>ML681966.1:58916122-59007822 GCA_007922195.1 Podocnemis expansa | reverse complement strand
ATAGATAGATAGATAGATAGATAGATAGATAGATAGATAGATAGATAAAAAAGGTTTAAAATTGTATGTTTAATCATGCAAATGAATTTAAGTTTTTCTAACTTCAGAACAATTTGTTTTGCTGATAACAAGCATGCTATTAAAGGACCTCCCAAAATCTGAAGACTTAGTTTTAAATGGCAACCTGGTGACTCGGGCAGCTTTACAATTTCACCCACTGCCTATCAGAGGTTACACTGCTACGCACACAATGCTCTTCTCCTTAGTCCTAGTGCTCAATCCTATTCACGTCACTTGAAAAACATCCGTTGACTTCAATGGTGCAGGATCAAGCCAGTAGCTTTTACCATCTTTTGTTTCAAAGGTTTTGTTTTAACCAATGCCAAACAACCAACATTTCAAAGAATGCTGTATCTGTGAGTGTCTCAGAGACAGAAAAACAGAGGATAAAAAAATTTTCACCTGCAATGGAAAATAGTATTTCTTAGATTTCCCCTAGATGATTTTAAAGCATTAAATGAATTTTATTAAATATCTTCTAAAATATTATCTTCTGAAATCACTTTTCAAGCAATTTGGCCTTTCTGATAACTGGATGATATGCTAGCTAAGTGCCATCCACTAATTATTACCAATATATTTAATATTGCGCTAATGGTTCAGTCCCATAAATCCTTGATTCACTCCACAAAACTACAGTCAGTCAGTCCTGATGAATGTAAATAATGCTGAAATCATTCAAAGAAAGTCAATTATCATGTACCATATAGAAGACACCAACAGGCCACCTAAATACAGCCAGCCAACCAGCCACCTACAAACTGTATTTCTTCTGGTCAATTTTTCGGTCATATGACACCAATCTTTTCATGTAAAGACATGAATTCAATTTGAAACTTTACCCTTCAGCTTTAATAATGTTTTAAGTTAGGGTTTCACAGTACCTGAATAAGAAAATCAGAGTGAACTTCTAGCCTGCAAGTTCAGCAGACAGATTGAAAACAGTCTATTCCGCACTGCTTGAATTTTCTATAATGGTGCAAATTAGAAATCTTATGTCTCACAGCGTATAGTTTTATTTTCAGAAAACAAAATTCAGACTAAACTAACTGCTTCAATGTGGTGTACAGTAGCTAATTCCATTCACCTCTCCTGCTTGCATAGCTTGGCAGTATGCAGTATAATCACTTTCACAGTATTGTTATTTATACTATACCTTTTGTCCTGGAGGTCCCTGAGGCCCCTAAAAAGGGAAAATAATTCAATTAGCATAATAATGTAGCCAATTTAATCTTAAATGACCAATTAAGAATGTCCTATTGTGTCAGTATTCTTATGCTGGACTGAAACCAGTTGATGTTTTGGACATCAAAGGAAAGTAAAACTTTTTGCTGGAAATATACAATGAATCTTTTCTCTTCTCTTTTGGAACTGCATTAACTACACACTAGAAGATTCAGATTTTCTCTTTTCTTTTTAATCTTTTATGTTTCATCCCATGTTTCTTATACTTGCAAATGTGTCAGCTTTCAGAAAGTTAAGGGCTTTATGCTTCAGATACCAGTTAAGAGACAGGTATGTTCCCATGGTGACATATCTATATTATGTATTTGCTTGACAACTTGAAGGAAAAATTTAAGCAATGAATATTTTTGGGGAAAAAAATCTTCATAAATACAGTAGTCCCTCTTCCTCTCCCTGTCACCTCTTAGTCCAGAATTGGTAGCTGAGGAAATTCACATAATAATCATAGCATTTGAGGGACTTCTACAGTGATTTGTTCTGCAACACACTTTTAAAACATTAAACATTATTTCTAATACCACCCTTGAGAGACAGGGAAGTCCTGTTATCCCCACTTTTCAGTTGATCAGAAAAGCTAAGGGATTGTTATCTTAGAAAAGCACTGAAATATCTGCTTAATGTTGAGCAGGTGCTGAAGTCCCATTGATTTCAATAGAGTTATTAAGGGCCTGGATTCTCCAGTCCAGCCATGCAGAGCTCAGCTGCAGAAGAGGAGAGAGGCAACACAGAAGCCATCATGCAGCTCCTACATACATATCAGTCTGTCCTGGAAGACATGAGACCAGCTCTAACACAGCTCCTTCCCAGCCATGCCCTTCTTTCTGTGCCATAGCAGAAGGGCGATGGGGACAGCTCTTGCAGGAATTTGTTCTGCCACCTCCTCCACCCTTATACCCATGGAAAGATCCCCAATGCAGACGAAATGCTCTTCTGGTCAGGTATGTTCACTAGCTCTGAGGTGCCTGAGTGGCACAGTTAACACAGTCCAGAACCAACCCAATTTGAGTTGCCTCTGAGAGGAACCGAGGGGAACAGTACCAGAGTTGGATTTGTTTAGGCACTCAGCTTGCACAATACCTCCCAATACTGAGCTGGATTTTGCTTTATAGGGATATGCTGTGATGGCAGGGGAAAGTCCTTGGGGATGGGGGGAATGGAAGGTGGGAGAGTTGGACAAAGGACATAATGCCAAGAATGGCCACTACAACATTTCTCAAGAGGATGAAGTGTACTCTCCACTCTGTCACTGGCAGGGGAGATAGAGGCCATGGGAATGTCTTGGCACAGAACATGCTCTACTAGGCTATGTCTATGCTGAAGGCTCTCTTAAGGCGACCTAACAAGGTTGACTTCAAGTCAACCTTGTTAAGTTGACTTAGAGAGCCACACTGAAAACTCCTGTTGACTGTCTGCATCCACACTGGCAGGTGTTTGGTTGATGAAGGAGCAATACATTGTGGGTAGCTGCCCTGGTGGCCAGGGACTCTGGGAGGGGGGCCTGGAGGCCAATTAGGTTGATTTAAGGGCTTTCCCTATCTACATTGGCTTAAGAACTTAATATGGTCAACTTAAGCATTAAGTTGACCTGAAGAGGTGCTGTTATTAAGTTGACTTAAGGAAGCACTTAAGTCAACTTAATAAAAGCCTAGTGTGGCTGCAGGAGTCTGTAAGTCAACTTAACCTTCCTTAAGTCCATCTAAGGCTCCGGTGTAGATGTACCCTTAATGACTGGAATTGAGGAATTCAATTAGGGAGGTGTACCATTACTTTTCACAACCGATTAAAAAGGATAAGACTGCGGAATGGTGGAAGCACCTTACTTTTTCTGATTTGAGCGTTATTATGATTTATATCACAACTGTGATCTCTCAACATTTCATAGACAGTAAAAGTCCTGGTCGCTGCCCTGAGGAAATACAATTACTATGTAGGGTTCTTAAGCACTCTACGGCGGCCAATAGCAGTTTTGCTGTGACTTCAATGTATTGGGGCCTTGTCTCTCACATATGAATGTGTAAGCAAATAAGTAGAATTTCTGGAAGGAAAATGGCTTTAATTTCTTTTTCTTACAAAGAGTGTAACTGGGGGCACTTGCTATTCTATATGAGAAAAAACACAGGTGCAAGGAAGTAGAATGCATCTTTCCACTGTATTTTCCCATTTGTACCTTGGAATTGGGAGAGGACTATATTGCTCAGCCAATGAACTGGAAGGAGTTCAATCCATAAAACCTTTAGGGTTTGGAATAATGCCAAAGGACAGAATACAGGCCCAGTTTTCAAACAGCTAAGTCTTTCGCTTCCAAAGCATAGTTCTCTCAGGAGCTATGTTATAATCCCTGCTAGTAGCTGCAATTAAACCCTTGTCAGTGGTGTTTTGCAGCTGCAGATTCAACCAGAAATAATATCTGCTAGCTATTTATTGAATTTCTGCCTGAATTTGTGAGGCCATATGCTGTCTGAGTGGCTTCTCCTCTTCCCTACTTCAGTTTTACCCTTCCCCCAAGTAGAGGAGCTTCTGCAGTGTATGGGGACCTGGGAAACAAACAGTAGTCTTCACTAGTTTAAGCCTAATCTACATTAACTGGCAACTTTCCACAGGAGTAGTATAGTGTGTCCTACTGACACTATCATCTTTAGTGGCAGAAAAGATGTTATTGTAGTTAAGGAACAGGGCTTAGGGACAAGAGACCTAACTGAATTTCTATTTCCATTGAATATTAGTCATTGGGTCTGTCTTCATTGACGGCGGCAAATTTGCTGCTGTCAGATAGATTCTTTGGGATCAACTGAACAGAAGTGGAGACCCACTCAGTCAATCCAGAAGTAGATTGAATAAATTCACCCCCAGAAAAAGAGTAACACTACATTGATGAGAAGGCATTTCCCATTGGTACAGTGTCATAGGGATGTCGTGCTATCTAGAATTTAGGATTTGATGGGAGATATTCAATCTACATAGAGTTGTTTGTATATCTCCTGTTGGATACTGCTGAATTTCACTTAAGTGTAGACCAGGCCTTAGCCAGATCAACTAACCTCTTTGTGCCTCAGTCCTTTGTATAGCATGGGCGATAATACTTATCTCTTTTACTGACCTGCTACAGGACTTAGGCAAACATTTTCAGACCTCGTACTTAAAGTTAGGCTTCTAAATCTGTGTTTAGTAATCTAAATGAAAGTGGTCTAGTTTTCAGAAGCAAGAAATGCCCAGAAATCCCACTGAAGTCAATGAGAGCTTCTGGTGTGCTCCACCTTTGAAGAGTAGGCTGCTTTTTATTTAAACTCTGCTGTGAACTGGGAAGGTTAACTGAAGCAGTCCCCTTTGAATATCATGGCTGTAATGCCTGCACAAAATCAAGAGGTGAAAAATGCTACAATACAATAAAAATAGAAGTGTAGTCAGAGACCATCACATTTTTTGTAAGGCTTCATCTTACAACAGTGTAGTTAATTGAGATACATAAAGTGAGTAAATTAGCTAGCTAACATATGAGAAGATAGTATGGAGTTTTACCAGAGATGGGAGATAGAATCCATAAATCATTTCTAAACTTAACTACCAGTACATACATTCTGAAAAAGACATGGGAAGGAGGCGATACCTCACATGAACACCATATTACCGAGTGTAATTGCAGTGGGGGAGCTAACTGGTTGCTCCAGCTGATTGAGTATGTACAACACATTGCACATGCATCCATGTCAGAGAGTGGAAAACAGGATACCCTGGAATAAGAAGGTGACCCACCTGAAAGAGGGGAGGGAGTGAGTGTGTGTGTGTGTGTGTGTGTGTGTGCGCACGCGCGTAAAAACTGGAAGACTTCTAGATTGGCTTTAATTGCTACTTTGTTAACTTAACAGCTTTCTGAACTTCTATCTCCACATGGCAAAGAACAGCAAGGATGAACAAACAGAAATAGATGTGTCAGATAGTTTGATATTTGGGTGTCCCCTGGTTAATAAAGACGTGGAATAAAATCCTGGCCTCACTGAACTCAATAGCAAAACTCCTATAGAGTTCAGTAAGGTCAGGATTTTCTGCTCATTTGACTTACGTAATCAAGTCTTCTACTAAAGTGAATGGTGGTATAAGAACAGAACCAGATCTATAATCAAATCAAATCAAATCAAATCAAATCAAATTGTCCTAATATTTTTGAGCACACACTGTTAACTGTGTGTGTTTTAGCAAGGTACAGAACAGGGAAGTGTTAAAGTGAGTAGGAAATATATAAATCTGTCCTGTGAAAATTATAATGTAGTTCAAAAGTAAAGTAATTTCAGCTTGTATATTTTAGGAAGAGTCACTTAAGGTGTTTTTGCATCCAATTTCAAATTACCTAGATGTTTAATGTTGAAGGAAATGTAAGAAACGTAAACTCTGACCATTTATATTTATATGTCTGCTATAGCACAGATGATTTGTTTTATAAGATATCAGATTTCATGAATCATGAATGTAAATGCCAAATAAGAAAATGTAATGAAAACGGAAAAGACATGTGAGTGCTTTTGCTTATTGAGGCATATTCACATTAGATGCTTTTAAAACGTAATGAAGTAAAACACCACTCAATGGCAATATATCATCATGTGTAAAAAATGTGAAATTGCGACTTTGCAAAAAAGTCCCCTGTTATCTACACGTGGGTGGGTGTGATGTTTGGAGCTGTCACTGCCTGCCCTGTCGCTCTTGGTGACTGTGTTGTGCAGCCTTGGCTCAGAGCCCTGAGAGTAAGCAGCTTGCTTACAACACAGGTCGGCTTCCAACAGCCTTGTTATTTCTTCCACTAAGGGCAGTTCTACACTGATGGTGGCGAATTCGCCGCTGCCAGTTCAATCTTTCTAGATCAATTGAGTGGTCAGTGAAGACCCGTTTAATCAATTGGGAAGACAACACGTTAAGACAATCCCTCAAGAAGAGTAGTGCTGAGCTGACGGGAAGGCATTTTCCGTTGACTCTGTGCACTGAAGTTGCCATGGTGACTAGGCTTGAGGAAGTTGAAGGGAGATGCACTAGTTATTTTACGTAGCTTGCATATCTCCCTTCAACTGCCACTAAAATCCATGGCCAGTGCAGACCTGGCCTCTGAGACCTTCCAGTCCTGAGTCTCCCCCAAACCATCTCCCTTGCAGTGTCCAGTGTCTCTCACCGGAACACTCACAAAACTGCTGAAATTCAACATTCTTTTAAAGAGACAGCACACATTTTGTTGCTCTATATATGTTGGCCCCACAAAACTTTCAGTTCCTGCCAGCCTGAGGATCAAAAAACTGATATTGAACTCTGGATCAGGGGACAGTGAAAAGCACCAACCTTACATCAAGTCACGGGATGAAATCTAGGCTACATTGTCAATAGGGACTTTGCTACTGACTTTACTGGAGGCAGGATTTCACCCGCCGAGTTTCTGATCCTGTTTGATATGCACAATTGGTACATTAAGAAATTTTGAAAATGTGGTCCTGTATAGCTCAAAGGAGTCTAGTCCTATGCAGTAATAATGGATTCTCATAGTACATATTTATGTTTCACTGCATTTAGCCTTTGTACTGGTGAAGTCAACTGCATAAAACAATGGCTCAGTAAGAAATAGACTAATCATCAGATGGTAAACTTCACATGAAATCTGATTAGCAGTGACATCATCAGTGCTATTTGCATTCACTGATGGAAAAAACAAAACAAAACAAACAACAGCCACAACAACTAATTTCTTTTCATATAATGCTTTTCTTCAGCAGATCTCTATGAATGATTGCCATGGCATCCCCCAGAAAATGTACGTGACATTTACAATAATGTATGATAACAAAAGTACAGAGGAGCTAATTACAAATTGAGAAATATACTCTTGGAACTAAACAAGGATCAGACCTTCAGCAGATGCAAATTGGTATAGCTTCCAGTAAGTCAGTGGAAAAATGATGGTTTATATCAACGGAGAATCTGTCTCAGGGATGATATAATTTAGTTTGCATCATGACTTCAACTTTGGTACCTTTTCTGGGTCAGTTTATGTTTTCTGATGTTCACAAAACTTTCCTTTGAACATAGCTGATGTTTATGTGGACAGATTCGCATCCATTTATGCCCCACAATTTCTGAGTTAAAGTAAGACTCAACATTTCTATAACAATAGACTAAGTTAGGAATTTAAAGGCTGATGTGCCAAAACTCTTCCATTATGGTAATTAAAAACAACTACCAACAATTCCCCACTGTTCATCCATGACTTTGCAGATGTATATGGCTCAAAGTTTCAGTCTGGCAGAAAAAGATATTGCGAACTCATTCTCAGGGTCCCAAGTGGCTAAAAAAGGTAAAACTATACATTGTATTTAAAAATGAACTTTTAGAATCAGTTAAATGTTAATGGCTATCATGCTTCATTAACTGACCTCTCTCTGGATTTACTGTCCATCCATGAGGATAACAGAATGAGCGAGTTATTGGAAGACCACAGAGGAGGAAGTGGGGTGAATCCAGTCCTTATCTACCAAAGGAAAGGCAAAAGCAGGGATGGCATTGACTGGAACAGCCAGGCCTGCCCAGCCAGAGAATGGGAGGTCTGGTAAGCATAGCTCAAAGATGAAAAGGATAAGTATGGAGCATCAAAAAGGAAGGAAAACACCAGCACAATGTCAAAACATTGCAGGGGGAGGAGGGGAAAGGGTGTCATCCCTGGAGACAGTTACAGAAGGAGGAAAAGAAGAGATAGATGAACTTTTCCTGGTTTTGTGAAAGAAAGAAAGAAAGAAAGAAAGAAAGAAAGAAAGAAAGAAAGAAAGAAAGAAAAAGAAAGAAAGAAACCTACAGACAAGGGTTAAAGTAAGCTGGAATGGCTTTCCAAGGCCACTATTTTTAGGTGGTCAGCATTCTGGGCCCCCCAAAAATAGATGATGGAGCCAGAATGCTGTTTCAGGGCCCACCATTTAAAAATAGTGGGCACTGGAATGCAGTGTTCTGGCTCCATTTTCTATTCTTAGGGCCGCTGAACACAGAGCTCCTAAAAATAGTAAGCCTTGGAACACAGTTCCGGCAGCTGCATCGGGCTAGATTTTAAAGGTTTTTTTTTTTTTTTTTTTTTTTTTACTGCTAGCACTGCAAGAGCATTGATAAATAGTGCTAAAGCTGGAATTAAAAAGATTAGATGACACTAGTAATTCCACTTTGGGATGGCAAAACTTCCAGTTAAAGTCCAGATACTGCAGAAAGCTAATTTGGTAATTCAGTAACAGCATTTTACATTCTGAGTAAATACTGAGCAAACACTCCAGTCTGATGCTACATGGGCTAGTCCAGCTGTTCTCAACCACTGTGTCATGACACATTACTATGTCACCACACAGTGCTAAATGTATCACGGACAGCCAGGAAGTTGGCTGGATTTGGCCTGTGGGTGGGCTACTGTGTCGTGCAGGGTCACAAGATGCTGTCAAGTATGTCACGACCAGCAAAAGATTTGAGAATCACTGGGCTAGTCAATAAGACGTGCTATTTTTGAGATGAGAGTTAACACCAAGAACTGAGCATATGTGATAATTAAAGCTATGATGGCATTTTTCACAAGAATAGGGAAATTTGTTTGTCTAAACAAATTGCAGTTAGGGCTATTATATTTTGCCTTTTGCATGCCTCTTCTTCAGCATGCTGTTGCTTTTTTTTTTTGTCTGTTTTTCTAGGGGTGCAGATGGGGTGGGGTTAGTGGGAGAAAAGATTCTGCAATGGGCAGACCACCTGACTTAAGATGTCAAGCCGTGTAGTCAGCACGTTTAATCCGCAGTTTTTCATTAGGGAAAGTTAGAGAACACATCCATTGGATATAGCCCTAAATGTCCATTATTTGCTCAACAAGCCTTAAATATGCCACTGGAGACAATATAACATATCTGTACAACTATATACTATTCTATGCTAAAGAATGGAAATGTGTTGCATTGGAACACATGCACAGTGAAAAATTTATTAAGCGTTTAACATTTTGGTCCTATGAAGCATGCAAAATATTCATACACCTGTTGCTCCTGCAAAACACGTCTTTCACATACTTACACATGCAAACTGATTTCATTTTCTCACATACCAGCTTGTACACATATATTTTGATAGCTCACCTGTTGATCTGTTCTTTGAAACTTTAGCCTAACATCTTAATTAACTGCATGTTTTTTCTTCCAAACAGAAACACAATTATCCATTCTGAAAAACAACTACATCTAGTTTACTTACAAATACTAGAGATCCTTGAGAATTTTTTAATACATACAAAAGTGTACTAACTTGCACGATATTTTTCTAAGAGATGCCAAATTTAAACATACCGAGACCTTTTGAGGTGTAGGAACATTAACAAGAATTAAAAGCCAGTTACTGGCATTTTTACTGACACCAGCACTATTGATTCAAAATAACAATGTAGATTTCTGTTGGCGTAAGGAATAAGCCCTAATAAACAGAGGGTGAAAATCTGACTGCCAACTTTTAGCCCTTAAGTAAACTTTTGCAGCCAACTTAATTCTAAAATAATCTTATCTAAAATTTATATTGACTACATTCTCAGACTAGTACGAAAAGTGCACTACCATTTTGTCTATATACTACCTGTATAATAGCAAAATTATTCAGTTCCTCAGTTGGTGTAAATTCCCATAGCTTTAGCGGCTTCAGGGCAGACATCACTGAAGTCAATGGAACTTCAATGTTCAAACTAATAGTGCTTCCCAGTCTCAGTTTTGACACTCCCTCATTAGTTCACTTCATACGGTTAAATCATTTTCTTTTTCTCCATATGAAAAGGAATACATTTTCTGTTTCAAGGTTGGGCACTTTGGGAATTCAAGGTCTGATCCTGCAGTCTTCTATTAACCTTCAAAGATGACAGTTTCTTATGAGAGAGGGCTCCAGGATCAGGCCCATAATGTCCATATGTGAAAAAAACAACATGAAGGTTATGTTTTCCAGAAGAGTCACCCAGTGAAACTGGATAAAGGCAAACCTGTTAACACTATGCATTTTATACTTAGCTTGGGCTAATTTTGTACTAAGGATAATTATTGTAGCATGAGGCTTCTTTTGTAGCCCAAAAGCAACCTATACCCTGGTTGCTTTGTGCTACTCTGGGGATGCAGAACAGCTGTAAACTTGGCTTACTTGACTATTAAGCCAGATGTCTGGCTGCTCTGTGCCACTGGAATTTGATGCAAAATGCTTTAAGTGTTTAAACACCCAAAGTACAGACTGCAGAGTATTCATATAAAGTAGTGTAAGAACTTTAATATATCAGTGCCAGGAGCTGAGGTTTCCTGTCACTAACCACAAATGAGGCACTCAGTGGCAGTTTGCAACAAGAAATTCTAACTCATGATGCAAAATGATCATCGATTCTATTTCTTATGCTCAGTTCTGAAAATGAGAAGGAAATAATGGAGGACCACTTCTTGGGCACTGAAACGTATTGTTCAGGGCACACAGGAGAAAAAAAAACAGATGCAGGAACGGATTGTAAATGGCAGGCCTCAATTTTAACATAAGAAGTGTGAGAGCTAGAGTGGGCACTATCCACCCATTTCCTCACATACCCGGCATTTGACTTGATTCACTATGGAGCTAAATGACTTCATACCAACTAACCAATAATTCAGAGCTGACTCTTTTTAACCTAACACCTTACAAACATGCACACACAAAGGAATTAGGGTTACCTCAGGTTCAGAAAATAAACAAAAAGGACAAATTGTATCATGGGCCTTTTACTCACATTTACTTCTGGGAGCTGCCATTTTAGCCTTTAACTGCAATAAACCCATGATGAGACAAACCAAATACTCCTTTATCACTTCTAAACCTTAAAAATGTGTATTCTCACTCTTTCTCACTAGAACTGGGCTTCTACAATGCTGCAAGGCAAGTGACCTTCTTGCCCCTGACATTATGCTAACTTGGCCCTGAGGGGGAACATCATCTTCCCAAACTAGAAGATACAATCAGTCAGACCCATAATATATTGGAAAGGGGGCTCAACAGGGGGGTTTTACATTGAAATTGGGCTTCCTCGAAGAGCTAACCAGCCCCTAATCCCCTGTCACACCTGCTGGCCAATGGGAAGCAGAGAAGCTCCTTTTTCTCCTTGAGAAGAATGGCCATCTTCTTGTCAATTTCCAAAGGGATAGCTGTGTTAGTCTAGTCCAGCAAAACAAAACAAAAAAACACCCCAAGGAGTCGTGTGGCATTTAAAGACCAACAAATTTATTTTTCGCAGAGCCTTGGGTTTGAAGCATCTGACAAAGTGGGATTTTCTCCCACGAAAGTTCACGTGGAAAATAAATCTGTTAGTCTTTAAGTGCCACATGACATCTTCATTCTGTAGCACTAGAAGGAGTGGGGGGGCTAAGCTCCTGCATCTCTGAGCACAAGCACTTCCTCTCCCTTGCCCCTCAGGGGTTGGCCATCCATCTCTATGCTGGTCCAACCAAGCTATGCCCAGCTGAGATGAGGAAGGGCACTTCAATAACAACTCACTCCTGATTTCATCTGAAGTATGGGTTTCCTTTCTCAATCAAGGCAACACTGTTATTTGTTCAAGACATTTAAATAAAATGGGGCAGATCATTAGTGGCTGAAAACTGTTGTAACTCCACTGAAGTCTGTGGCCCTCTCATTTAACTGCATATTCATTCTTGGGAATCCAGATACAATAAAATGATTTAAACCTCTGGTGCATGAAAGCATGAATCATTTTAAATTTATATATAAAAATTAATACACCCAGTGAATCATATGTAAATGTGAATAATATTTAAAAGTCAGTGTGCCCAGTGTAGGCACTAAATATGTATACAAATTATGTCAGTACATTATGATCACATTTTAGTTCCAATCCATCCTTATTTCAGCATGCCTGAATAACTTATATTAATGTCAAGAGAATTAATACAGGTATATTGAGTGAAAATGCATCTGAAGATTCATTTTTTAAAAAAAATTGGTTCTTCTAAATCTTGATTACATTTGCTACTATAATAGTCAATTTTTGAGCCTCTGAGATTCAGGCCTTATATGACTTTATAGGGCTCCTGTAATACTTTAGAAGTAGAGGGAAGGTTTATTTTGAGAATTATTATGATGAAACCACTGCCACAATATGGTGTGCAACTGTTGGGAGATAACTACGCTGTGGGTGAGCACAAACACGCAGGCTTTCAAGACTTGTTTCATCTCTTATCTCCCAAGAGTGCCTCTGCTTGGAGTGTTATTCCACTTAGAAGGCTGCAAGACTGACTGTCTGTTGGAAGAGAAAATAATTAGCAAAGCTAAGTACTTTCAAACTGTGCACTGCAGTTGTCGGTCCATAATTACAAAGACTGGAACAGTCTAATAATACTTCCCACATTCATCAGAAAACGTCAAGGCACTTTACAAACATTTGGACCTTATGATGCTCTTATGAAGTAAGTGTTCCTATCTTCCTTAAAATAAAGTAGTACCTGATAGTTATTTACAGGAGTAATCTGGCTACACTTAATTTTTGGAATGGCTGGCTCCATCTCTGGGCACTGTAAATGACTAGGAAGGCACCTTGCACTAACACAAATCTCATCCAGGTAGACTTTATCTCTACTGATCCTGTGCCAAGGTCTGTACTAGAAGATACTGGTGCAGATCCAAAACAAATCTGGTCCTCAGTCCATTAATGAGAGCACACAGAAGGTATTACAGAAAATGTAAAAGAAACCCAGAGCAATTCTACACATTATAGTCAATAGGCTGTCAAAAAAACAAAACAAAAACCAGAAGAGGGAAGGAGAAAAGAAAGAAACTGATTAGAACTTTGGGTAGTACTTTTTTCTTCTTTTTTTCCTTCTGTTAAATCTTATCTTCAAATGAACAAGTCACATGGATTTCCTTTAACTGCCTGCTCCCAGCAGGGTATTTCAGAGCTTAGACATTTCTTAATTTCATCAGCTTGTAAGATATGCGCCTATTTCCATACAAAATCATCTCGAGTTTTTCAAGATAAAAAAATAACACTTTTTTTGCTCAAAACTTCAGAAATGCAGACTATAAACAATCAAATTTGTGTTTGATTCCTGATCCTGTCGTCTTGCTACCCAGGATTGCTAGCCATCCACAAATCCAAAGGGGCCATGGGCTGTGATTTTGTCAGCTCTTATAAGACAATAAGTTTGGGCCTGACCAGCACTGTGAGAAGAGACCTCAAAGGATTAAAACAGTGCATGGATGACATATCATGTGTCCACTCTTTCACTTGCTCATTGGTGGAAGTGAGGGTTAAAAGCAATGGTGCTTATTGTATTTCAAAATGAATGGGGCCAGTTTTCCTGGTGCAGCAGAAAATATCTATTCCCAGATCACTGTACTCATCAAAAAAAACCATACTCACTTGAATACTGAATGGGGGGCAGGGCTAGATGCATGGGAGAAAAAGTCCAGGGAGAAGAATTATCCTGTGAGGTTCAGTGTGCCGCTTTTGCTCTTTATTGTTACAGTGGGAAAAGGGACCAATATTGTTATCCCAGAATAAAGCGTGGGTTGGGCTCTCTCAAGAAATGGGCAAGAGACAACAATTAAGCTTTAAAGGGAGGACACGTATGGGCTGTGTATGCTAGGAAACAAATTCAAACTAATAAGTTTGAGATTAATTTGCACTAAACTCGAATTTGTTCAAATTAACAACATGGACTAATTCGACTTAATGTTCAGTCAAATTAGTCCACTTTGTTAATTCTGACTAACTGACCTTAATTTGAACTTATTAAGATTGAACTAAATGTTAAACCTAGTTGACATTGTCTTTAGTTTGAACTAAGGATTGAACTAAGGGCTTAGTTTGAGCTAACAGGCAGGTCTTACTAATTCAAACTAAACTTTCATTAGTTTGAATTAACGAATTCCTTAATTCAAACTAATGAAAGCCTAGTGTAGACAGGTACTAAATTAGCTTGAATTAAGCCTGCTTAATTCAAACTAACCTGCAAGTGCGGACATACCCATGGGGACTCCGTAAAAGAGGTGTATTATGCAGGTTGGATGACTCTTTCCTCTTCCTCTGCTTCTGTAAGTTGAGAGAAGAACTGGCACCAAAAATCAGCCTGCTATATGTAAGAGGAGATCTGTCATTCTATGCTTTTCTTGTAAAGGGTTAAGTAGAACAAAATCCTAAGACTTTATGGAGTTATTACTTATGAAGGCAACATAAAAGGTACTTCTATAGACCATAAAATGAACTGGAAACACCAGAAATAAAGGTACTTACCGTCAATCCTTGTTCACCTGGTTTTCCTGGTTCTCCCTTAAAAATAAATTGGATTTATATCAATAATGTTAGTTACATTCACTCATTATTTTGTAATGTTAAAACATCTATTAACTACATTACCCTGAAATACCTACTGAAGCGCATGATAGCTGCATGAATATCTAATATATATTATACTGATCACTGGCTATTAACATGGCGGGTCAAAATCCTTCCTGGTAAAATGATGGGCTTCAAAGTTGTCACATTTCAGTGTTTTAATGGGATAATTCTCTTAATTCCACAGCTCTTCAGTACCAGATGTCATGACTTCCTGTCTCCTGTTCTAATGAACAGACAACATTCCTTTCCAGTGAACTGGAGATTTTAAGGCAAATGTTGTTTTGCAAGTGTATCCAAAGATCTGATTTTTGAGTATTTACAGCTACATATAATATAATTCACAGTTACGTTATCAAACATGTATACATATAATAAATCCATAGCTCTTACTTGACCTTGCAAATTAAGTGGTGATGTGGTAATATCTTCTACAGAACCAATTTCTGTAGATGAGAGAGACAAGCTTTTGAGTTTAGCCTTGTGTTAACTTGAAAGCTTGTTTCTCTCATCAATAGAAGTTGGTCCAATAAAAGATAACACCTCACCCACATTGTCCCTTTGCCAATTAATGCTTTAAGGCATTACACAAACAACTAAAAAGACTAGGCTTGAGATTTTCAAAGCCACAGCATACTTACTAATTTCTGTGAGAACTATGTGACTAAATCCCATAGCTGGTTTTGAAAATTTCAACCTAAAATATTCTACACTCCTTCTCACACTGAGCAGCTCAGAAGAGGAATTACTGTTCTGTTGATTGATATGAACATTTGCACTTGCTCCCCAGTAGTAAAGTCAACACTCATTTTATGTCACAAAACTGATGGGTTTTATGTTGCAGTTATTATTAGATGTAAAAGAGAAAAGCAAAGCCAGGGTTGCTTCTGACTTCCTCAGAGCATGGCAGAGGCACCCAATTTAAATGGTGCTACAGTTTCAGAAGCATATTTTGTTTTTTGGGAATAGAAGCAAAAGTAGTTGTTGGGGAAACTCATTTCTCTCTCCATTTTCTCTTGAGGATGCATGAGCTACAGAAACCTAAGTCCTGTTGTAACTTTCCAAGGTGGACTTTTAGGTGGGGAGGTAAACCAAGGCAGGCCTGCCATTGGCCAGTTCTGTTTTAAATACATGGAATTGCAGACAAGGGCAGTGTGCTAATCTCATTAATAAAAGTATTAATTGCTCTAGTATCATGGTTCAGGGCCTTTGTTCTCTAGCCATGCAATTCTGCAGTGTCCCTGCTTTAACACTCCCTAATCACTACTTTGTTGGATGTGTGAGACGAAAGAGAGAAATTCTGAGCTCAAAGGTCCACTGTATTTCAGAAGTGAAGGTGTCAGCCATGAAGGACCAATAACGTGGGCCATGTAGGCTCTTTACAGCTCTTTCCTGCATGACTACATACCAATCAGTTAGCCACAGATGATCAAGCCCTGGTGTAAGGACATCAGGGGATTCTTTGAGCAGAAATCAGGAAATGTCAGTTCCGTGAGCCTGAGAACTGACTCTGTGTCTTCTCTTGGAAGAAAAAGCCTTAAGCACATGCATGCAGCAGTAACAGTATCTCTGAATTGTTGCAACCTTGGCTGTTACAAAACTTGGGAAACAAACAGAGCTTAAGTAGGTCATCATCTGATATCAGTCCAGTCCTGCAAGACACTGATCCTGAGAAGTTCCACTGGCAAACAAGGGTACTCAGCATCTGGCAGGAGACACACAGGGCCAGACATTCAAAGCCATTCAGGTGTCTAAAGGTGCAGATAGGTGCCTACTAATGTTTCCTCTAAGGTTTGGCAGGTTGTGTGCAAAATTTTCAACCCATGCTCAAAACTTTTTCTGAATAAAATTCGTGTGCAAATTATTCATAAAAACCGCCCAAAGTTAATTAGCATTTACCCAAATTGCTAAAATTCAAAAGAAGCTAATTCATGGCTTTCAAATAACCCACGACCAAAAGTTATATTCAATCTGGTTCCTAGTTGTCACATTTCTGCCTAATACCCTCATCTCCTGTGTTCTACAAGCAGAATTCCAGTTCACAGGGAGGCCACCTAGTTATCACTGACAGCATTTAAGCTGTTTTAATGGTCCCAGAACAATGTTCCTTTGAAGCATTGGGATACCGTAAGCAAAAATTTTAGTTTGTGAGCAGAAATTTTGCCTTATGGTAACTTGTGAGTCCAGTGAATCAAAACTTCAAAGAGAAACAGTTGGATTATAATTGATATGAAGATTTAATTGTGTGAAAGCAGGATTAAATCAGGACTACGGATTCTTTTCCCATTACAACAGGTGATTTGATTTCACCCATGTCTATATGATGTTTCCCACTGTTTGAATCTTAACAGCTGCTCTGATTTGCTGTCACTATATGATCTGATCCCCTGTCTCACACTCACCTGCATTTATTTTCATCCCATTCTGTAAATTCCCCCATCTTCAAAGCATCTAACAAAGTGGGATTTCACTCATGAAAGCTCATGTTATAAATAAATCTGTTAATCTTTAAGTGCCACAACACTCCTTGCTTCTTTTGTACAAAATAGGCCTGGGTTTTAAAATGTGTTTAAAATGTGTTTATTAAAAATTAAAATAGGCCTATGTTTTAAAATGTGTTTATTAAAATGACTGTTTTAAAATGTGCTTATTGTAAAAAGAATTAATTAATTAATTAATTAATTGGGATAATTAACTGAATTTGTGTGAATTTTTATTTGAAATTTAATTTTTAGAAAGCTTTTTAATTAAACTAATTTTTAAAGTTTTTTAAAAATGGAGAGAAGGAAAGAAAGAAAGGAGGATGAGGAAGAAAAAAGGTAGAAAGACAAAGGAAGAGAAAGAAGAAATAGGAAAAAGAAGGAAGGAAAAGAGAGAGGAAAGAAGAGAAAAACAAAGGAAGGAAGAGAAAGAAAAGAAAGGAGGAAGGGAAGCGAGAAGAGAAAGAAAAATGAGGAAACAAGAGAAGGAAGGAAAAGAGAAATGAAAGAAGAAAGCAAAGAGAAAAACAAGAAAGGAAAGAAGAGAAAGAAAAAAGAAAAAGAAAAGGAAGGCAAGTGAGAAGAGAGAGAACAAGAAAGGAAAAAGGAAAAAGAGAAGGCAGGAAAAGAGAAAAAGAAGGAAAGAGAAAGAAGAAAGGAAACAAGAAGATAGAAAGTCAAGAAATAAAGAGGAGAGAGAAAGAAAAAATAAAGCAGGCTGCACGCCTGCCAGTGCGGAGGACGCCCTGCAGGCACTGCTCTGCTGCTGAAATCAGAGTTGCTGGCCAGCAGGGAGACACAGTCACCTCCCAAAGCCCCTCAGCCAGTGCTGTCTCCGAGCCTGAGCCTCTTGCTGCAGCCAGTCTTTCTTTCTTTCTTTCTTTCTTTCTTTCTCCAGGCCGACGCTGCCACGAGATGCTCGGGCTCAGAGACACCGCTGGCTGCGGGGCTCTGGGAGCTGACGGTGCCTCCGCTGGCCAGCCACTCGGGTCTCAGCCACCAAGCCCCAGTCCTATGCGCTGCTGGTGAATGTGTGTGCGCTGGGGCCAGAAAAGTTGTGTGTGGGCACACATGCACACACCTGAGAGGGAACCGTGGTGCCTGCTGGGACTTTCCAAACTGTCTAAGCAGGATAGGCATTTAATTCCTTCTGATTTCAATAGAAGGTAGGCACTTAACACACTTAGGCTTTTGAAAATCTGCTTAGGTGCCTATCTGCGTCTTTTTTAAGGCACCTGACTGCATTTTAAGTTCTGGCTCTCAGACCCCTAAATAAGATACAAGAATACTCTGATGTTGCATACACTGGACTATACCTAAATGGTTTATTTGCACAGAATACTAGAAGGAAAAGGAAAATGGAACAGTATTCTTACTAGTAGAAGGACTAGTACTCAGAATACAAGAAGAAAAAGGAAACGGAATAGTACTCATGCATCCTCGCTTTCTCTGACACCACCACACTGTCGCTAAATTGTTATACCTTTGGTTAATGCTTAGCCGCTGGAAATTAAGCAAATTACGTATAGGCCAAATGGTTGTTACCTGTAACTATTCTTAAATGTTACTTAATTTTGTTGGTGTCAGTTTAGTGTTTGTTAAAACTGCTGTATTGACAGTCCTTGAAACCAAAGGCCTTCATCTACTACAGAATCAAGTGGAGAGGCTTCAGAGGCTGTACCATGGAAGCGCCTTCACTGTGATTTAGAAGGGCATTAGAAATAAGACTATTCTATTCAAGAGAGTAATTCAGTCGCCATGCCTACTCATTCTTTATCCTCTCTTCTGAAACCACCACCACGTTTTCCAACTAGTGTAACCGAAGTTAATTGGAGTCTTTACTGAATAAAAACTGAGTAAGAGATTGGGATCGTTGTCTGACTCTGGCACTCACCTTTCTGTACTGGTCCAAAAGAATGTGAATTTGTTCACCTTCAAGACATGCCACATGGGCAAATATTGCAAAACAGTATATTTACCAGCAGCAGCCAACGATCAGTCAACTACCAAACTAGGCTGTCTCGTTATACCATCCCCTCCACTGGCACTGCCATGCAAAGAAGGGTATTCATATGAGAAAACGAATATTTCTTTTTCATCCTTTTCTTGTTTAAAAAGCTAGTCTAATCACAGAGCAGAAAACAATACCATGTCCCTTAAGTGACCAATTATTCACTGATGGCTAACAAATTATGTATTGCCAGATTGAACATTAGTGAAAAACAAAAAGAATGAAAGACATTTGTTCAAAATGTTTGGCAAAGAGCCATGAACAACACATTTCCAGTGACCAAGATCAGTTTGTAAATGCTTCACAGCACATATTGTATGCAACAAATAAGTAAACCACATTCAGTTGCAAGGCCAATTTCCCAGGCTTTCCTGGAGTGAGAATGGAAGGGAGGGAGATAATGGTAATTAGTGGTTTTGGAATATTTTAATATGGTGACTGGTCCTATTTGTTCCCAATGTATTGTTGTAATCTGAATATGCATGCACCTAGAAGCCTTCAGAGAGGCATATTTTTAAAACCATGTAAATAAATAAAATGATTTAATCTGTCTATTGCTGTCTACACTCTATTTTACTGCAGGACAATTATGATATTTGATAACTCCTCCTACATATAGAAGATAAATTATTTTCCTGTTATGATAAACACTAATGCTCCCTTTGCTTAAGAAGCAAAAATCAAGTCATGTTATAATTAGTCTTGCTTTCCATCACCGCTGACCTCCCCCAGCTCTTGTGCATGATCCAGAGAAAAATTATACTGTTAGAGTCAGACAGCCTATTCCAATCTCACTTACACAATGGGAACTCAAGAGTAATTCCGAAATGTGAGTGGACATGTACAGGGTTAAGGGACATGAAAATTAAGTCCAAAGATTTGTGACAATTCAGGGATGGTACCTCACAGGAAAAAAAAATGAGTGGGTGGGTGAGATGAACTTTAAAGAACGGAAAGCAGCACATTTAATTCAACCTTTCACAGTGGTCTGCTAACTAAACATTTTTCAAGGCAATTCTTGCAAGACTTTTTTACTCAGATATCTTAATGTCAAGTCTGGCTGAGTTTTCCAAGTTTTAACTGTGCTGAGCTATTATTGTTACGTTCTACGATTTTATACAGTTAATATAATGTAGGATGAGGCACTCAGAATGAGATCAGAATGTGAGCTTGGATACATTTTCCTTTTGGTTTTACCAAAAAAGGACTCTGTGGGAAAGGTTTATGTCTTCCTGCCCTGGCTGCACATGGAACCATGAATTTTCCTTCACAGTGTTGATTTTATGTCTTACAGGGCTCCAAAAATGGAAAGGAGGGTAGTCTCTGAAACAAAAAACGACCCCCCACCCCCAGAAAACTAAAGAGTTCAGTGGGTCACAAATATGTACAATCATGAGCACTTTCAAGACTTGTTAAAAATGGTGCCAAGTGATTTTTGTATTTATGATTTAATTTTAAAAAGTTTCATCAGACCTCTAAGAACAAAATGCCAAAAAGTTAGAAGCCTGATTCTTCTTTTCAGACAAATGATAACTAGCATTTTACTTGGTGAGTAGCTGCACTGAAATATGTGGGACTTTCAGAGAAGCAGTATATTGTTGATCCTAAGCAGGAATGGCAGAATCAGGCTCTAAGAATTTAACAAACTTTTTTTTTTTAAATATTAATCATCATTAGGGAATTAGACATCGTTATCAAACACACAGTAACCTGGATTCAAATGGAGTTGTGAGTGAGGCGCTGTATAACAGCATTTTTTTCTTGTTTGCAAAGAAACTGTCTGGCACTGCAGTAATAAGAATAGCATGGAACAAATTTAGACAGGTAAGGAACTGGGGTAACAAATGTCAGGACTGAGAGTCATGACATCCAGGTGTTGTTCCTCTCTGAGTTACTAACTCACTGTGTATTGCTGTAAGCATGCCATATAACCTCCCTGGAGCTCAGTTTCCCCTTTGATATAATGTGAATAATAATATTTCCCACCTCACAGGAGTGTTTCTGAGGCTAAATTTATTCCTGCATGTAAAGCACTCATATACCACTGCAATGCCACTACAGACTAATTTACCGGTACTCCAGGCATCCCTCGGGGGCCATCTTTGCCTGTGTCTCCTGGGGGACCTCTGGGTCCTGGGGGTCCTGGAGGACCAGGAGGTCCAGCTTGTCCTTGGTCACCCTGAATAGGCATGAACAAAATCATCATTAGGAAGTTGTCTTCTGATGTACAAAGCCCCATAAAAAGGCAGTTTACCTATTATGAGCTCCTGCCAGGCTGACACAGCTGTTATGAGCAGGATGCTTGCTTTGATCATGGATGGAGAGGGTCTTTAAACAGCTTCTTCATTTCTTATGACTGAGATTGCACTTCACTTCAGAAGACTAATGTGCTTTACCTGTACAGTGCAACCAACCAATACTGCCACAAAGAGCAAGACTTCAGTTCTGAACTACTTGTCTAATAGCAGGATTCACACTGATGTTGCATTGCAGAATTCTACTCAACCAGTTTTCCAAATCAAGCAATTGATTTGGCAGAGCACTTATCGTTTTCATTTTCTGGTCATCATCATGATCATGGATTCATAGTATAGTGAGTAGGTTTGGCTGAATGTTTTTACATTTTCATAGCAGTTTTGCAAAGCTCAGCAACTGAGCACTGATTGTCTAAACTAATGATGAAATATTACTGCTTTGCTGAAAAGCTGTATATAATATTTTACCTGTTTTCAGTAGCAATTTGGTAGTGATAAGTGACTACTTTTTATGGTTTAGATGTATTGATTTTTGCAGTAACAATCTGCAAATTGTTAAAAGCACATTTCCTTTAGAAATAATATTTTTATTCAGTTTCCAGAAGACTACTGTAAAAATCCTCATTGGCTGAATTTTAAATACGGACTTTTTAGCAAAGCTCTGCATAACTTCCACATCTATTTCACACGAACATACTTCACAAAAAATGGTTCGGCTCCAGAATATTTTTCAGATTAATTACCCACTATTAGAAGAAATATGACAAAAAGTACAGTGTAGAGTAATATTCAAATGTAAAGAAGAACCAGACTCCAGTGAGATTAAGCACTACCTTAATGAGGCGGCGTTTAATGAGCTGCTGATCAGCAGAGAGAAACCCATGATTGATTTTAGGAAACACCATCTGATCAGGCAGGTGAGGTCAAAGGTTGAAGTTCAGAGATGAGAGAGTTGAAGAATAGACATCAGAAGGCCCCGAGAAAGAAATAAAGATATATACATTAGACTTATCATAGCTAATGGAATATAAACTGGTGCTTCTGTCTGATAAAATCTGTGCCTTTTCCTTTAACTGCATTAATATTTAGATTCAGAGGATATAACACAGAAGCTTTGTTATTCAGGGATTAATTGAAGGTAACAAAACATGTTCTGCTCCCAGCAATTCTTCTAGAAGTCTCTGAGGTCATCAACATTCTCTAATCCTAAGGGTCTAAAATCACCACACTTTTTACACTTTGGTCTTTCAGCAAAGATTCCATAGACAAAGCACCAATTCAATTTTCAGTCAGATTTTCCAGCCAGCATATTGTGCCATGAAGAATTGTGCCATTCCAATGATATCTGAAGTCCAGGCATACCTAGATTATTTAAATCCCTTCTGCATAGCACAGTTTTCAAAGCACATCTCCAAGTGTTCAGATTAAACTCCTGGTGCATGACACATAAACAGATAATTGAATCTGCCTATGCTCATTAGGTGCCCGATGTACAGTACTTTGTCATTTTCCATGCTCTTGTATGTCAAATGGAAGTACCATTATAATAAAGCTTCATCTAAAAACCAAAATGTCCTTCCAGAGTATGTGTGATGTGGATGCTGGTGTTAGGTACACACACACAGTGTACCTTCTAAACTCACTCACACTGTACCTCAACAGTAAGTCCACTAAAGTCAGTGAAATTAAAGCGTGAACTTTTTTGTACAGTAATATCAGAATCAGGCCCACAGTAAGTCAGATGGGGTAATTAGAATCCCATGATAAAATTAACTACTCATGTGCACACTTATGCTGATACAGAGATCTGACTGAACAGGTACATGTCAGCTACAAACCTTTACGGTGAGGATCTGATTACTGTGCAGTGCAGCAACTGTGGGGAAGCCTGGCAGACCCTAGGGACACAACATAACATGGGACCAAAACAACACAACACAAAACATCACACAGACAATTTACTGATGGACAAACAAAACAAACACTGGGTTTAGTATGTCCCATTGCTTATCAACAGCTTTGTCTGTCATACAGGAAACAGAACTAGGTGTAAACCACATATCAGAGATTTGGTTGATTATTTTGCATAGAGAATATAAAGGAATGCTGAATAGAAGAGCAACCCAGCAGTATCAAATATGGCTACAGTTGGCTGAGGTGTAAGCTATTTTCAACCAACATATCTCATAGTACTTCTAGAGACGAGGAGCGTGTACAAAAGCTCTTCCCGGAGATCACTGCAGAATCTTAAAGACCAAGAATGGATCCTGAAATGCCTTTGAATTATTATGCCTCTAATATTCTGTTTAGCATATGACATTCAGCACATAAAGTCATAGTATATATACAATAATACACTGTTCAACAACAGCCTACTGCTAGATCAGGAGTAGTCCAATGGTTGAGTTCAACATTCTTGTCTCAACCTCCAGGGCAAAATTCTCCTCTCAGATCTCCAGTTGTGGATCTACCCTCTCACATTCTCCTCTCCCTACATGTATAAGGTTCCTATTGTATTGATGGAGGGAGAGAAGAATATCAGAGTTGGAACTGATGAGAGGATGAGAGCAGCAAATTTTGCCCCCAGTTTACACCTTTCCAGTATTGCATTGGAGGGTCGTTGTTAGATCCGTTAGCAAAGGAAAAAGGCCTCTCTTCTATAGTTGATCAGTATTTTTTTCTTTAAAATCCCTATTCTAGCCTGTAGCATGGTATATTAACTAAAGCAGTGGTTTTCAACCCCTTTAGCTCGAGGGCCACCGATATTTTTACAACCCAAAAGGGCCACCAGGCTCCACCAGCAGCCTCCCCCTTCCACTGAAGCCAGATGGAAGGAGTTTAGTGAGGAGGATGCCTGCTTACCAGTCTCCCGTCTTCCTGGCTCCAGCAGGGAAACCACTCCTTCTGTAGCCCTGTGCGCGCCACATGTGACCTAGGCAATGGCTCCCTTCTGCTGCCAGAAGGATGGAAGATCAGTGCTCCCCTCCCTCACTCTGCCTCCAGTGGAGGCCCCCGTGCATATGGACCATAGTGCATGGCTCCCTGCTACAAACAGGGGGAATGGAGTGCTGATTTCCCACCTCCTTTGGCTGTAGCAAGGAGCCGGGATAGGTCTTTTAGCCATGCAGAAACATGCTGCGCCTGGGCTCTTAGGCAACAAGTCCCTTCTTCAGCCAGCAGGAGGGGAGCTGGGGGCCACTTCTGGCCCCAGGGCCATAGGTTGGGAGCCAGTGATCTAAAGCATCTCAGGCCTGTATTAGTCTGACAGAGGCCTTAAGCTTGAGCAGAGGTTTTTAAGCATTACAAATAGCTGGATAACACTTCTGTTTTTCATCTCTTTTGAAGAGGTGGGGCCTAATTCTCCTCTCACTTTGGTTTCACGCTGATGTACCTCTACCAACTTCAATGAGGTTGCTTCTGATCATACTAATGAAGTGAGCAGAGACTCTGACCCTAGTATTGTACAGTAAGAAAACAAAGCAAACATTATTGGCCTGGCTACTTTCTGTTAAGTTTTGAAAGAACTGCACTGTCTTCTTTTTATTTCTTAAACAAGCTAAAAACATTCAAACACATTCTGCTACGAAACACAGGAATGATGCATCATTTGGAAAACAGATGTATTTCATTTGTTTTTGTCTTATTATGGAATACGAGTTTTAAAAGTTATTAGACAGTAATATAATAGAATCTTTACATCTGTGATTCATTAGTCCTGTTTGGCACATGATCCATTCCTTTTCTTGATAAAATTATAATACTTATGTAAAGAGAACAGGTACATACAAAAAGCCTACAAAAGAACTAATACTTGAATACCAAGGATAAATATTAAATCTCACTTACTAAAAAAGGATAAACTGAAAATCTTTTAACAGTTCATTTTTCTTCCACGGGTTTCTACAATTACAACATGCTAATGAAGGAATTTTCACAGTTAGCTCTGATTATAAGAAGCTTGAAATTTGGCAATTTAAAAAATATTAATGGAAATTCATATCAGTGTTAATTTATTCTCTCCTGACTATGAACAAGACCTGTGGATGAAATAGAAAAGGAGATTTTTTTTCCCCAAAAAGGTACTATTCAGCTCAACTCAAATATTCCTCTTGCATACTCAACCTCTCTGAAGCTACATCAACAAAAAAAAAAAAAGAGTAGTTATCTATATTGTAGCTATATGTATATACAAATACATTAAAGCAAAAGGAGAATTCTCTTTTTAATGTGTGTTTAGGACCAGATTCTGATTTGTTCTTATGAAGACATGCAGGAGTAAAGAAAGGCACAGCTGCAAAAAAAGCCAAACCTTGCACTCTAGGTAGCATCAAGACTGCTCCCTTCCTACTACTCCCACAGGGGCACAAGGTGGTCCAAAATGGAGTAGAAGGGAGTCAGGGTAATGTATTCTTTGGACCTACAAAAAGATGAGGTACAAGTAAACTGTGAAGGTAAGCAGAAATGGGTCCATAGTGTCTGCACATTTGAGAGCTTTGGAAGCCATTCCACCTTCTGGAGTCCAGAGAAAATGGTGAGAGTGCACAATTAGTCTCTCAAAATTAAAGGACATAAGAGATCGAAACAAATCATCCTTCTTCAGTCCCTCTGCTGTACATATATACAGCCTGAAATAACTCAAGGGTCTGCTTGACTTTTTTGTTCTCCAATGGGAGTTATTACCAGGGACAGGTTCAAAGTTGCTCACCAAGGGATTATTTTCTTTATTTTGTTTAGTTTTAAAACACACATACTGAGGGCACCGATCCCACACTGTGTGTACCCCTTTAATAATTGGAACACCACAATAAGCAACAAGTATCTTTGATCATTAAGGCTCATTGACTATCATAACCTGAACTCACTCCAATCCAAAACTCCATTAGCTCACAACATTCAGCATACACTGTCACATTCTCATCCAGCCCTCCTCAAATGTTTATGCAAAATGGTGAGCTTTGGAGCATGCTCAGTCATAGCATTGCATGATGCATAGGACCCCGCTTACCAACTTGGAAACATGCATCATGGCTGTACGTTCCCTTACGACACTTACGCGGGAAACTGAATCAAGTTCTGATCCCTTCCATCATTCTGAAGTCTAACTTCTTCATTGCAGAAATTCCTATCAGCAGTCCCAAAAAACACTCTTATGGGAATATAATACACGCTGCTCAGCGTGGCAGTCTACATAAGGACAAAACTTCTTGAAGATATTTAAAAGACTCATACCATAATTCTATTTCTCTGTTAAAGAGACAATGACCTTATGAAGTCATTATTACTACCTTTACACAATGCTGCATATACTGTATGTTAACAGTTAACTTACTATTGCAAGTACAACAAAGTCTTCATTCAAGAGACAGGGTAAGTGAGGTAAGAACTTTTATTGGGCTGGCATCAGCTGGTGACAGAGACAAGCTTTCAAACTTACGAAGAGCTCTTCAGCTGACATGAAGTAAGCTCGAAAGCTTGTCTCTTTCACCAACAGAACTTGATTCAATAAATAAATATTACCTCATCCACCTTGTCTTACTAATATCCTGGGACCAACACTGCAGATAAAGTCTTCCTTAGGCTTTTCCTTCTGACCTGTCAATAAAACCATGCTTTACAAGCTTGCATGTTGCTGTGAAGACATGGTAAAGGAGACAGGAATTACCACCTGCTGCTCACTTGCACTTCCTAAGGTTACAGCCAGCTGCTGCTATTTCACATCAAATCACACAGGCTTTGGGCCATAGTGATTCTGACACTCTTTTATGGCTGACTTCCCTCCCCCACCCACCACTTCAAGTTCTAATTAATCTCTCAGACCAAGAGGCAGTCCTGCAGCTAATTACTGAACTGCCATGGAGAATACAGTGTTTTGTATCACGTGGTATTATGCGACAGACTCTCAGCAGGAGCTCTTTTATACAATGCCTTTTATCACAACTGCAGTTTTCTCCAGCAGGGTTCTGCTAACTAACACAATGTACTGCAAAGAATGACAAGGAGTGTGGGGTTTTTTCACATATACAATAACACGCAGCTTTAATTTTAAGGTGTTACCACAGTTAAGAATTTGTCTCAACTCAATAAAAAAAACTGACATTTAGCAACTGGGACAAACTAATTCTGGCTAAAGATGGGTGATTACAAAAACATTATTTTCTATGATCCTCACAATATTTTCATATTCAACACTGATTGATCTGCTTTGTTTTTGGTATTACATGAACTTCCAATAACCCAATATCCTCCCTAGAAATAGAACAACAACTTCCAATAACCTCATATCCTCTCCTTTTAATAACCCAATATCCAAAAATATTGTAAGTGGGACACATTAATGCAAACTGCTGTCTAGTTGCCTACATGGTACCTATGCTATAGTCAGGTACAATGTGAGTTCTGATGAACAATCTCAACCTGAAAAACATGAACTATCCTTTCTAAAGACAACGTTTTAGAGCCAATTCAGCTCCCACTGAAATCTGTAGAAAAGAATCCCACTGAGCTCAACAGGACTTGGATTGAGGTCTTGGTTGGTTTCAGCTGCAACCCTTGTCAAATTGCACTCCATTTTTGAGACATGAACTGAATTGGAGAGGATCTTAGTGAACAGATGCCTGGCTCATGCCATTTCCATTCATTGCATACACACTGCAAGGTTTGAATAGACAAATGGCACAAACTGCCTTTAGAGTATTTATTAGAGCTATGTGAAATTTACCTAATGAGCAATATTTGATCAAATTTGTCTATTCCAAGTGTTTAGTACTTCATAGTAATTGGAACAATTTTATAAAATGTCAACACTTTTATGTGAAATTTTGTGCTTAATGTTCTTCACAACCTTGGGACTAGCCTGTTGGTGCACACACTGGAGATTAGGATTCTAGAGAACACTCCTTACCCCTTCCTTCCTTGCATCACTGGTGAGGAGCCTGGTAGAAGCTGAAGTCTAACTCTGTTGAAATGAGTGGCACTAAAATGGCATAAAACTGGTATAGCAGACTGGTGAAACAGGCTCAGTTATGTAGATGTTAAATATCTTTGTTCCCATTTTACAGATAGGGAAACAGACTTAGAGAAGTTACTTACTTGCCCAAGGTTGCATGGTAAGCATCATTAGAATCAGGATGGGCTCTAGCCTGTGTGCAGGTCACTAGAACACAGTGTCTCCCAAACAAGCCCTTAAAACTTTCTAAGCCTCAGTATTGTCAACTAAAAGAGATATTGAACATAGTTGGAATTATGCAATTCAATTAGATATGATGAGAATGCAAAGATTAAGGACTTGTCTACCTGAGAGGTTATATCACTATAGAGCACAGTGTGAATTTAAATTACTATATAGTTATTCCACTATAATGCCCTGTGTGGACACTTTTACTTTGGAATAAGAGTGACTTTTTCTGGCTTAACCTAAATTAAAGAAAAAGCTCTCTGTCATGCAAGCATCCACAGAGGGAGTTATACCCCTGTAAGTATAGTGGTTTAAAGCGACACTTTACCTAATACTTGCAGATCTTTCCATGTAGACAAGCCCTAAAACTACTGAATCTGAAAAGGAGAATTGCTAGAGGGGACTTAATTTTGATCTGCTGATTTATGGGCTGTTTAATGAAAACTAATCAGTTCCTCCCTTATACAGACAAACAAGGACAAGAGAACACTAGGTGAAATTAATGGCCAGTACATTAGAACAAATAAAAAGAAACAACTTCTTTGTCTGGCGTATACTCTGTCAGTGATAGGTACCCTGGAGGCTATCAAGAGAAATATTACAATGTGGTTGGATTAGATAATTTAATGGTCATTAACAATATGTAATTTAGAGCTATGATAAGAATGCTGCATTCAGGGCACAAACTAGTAGCACAAGGAATGCAAGATGAAATCAGTGTACCACACCAGTAATTACCTACATTTTGGAGAGATTTCATCATCTCCCGAAGAACTAGGTGCTGGCCACTGCTTGAAGGAGGACCCCAGATTGTATGAACTAATGCTTTGATACAGTATGGTGATTCCTATTTTGGGCATTTAGGCTGTTCTGACTGAAAATAAAGGAACCTCAGCACTGACTGCAAAGGAGAAACAAATTGGGCTTCTGGCTGGACACATCAGAAGTTGGCTTTGATCCAAGGTAAAGACTAGTGATTTATTCATCAGTCTCTAACTATTATTTTCTGATTTGTCATTAGAGGGTAAATGGTTGGACCCTATTAAAATCAACATGGGTTTACTGCTTTGCAGTGGAAGTCCCAAAGCGTTGATTTTACTGTGGATTCCCTGGAAACATACTAACTAAAGTTATATGGATTAGTCAATCAAGTTAAAAACAATTTGATGCCCCACTTCACCCCCCAAATTCTCCAACAGGAAAAATGTACAGATACATTAAGCTTTCATTTAACTTGAAACTCTTGTCAAAGCTCTTCTTTACCAGATTCTGAAATGCAATACAATACACAAAAAAGTACTTTGTTTGGGATATGTAATCAGGACATTTTTTAATTTTAATGAATTTGCTGCCATTGTACCAACTTCTGTCAATACTAAAAGAAATTTAAATACAACATGGCTTTCTTGATCCATAAATACAACAGCAAATCCATTAAAGGCAAAGACCAGAGAAGCAAGGGTTAAGCAAATAAGAACACTGCATTAATATCTGAGCCTAACTGTTTTAACAGAGCAAAAGAATCTGTTTAATCATTCAAGTCAACAAAGGTTAAGATAATAAAATGGACTTCTGAATGCCTTCCTTTTCTGGAACTTAATCTCTCCTGCTGAAGACATTTTAAAGATGCTATCAGTTTTGTGTAGATCCAGCTGTTAGGAAAATTTACTTGAACACACTGTGAGGAGAAAATAATTTTATGAGTCATTATGTATGGCTCCTGGGTGGCTTGTTATTGCAACTAGCTCCCAAAACTAATTTAGAACCAGCTGCTAGCTTATGATTTTTAGATCTGATAAACAATAAATCTCTCATGTATCAGGAGTGAATGACAGAAGCTGTTTATTATGTCATTTGCAGGAAGATCAATCAATCAAATCAATCAATCAAATCATAGGGCTGGAAGGGACCTCGTGAGATCATCGAGTCCAACCCAAGATGATAGCAGACTGTAAGATACTGTGCTATAGCTGTTTAGCCTGCACATTCACTTCTTCAAGTCTATTTTCATTAATTAGTTTCAACCTCTGCTGGGCAATAAATCCTTTGTAATCAAAAGGTGGCAGGATTCCTTTCATTATGAAATCTTCAAAGACTTTGCTAGTTTCTAATCTAATAGTTTTAAATCGAAGGGGAGCTAAGCAATTGGAACTAAGCAATAATTCAGTACTTACAGTTACTCTAATAGTCCATAGGGTAAAATCCATCAATTTTAATTTTCAGTGTCATGACTCAATATAGCAATGAAGACCTCTCTCTATAGATGTGCTGTGAAACAAGCATCCTTTAAAAAATGGACACCGATTCAGATGACTTATTAACATTGAGCCTCTTACACTTGTGACTGGAAGAATTCTGGTTCCGAAGCTGACCAAAAAATCTGTTTTGATCAGAATTTTTTAAAACTTATTAATAAGAAGTTAACTACAAACATACATGTACAGAAGACCAACTCACTGGTGGAGATCAAAAAGTATAGGACTTTCAAAAGTTTTCGGCAGTGGCATATTGCTAGTCTCACTGGAGTTAATGAGGTAGACCAACAAGTCTTTTGAAAAATCCAACCCCTAACAAACAATGGCCCTTTTAAAAAAGTGGAAAAAATGTCCAGAACTCCAAGAAAACTATAAGTCTCTGAACTGCCAAACAAATTTTTCTGATTCAGGACTCTCAATGTAAATACTGTAACTTTATCTATTAGTAGTAGATATGTCATACAGGGCCTTATTTTCAAAGCAAGTAGGCATACTACCATTCACCTACTTTGTGCATATTGTTTCGATGACTGCATGTGCAAATCAAGTAAGGAAAACTTCTGCAACTCTGAAATACTATATTTTATTTGTTCCCCAGAAGTTTCAAAGTGATTTAAGAAAGGAGCACCTTCAAATTTATAAGACCAAAACAGCAAAGTTAACAAAGGGGTAGCAAGCAAGATGTTCTTGTCTCAGGTGTATGTAATGAGAGAAAGTAATAATCTACATCCTTCTCTTCATGTCACTGGAGATTTTGCAAGCTTCAGGGTCCCATTTTGACCCTTACCAATCTCTACTACTTATTTTGCTTTCTTTTACTAAAGAAAGTGCCTACAGGAAGAAAGTGGCTGGCTGTTATACAGGCTAGGGCGCTCTCTTGAATTTTCAGAGCCATAAAAATGACTTGGAGCAGTAAAACCTTTGCTATAAGCAAGTTGAAGCTTCAAAAATCACTGTAAAACTTATTTTATTTAAGAAAAAATCTGCAGGCCCCATATCTCCAAAAGATAAGCTAGTCTGAAAGTGTCCAGGATGTTCAGTTTCACTAAGCTGTCTATTTACAGGCTTTTTTGAATGCAAATGTTGATGTCATTCCAGTATCACTTTCAGGCAGAATAGAATAGAACCATAGGGTTGGAAGAGACCTCATGAGATCATCGAGTCCAACCCCCTAGGCCTTGAACCTAGGACCTTCTGCATGTTAAGCAGAGGTGCTAGCCACTACACTGTGTGTTACTGGGAACTATAGAAAACATTATACTGGCAACCATCACAATACCTATTTTACATATGAAATTATGCACAATAAACAGAAAGATAACCAAGTAAGGAACAAGCTGGTATAGTTTCATTATGGTGCATGATGGATTTATGCCTATAACGTCGATGAATTACATACGTCTCATTCCCCAGCAATGAAAACTGAGCACATACATCCTGAAGACAGTAATCAGAAAAGATAACTATTGTCCCATGAAAAGTAAAACGGTAAGAAGAACAGTCTTAATATTTACACTTGAAATACCTGAGAAAAAAAGCAGGAAAAGCTAGGGTAAAACATATTCAAACTCACTTTTAGAAAGACAAGGACATAAGAGAGACAGAGCTGGGTTAACAAGGGGGCTCTAGGTACTGCAGCCCTGACCCTGGGCTAAGGGTGGTCTTACCACATACTGGTTGGGTGCTATCAGGGTGGGGGGTGGGTTCCACAGAAAAGGATACCTTAGAGCTCCCAGGAACATTAATCTGGCCATGAAGGGAGAAGACTTTGCAAATTACTCAAATTATATATACAGATTTCTTAATAAACTTCTTCAGTACAGCGTAAACTAATTAAACCAATGATGAAGGATGCTGCCGTGTCATCTTAAACTTAGTGTGTTGGAAGTTGAACATGTGGAATCAGAGTCTTCCGTAACTTCTAGCTGCAATGCATTAGTCTAACATCTAACTAGATTTGCTAGCCTGCAACAATGGTTTAAAGTCACTTTGCCCCTTTCTTATCACTCTAGACTTGTACCAAATTTGTTGGACCAATCTACAGAATCTGTGCCCTTTTCTCCACTCCCAAGCCCTCTCCAGTTCTCTGATTTCCTGTCATCATTAACACTACCTACAGTCTCCCATGACCAAGGAACCATCTGTCGCTTTATGCTCTATCCTACCACATCCAACCATGTCCTTTGCAAATCTTTTCATTTCTTAGTCAAGCAGAACTGCCAAACTCCAAAGTTTTCTTTCTTTCCATCCCGCTAAAACTCCCATCCAGGCCCTGATGATCTCTTTGACTTAACTCCTGCTACCTTCTCTGGCCTCATTCAGACTTGCTGTTCAGACCATATGAACTCTCCCTCTCCCTTTGAATTCCCCACTGACAACTCCTGTTCCACCACATCACATTCAAGATCCTTGTCCTCAGTTTTTTTAGAATCCTTCACTTCCAGTGCAATTAAAATATTGTAACTAATTGACAAAAAACGTGCCCTGGCACATACTGTCATGAGAAAATTCATAAACATGTAACTGAACTGAGCCCCTATATCATTAGAACAATATGTCCAAACATTTGTTTAATGAAAAACAGATGTAAAGAGAATGAACTGGCATTACCACCATAATATATTCACCATTGTATTCCTGTGATTAAGATAGCTACAATATTTAAAAACTAAAATAACCCTGCAAGGACTGTGTTATATTTATATTTCTAACTCTAAAACTTGTCCTATTTCTAACTGCATGAAAATATGCTGTTTAAGAGACAATAGCATTATTCCATTAAGTACATATAGTAACTAGTTCATGAATGTTATGTTTTCATAATTCTCTAAATAATGGATGTTTTAAAGTGAAAATATAGGACTAAATTTAATAAAATATTCTACTTTCCTTCTGCATTGTAGGAATCCATGCAAGACCTGAAAGATGGCTAGGAAAACTGGAAGGTTTGCATTCTGGCAAACCAGCTTACACAGCAAAGCAAAATCACTGTCAAATTCATTTTCTCCACACTAGCAGCAGTTGCATATTTTAATACACAGTAATGTTTGTATGGCTATTGTTACTTAAACGTTTCTCAGAGACTATTTGGTTATATTTGGTAGTGCTGTCCTGCAGACACTTACTACAACATGCAGGGTAAATGCAGCTAAAAAGCATGATTAGCTAAAACACTATATCTAATTAATTTTGTGCTAAAGACTAATTGCCTACTCAGGAAAGAGGTAGTGCAACATTTTTTTTTTTTTTAAGATGCTTACCCGAGGACCCTGATCACCTTGATCTCCCTGCAAAGTGGAAAGATGAGATGATATGTTTAACACAGCAGCTGTGTGCTACCGACTCTCTTACATAATCTCACATCATACTCCATCAATATAAACGACATGTTCCACTAATAGCAGGAAGAGTACCATTTATTTTGTTATTCTGACGGTACATCTACTTACCTTCTCGCCTTTTGGACCAGGAGGGCCCTGAAAAGAACAGAAAAGAATTGACAAATTATTGACGCTAATGAAGTTCAGTGACCAGGGTAAAGAAGACAATACGTAACAGAGCTGAATGATCTAAGGATCTACCACTAATGTTATGATTTCTCATGGTTTCCATACCACCAGCTGCATGTATTTTAGCAAGATGATCTGCAACGATTTAGTAGCAGGTGTAGTGGAGTTACTATTGTTGTGCTCAGTGTCTTTAGTGAAACCACTCACAATAATAGAAAAGAAGAATGAAATCCTGGCAGTGGCAAAACTCCTATTGACCTCAACAGAGCCAGGATTCTATCCTACATCTGGTAATAAGGGTTTTCTAAATCAATAAAACTTCTTACCAAATATAGCTAATAAACCCAGAGTTCTATAAATCTCTCATGTATTTTGGCAGTCTTAAATTAGAACAGTAAAAGAAAACTGGGTTAGGAATTCTAGGAGAATAGCAAGTCATATGCAGCCCAGTGGCATATTGTGATGTGGTAGAGGAAAGTGTGCTCTTCTTTATCAGAATTCAGTTTGATACAACTTTTCAGAATGAACAGTAATTATTTTAAAAACAGCTGACAAAATAGTGTAGTGGTGTTACGGGGTGATACTGTAGGTTCCTTCATTATTCTCTTCTTACTGAACGAGACCCCAGCTTCTGTGGGGTGCAACTATACAAATCAACTTTCTAGACCACCAATTCTGAAACTATGGTTTGTAGTTCATTTGCTGGTACTCTGCACAGAACTGGCAGATTAAATGGTCCTGACTGCTTCTATGTTCCCACATCCTTCAAGATGTCCAGGTGTTTCAGCGTAAGGAAGAACTTGGGCTGTATTCACACAGCACTTTTGTTTCGAAACAACCTTGTTGTTTTGAAACAAACAAACAAAAAAAACATGTTCACATGATGCACAGTTGTTTCGAAACAAGGGGACGCCCTTTTTTCGACACAACTGTGTTGTTTTGAAACAACTTAAACCTGGTTTCTGGGTGAAACAACGTTGTTTCGCAACCGCTGTTTCGAAACAAACGCAGTGTGAACATGTTATTTCAGAACAAAGTGTTCCGAAACAACATTGGATCCTCAGAACCCTGGCCAGGGAACCCTTAGAACCCTGGCCAGGATGCTGAGGGCTGTCCCTCAGGCCCCGGTGGGGGGGGAAGGTGATCCGCTGTGGGCTGGCTCAGCCCGCAGTGGGGGCTGCTCCCAGACACCGCCCGCAGCCCGGGCTGCAGGCTGAGCCCAGTGCTCCCGACCCACCGGCGGTGTCGGGGGTGCAGCCCCTGCTGCGGGCTGAGCCGCCTGGCAGGGGTTCACTGCCCCCGACCCTGCCAGAGGCTGCAGCCCCCTTTCTGGGGTTGCAGCCCCCTTTCTGGACTGCAGGGTGAGCCGCAGCAGTGGCTCACCCCCAGCGGGCTGCAGCCCCCTGCAGCAGGTAATGAAATAGCAAGTTTGCACTGCGAACTTGCTATTTCGTTTCCCGGGTTTTTCCTTATTTCGAATTAACATTTTGTTAATTCGAAATAAGATATTTCAAAGTAAGGCATTATTTTGAAACAAGTTGTTTTGACACAACTTGTTTCGAAATAACCATCTGTGTGTGAATACAGCGTTAGGCACCAGTAAAAGCAGCTGAAAATAAAGAGGACAAGCGAGTCTAGTTATGTTCAGTAGGGGCCATTGCTATAGCCAGAAAAGGAGAGAAAACAAGCACCTACACCAGGCAACTGCACTACCACCAACCATAGTTGAAAATAACTTCCTAATACCACTTCTCCATGTAGGCAAGCAATGTAACTGCCAAAATCAGGTTCCATGATCAAAAGTGAGAGGGGAAATGGTTTTCATGACTTGCATATGGAATGAGAAGGGCCCCATGAAACACTCTCTTAGGATGTTACTATGATATGTTTAAAAAAAGCTTTAAAAACTCCTTTTCTAGCTAATTTTCTGTGTATTTTTAAGGGCTCTCCAACCCACAGAAGAGTTCTTGCTGCTAAACCTTTTAAGGATATACAATGTATATTGACTTCTGCAGCTGGCCATTTTTCTGGCTGGTGCAAGGGGGAAGAATCTAGGCTTGGCACCTTTCTTTTCTTCCCATTTCTCCTCTCATATAGCTAGTGATGCTAGCTAGGGTACTTCAGCCTCAGCACTCAACTGAATATCATCACTGTAATGATATTCCTCTCATTCTTGTGTTATCACTAAAAGGCTGGACACAGTCCCTCACAAAAGTTTAAAAAAACAAGTCGAAGAACCTATAAACTAGTGATGTGCATTCGTCTGACATCCACTTGGTCAATGTACACCTCACACTGCTTTTTTCTCAATACAGAGGTACGCATACCTTACAGTTAAAAATAGGGGCTGTATTACATTCCATTTCCTTAAAAGAAAAAAAAATCCTGTAACTGATCCTTGACAACCCATCAATTGCATACTAGAGCTAAGGGACATGATTCAATAACTCTATATATTACACTGTGTCAGTGGGCCACCTGCGCCCGAAAGATACTCCTTGCATAAAAGAGCAGGGAATTTTACTGCCACTGCTCTATCTTGGGATTTCTGGTGGTGGAGCAGAATGGGTTAGTTCACAGTCAGGTTTCAACAGAAACCCCACTGGCAGAAACTGCTGAATGGATGCTACAGTCATAGCCCTCCCGACCAGTGCTGCCCACTTGCTGGGCTCATGCATACACCTAGTTCACTATGACATAACTAAAGTATGTCTATACTGATGGCAGCACCGTCAGCACTGTCATATTGATGCCACAGAACTGATTGAGCAGGAAAAGCAGATACCCACTCAGACTATCCCAGTAGTGCCCTCCTGTTGACACCGAAAGTCCACCCCTGTAAGAAAAGTAATGCAGCATTGACCAGAGCGCATTTCCCATGCAGTGGAGATGGCATAGTAAGTAACTGTTAGTCGACGGGAGATACGCAGTCTATATAGCTTGCGTATCTCACATCAACTGCTGCCATCAGCGTAGACCAGGCTTAAGACTGCAGTCAGTTTGCAATACCACAACCTTCTTCTCAGTAGATTTGCTAGAACTCTGGGAGTATGAATGTGATTCTAACTTATAGTTTTTAATCAATCAATCAAATCGTAGGGCTGGAAGGGACCTCGTGAGATCATCGAGTCCAACCCCCTGGGAATTGAACCCAGGACCTTCTGCATGTTAAGCAGAGGTGCTAGCTTTAATAGAGCTGACTGAATTATTTGTTTCAAATAACATAGCCAATGATTTTTGCCCTCTTTTCTCTTTGCAGATTATCCACAAACTGGTTCTGATTTCTGCAAATTAATTCATTATTCACAAATGTCTGATGGATCCAATTGATTTCTGGTAGTTTTTTAAAATTATGGTTAATTATCCAAGTTATGGCATTGTTTTTGTTTTCTGATTGGATGTTTTATAATTGAAAATAATCCCTCTTTCTGCTTACAAATAATCTATAAATATTCATAAATGTTCCACAGATCTCTTGCATGAATAAATAAAAATATCTTTTCAATATGAGCACAAGAGCATTTTTGGTGTGAATACTCTCACAAACACATGTACTTTTATCACACTGTTTTCACTTTCTAGGAGCTTTACAGGAAAAAAAAAAAAGAGCTCTCCTAAATACCAATAAAAGGAATCAGTGATGTTTTGTTGCAAGAATATTCATGTAACATTTTATGGCTCTAGTTTTTGAGTGTACCATTTTCATTGTTCTGAGAACTTCGAAAAGGAAATCTCCAACCCTCACCTTTGACATCCCCTTTCCATATGTGTTGAGAAGTTCTCCCAAGGTTTTACTGCTGGTTTTTAATGTGTGTGTTAGGGGGAGGAAAGAAAGGCTGTAAGGATTTGGTATAAAGCAAACTTATGTTTACGGGTGGGTTGAGAGTTTGGGGACTGGTCTGTTTAAAAGAGGGCAAGTGTTGCACAGGATTTGTTTTACCCAAAATCTTTATTCTTCTTGTTAAGAGCATAGATGCAATGAACTGAGTGATTTAAAAAAATGCTAATTTTGAAGGCTGCAGTAGAGATGTCTTGCCTTTCCAAAGGAGCTTTTTGTGCTTTCATTTGTGAGATGGCAGAGATCTAGCCTGTAGCGGCTGCACAAATGTGAAAGCATTTTGTGTCAGTTATATGAAACGTCTGAGGTCAGAACATTTCTGAAATAACTTTACAGTGTTTTCACTGGAAACAGAGGCTCTTTTCTCAAAATGTAATTATCTGCTACAGACTGCCATACGTTTTCAAATAGAGTTTGTAGCCTGTTTGGCATAAGCAAGGCTTTGAAAATCATAAACACATGCAAAATTTGCATTCATAATTGGGTGATAAATACTGCTTTTTAAAACAGGGTGTTCCAAAGCAGACTGAGAGGCGTCTTGACACCTGCCAGCTGAAAACAAAGTTGAAGAAGTAAGGGTCAGCTACATTTTACAGCTGCTGCTGCCACCGTCCATTAGCAGAGACACCAGTGACATATATACACTCAGGATTACTGGCAGGTGCATCTTGCTGTCTTGACTTCAGTCACATTTCCATTTCTTTGTCACATTCTCATGATTATAAATAGGCATACAAGAATTGGAGCAGCATGGCAGTCTGATAAAGGAAAACAAGGCCAAACCTTCAGTCTGTACTCAATCAAGATTCCTAGGAAAGTTTATGAAAGAATTATCTGAGGAAGGGTTGCAGGATTTAGCTCATAGGCAATATTTCAATGTGCATTATCTGAAAGGTGCTAATTTTCTACTCTATGTCTACCATGACAACTGTTTCCCACTTGTAAAGTATTTGGACCATCATTTTAGCAACTAGTATTTAAATAAAAAAAGTATTACATACATATTTGATTATGTTATCTTCCAAGCTAGTCCATCCACATGTTTATTAAAGTATAAACAAAGACACAATCATCCCCTCATTACAGACCTCAACTTTAATCTGCATACCATGTTTTTGCATAGGAACCAGTATACTGCATATTCAACAAGGAACTCTGTGTGGTTTGTTTCTCTATTATGATCTGTTTCTATATAAAAACTTAAACTGGACATGAAATAACAAATGAGGCTCATTTACTTAATAGGGAAGATCTAGAGTGCAGGGATATGCATAAGGTTTAAAGAGATAGCAACGCGCCTGGGTTACACACACAAGGACAGATTCACACCTGTGGAACGTAGGCTGTGGGTCTTTTGTGATAGTAAGTTCACTCCACTAGGGGCAGTAATGCAGCTGTGCAAGTTACCACCGATCTTTGGAGGTCAGAATTAATTGGTACAACTCATGAACTGCATTCAGTGGCTAATGATGGTACAAGGTTAACAAAGGCAGTGCATCTATCTGTGAGGCTTCTAGGCAACCTAAAGTGTAAGACAAAGGTGTTCTCCCCTGGTACAACCACTGTGGAAGGGGCTGATAAAACTTTTTTCTCCCTTCTCCTCTTTTCTACACCTCAGCTAGCTGCCTCTGTGGGCCTAAGGTGATCCATACATACATATGACTGAATCCAACTTGGAGAAGTTGTGCCCATGAATTAAAAAGTTTCATTTTTAAATTTTTGACAAAATAACCCCATGATTATTTTGACACTGAATAACAATGGTTGCTGACAGCATACGAAACATGTAGAGAACAACCACAAGAGGCTAGTGGTTTTCTGTAGGGTGCCCAGGATGAAAATGAACATAGAATTGACTCCAAACAAGAGACAGTATCAATGCAATTGAAGAAATGCAATGAACCAAGCCAACTAAGAACAAATCATTTTTAAAGTTATGATATGCATGTTAGACTAGCCCAAGCCAAGTACTACTAGAAAGCCCATCAGGAAACAACTCTATTCCATAAGATGACAAACTTAACAGACAGTTTCTCTTTCTTGATAAACTAGCATTAAATCATATTTCCACAAAAATATAGAACAACAATATTAACCTAGTTTTTTTGCTGTTTGTTTTTTGAGAATTTTAATTCAGTGATAGAAAGTAGTCTGTGTATGTGACGAAGAGGCATTTCATAAGAAGGTACTGATATTTCTTCCTTCACAATTTTGCTCAAACAGCTGTCCCAAATTACAAAAGATTTCCTTGACTTTGAAACTAAAATTTACCTCAGTCTCACACAAAGCCAGTAAATATTATAAAATATTATAGGATTGAATATGCTGAATCATGCAATGTGATGTTTTAGAAAATATTGGGGAAAGAATTACAAAATCATTTTAAGCTTCCCACTGTTATTTTTCTTATCTCCCTTATGAGTTCTGGGAATGTCAGGCACCGTGATTTTGTACTTTATTAAATTTAGTCATGTTTACAGACAAGGGTTATGTCAACTGGTTTACAATGTCAGCACCTCACCTTTGATCAAGTTTACAAATGCTCTCCAAAATTTCTGGTGCATTTGTAGAGCTTCTTCATCATAACCAATGTTGCCTCCATCTCCTTTCTTTCACGTTTCATTCTCCCTTCTGGGATTCTTACAGCTTCTCTTGGATTCTAAAAAACATCTCTTCACAAGTTTTCCTTTACTTTCCCCCCGCATTGCAATTTCTTTTTATTACAATCTTTCTTCCAGTACAGAAGAAAAGAAGCCTTCATATTTGACACTGTAATTTGTATCTGACTTACGGTAGTACTCAAACACTACGAAAGTGTGTAAAAGATGTAAAATCACTGTACATAACGCCCTAGAGGAGCAATGAAAATTCTTATAATTTACTTGATGATGTCAGTGTTCACTTTAACCTGCCATTTATCTACAACACAGTATCTGAAATGCAGTAATATACACTGCTATGTAAATCACACTGGTTCTTAAAAGCTACAGGCTACAAAACATGATCTATCCAAGGTGCCAGGAAAGTGAAGAGGTACATTACAATAGTACTAATTTACACATGTATCTTCACTTCTCATGCCATGCTGGGACCAAGACCAGGATTTGCAGCTTTGTAATACTGGTCCTGAAGCACTCAGAGAACTAGAGTGGCCAGTGATTCACCACAGACCTCTTGCACAGTACTTCCAGCCATCCCACCAGTCAGGAACCAGCCAGAGTATGAAGTTCAGATTTCCAGTATGTTGTGCATTGTGATATTGTTAGATATTCTTTGAAGCACATTATCATTTCTCTCACACATGCTTTCTTTGACTATTCAATACAACTATCTTTCTTTTTGCTAAATACTTTTCTTTGAAAAACTAAAAACCTCAGCACAAAAAAATACAGAAAAAAAAATCCAGGAAACAAAGAATATTGGTAAGAGTCCACTCTCCAGGTTTTACAGATGAAGGATCAAATTTACTTCTAGCGTAAGTGAACAGAATGCCATTTATTTCAGTGCTATTGAGTCTGCTTATGCTAACAGCTCATTTGGTCCAATTTCTCTCCTTAGTAGTCCAGTAACATAGTCAAGTGCGATGATGTTCTGAATCAACCATTACATCTCTTCTGAACCAGAGCTAAAAGAGAATTTGCAGGATACTCCTAGATAACTAGGCCAACTGTGCTAGCATTAGACTTCTAAGAATATAACAGCAAAGAAATTAGGTGCATCAGTGGACTCAGAATACTGATATTATTCTCTCATCCAGAATACAGTTAGACTGTTCCTGGATGCTATTTGTTGGCTAATAAAACATAATAAACATATTTCCTAGACCAAAATAATCTGAGTTATTATCTCATTGGTCACAAGGTGTTCTCCTTTGCTTAGACTTTTTATTTCTGTATAAGCATGAATTTACTGATGCTCTTAAGGTAGCCACTGATATGTTCCTGCAAATTTTGAATTCAAGCCATACCAAAGATTCTTGTGATAAAATGAATACACAGCTATATTGTTAAAATTATAAGTATACAGTAATTAATTAATGATGGACAAACTATAGGAGGATTAGGATTTATAGGTCAGTTCAGATAAGCACCCACAACTTTGTTCTATTTTGTACTTTTTAAATGTATGTACCTAGTACCAGCAAAACGCGCTAACTGACAGTCCTGTTGACTGAAGTGATCCACACAGCCACAGAAAAAGTGCAGAATGGGTGGAGGATTTCCACACTGACCCACAAACACGCATCAACCTTGAATTGCGGGAAGCACCTCACATCAGGGTGAAATATCAGCTCAATGGCCATTTTACTTCTTAGCATACCAGCTCTGAGTGCCATCCATGCTGGCTTTTATTCTGGGCAAGTGGAGAACTATTCCTTGGGAAATGGAATGAAACCACGCAAATTATACAGGCAGCTGAAAAGCTGTTTGGTGATAACTTTCAACAATACCCTACCTGGGTCTTAGCTTATCTTTGAAGAATGGCCATTAAGAGACTGAAACAACACAGCTGTTAATTCCTTTTTCCACTTCCCAAGCTCATTTTGGTATCCTCCTATTCATTCCATTCATTTTGCCCTGCACTGGGGACAGAGTCCTATTCCATCCCTATTGTGGTGAATGTCAAATGATGTTCTTCTCTTCTTCTTGCCATATCTTCTTCTCAGTTGAGATTATGTATGTTTACTTATTCCGGAATTTGAGTGTAATACTCTATTTTTCATGTTAGTGCTCACACTGTTTCTCTGTGCTCATAAATAATGAGTGAGAACAATCAGTTACGTCACATCTCAGATTTGGGAGCAGAAAATGCTTTCCAATGTCCACTTAAACTAACAGAAGGTATTTGTTGGAAGCCACAGGCAACTGATAGGATTTAATAACAAGAGAAAGTGCAGTTGAGTCTCACTTTGTATTTTTGTTAATAAACATTCACCGCAATCCACAGAAATTAGGTTTTTTTTTAATTCAGAGAGCAGAACAATAAATCAGCTGCAAAACTACATGAACTAAAAAGGAGGAAGAAGAATAGAATAGAATGCTACCTTAGCATTTACAATAAAAAGGAGCAAGAAACTGTGCAAAAAACATTAAAGTACCATGCTCGACCTTTCCATTGAAAAACTGTGTTTCTTACAGTGTCAAACTCTGGTAAGTTGGGAAAGGGAGTTAAAACTATAAACGGATTTATAGCTTCAGATTTCATCCCTTTCATTTTGTACTAAAAGATTAAAGGGGTCATGAAACAAATCAGGGAAAAAAAAGGAAAAATAAAGGGAACTGCTAAATCTTTCAGTCAGTCCCTTGTACTATGAATATCAGTGTTATAATTCAAGTCTGTATTGTTTTGTGTACACTTCTGTGATATCTAGATTACCAAGCCATTTTCTCAAAAGGTGTGACATAAATTAAAGCCCAAACCTAAGAGGGTCCATTAGGTACCAACGCTGCTCACAATGTTCTGTCTTATTGAAGTAATTAATGTGGTTTAGAACTGAAAGAACACTTGGGGAGAAGGAACTTCAAGGAAGACTGACATAATCCAATGATATTTGGGGCTTATAAAACTGCTTAGACCAGGAAAGCACAATTACTATTTAAAAAAAAAATATATGAATTGAACAGCAAAATTATACTTCTTGCCAATCAAAGCCATGAAAAGACGGACGGTTACTTACCTGTAACTTCTGTTCTTCAGGATGCGCTGCTTGCATCCATTCCCCTTAGGTGTGAGTGTGCCAATGTGCTCAGCTGCTGGAAGATTTTTGCCTTTAGCCTGACCCGTAGGGCAGTGGCGGCACCTCCTGGAGTGGCGTGCACAAACTGCTCCCTTAATAGCCGCCGCTGCTCTGCCCCCCTCTCAGTCCCTTCTTTCCACTAACTCCGAAGCGGGGCTGGAGGGCGGGTGTGGAATGTATGTGAGCAGCGCATCTCGAAGAACAGAAGTTACAGGTCAGTAACTGTCCTGCTTCTTCTTCGAGCAGCTGCTCACATGCATTTCTCTTAGGAGACTCGCAAGCCTTACCTCAGACGGCAGGCGGAGTTACTGTTTGTGGATGCGCAGGACGGCCTTGCCAAAAGACATTGTCATCTCTTGCCTGCTGAACCAAGGCATAATGAGCAGTAAAGGTATGGATCGATGACCATGTGGCTGCTCGGCAAATGTCTTGAATGGGGACCTATGCTAGGAAGGCTGATGATGAGGCCTGAGGCCTGGTCAAGTGAGCCCTCACTGACCCGAGAATTGGGACCTTCACTCTATGGTAGCACGATCTTATGCATGAAGTGATCCAAGACGAGATCATCTATGATGATATGGGGCTGCCCCTTACCCTCTCCGTGACTGCCACAAAGAGCTGCGTTGATTTATGGAAGCTCCTCGTCCTGTTGATACAGAAGGCTAGCGCCCTTTGGATGTCCAGGATATTCCATCGCCTCTGCTCCTCTGAGGCATGTGGCTTATGACAGAATACCAGAAGGAATGTGTCCTGGGTCATGTGGAAATCTGAGACCACCTTCGGAAGGAAGGCCAGTGAGGCCACAGTTGGACTTTGTCCTTGAAGGACACAGTGTAGGGGGGTTCAGACAAGAGGGCCTTGAGTTCTGAGACTCCCCTCATGGAGGTAATGGCAACCAACACCACCACCTTCTGGAAAAGAGCCTGCAGGGAGCAGGTAGCCAAGAGTTCGAAGGGCGGACCAGAGAGGACCCGGAGGACCAGGTTCAGGTCCCACTGAGGGGTGGGGTCTTTCACCCGAGGGAATATCCTGTCCAGGCCCCACAGCAATTGAGCAGCCACCAGGTGGGAGAAAACCAGGTGCCCAGCTAAAGGGGTATGGGAAAGTGGAGATGGCTGCTAAATGAACCTTTCGTGAGGCCGAGAATAATCCCTGTCTGTTCAGGCTCCAGAGGTATTCCAGGATATCCTGGATAGGCATTTGAACAGGGGACAGGCCCTGAGATAGGGCCCAGAAGGAGAAGCGCTTCCACTTCGACTCATAAGTTGACCGAGTAGACGCCTTCCTGCTGCCTATTAAGATACACTGCACCTCTGTCAAACAGGCAAGCTCTTCCCAGCTCAGCCATGGATCCTCCACGCAGTCAAGTGAAGCAAGTGCAGTTTTGGGTGGAGAAGGCGACTGCCGTCCTGCAATAGCAGGTTGTACCAGAGTGGAAGTTCCCGAGGAGGGGTTACCGACAGTTCGAGCAGGAGATGAAACCAGTGCTGGTGAGGCCAGGCTGGGGCAATCAAGATGATGTTGGTCTTGTCCCTCCTCATCTTCAACAGAACTCTGTGTTGGAGTGGGAAGGCAGGAAATGCATACAGGAGGGAGCCCGAGCAATCCAGCAGCAGCTCGTCTGGGAAGGAGCCCTGCTCCAGCCCCTTCCTGAAGCAAAAGCGCCAGCACTTTCTGTTTTCCCTTGTTGCAAACAGGGCCAGTTGGGGATAACCCCAGTCATGGAAGATTGAGCTCAGGACCCCTGAGTAGAGCGACCACTCGTGCTGTGAATAAAAGTGTCTGCCGAGGCGATCCGCCTTGCTGCTCCTCACTCCCGGGAGATGAAAGGCAGTCATATGGAAATCGAATTCCACTGCCAATTCCCAGAGATGTTGAGCTTCGCAGCAGAGGGCTAAGGAGGAGGCCCCTTCCTGGTGGTTCACGTAGTACATGGTGGTGGTATTGTCCATCAAGATGTGTATGAAGTGGCCCCACAACTGCTCCCAAAAGACACCACAGGCCAGCCTGATGGTCCTCAGCTCCTTGACGCTGATGTGCAGGGGAACTTCCCTTGACAACCACATCCCTTGGGTGCTGCAACTGGAGCTCAGGTGTGCTCTCCCAACCGAAGTCTGAGGCGTCCGACATCAGAGTGATCAACAGGGCCATGGACCTGAACGGGATCCCTTCCATGACAGAGCGAGCGGACTTCCACCAAGCGAGCTTTTTGAGCACCTGGCGCAGGATCAAGACCACCTTGTCCATGTGATGCTTGCCAGAATGGAAGACCAACCTCAACCACATCTGGAGCAGTCTGAGATAGAGGTGGACGAGACGTACCACTAATGTGGCCGTGGCCATGTGGCCCAACAGCCTTAAGCAATTTCTGGCTGTGGTGGTTGGAACTTCCTTGAAAGTGGAGATGGCATCAGAGATGGTGGTGAACCTGGCAGGTGGAAGAGAAGCCGTGGCCTTTGAGGAGTCCAGGATCGCCCCCATGAATTCTATTGTCTGAACTGGTGAAAAGATGGACTTTTGTTCGTTGATCAGTAGGCCGAGCTGGCGGCAGAGGACTCGCGTGGTATAAATCGCAGCCTTGAGCAGACTCCTCGACTGGCCCCTGAGAAGCCAGTCGTCCAAGTATGGGAAAATGTGTATTCCTCTCCTCCGCAAAGTGGCCGCTACCACTGCCGTACACTTTGTAAACACCCTCAGAGCCAATGCCAGACCAAAGAGGAGGACGGTGAAATGGAAGTGACGAGAATGCCTTGTGAAATGAAGAAACTTTCTGTTTTGGGATGCAATCGACACATGGAAATAGGCGTCCTACAAGTAGAGGGCGGCGAACCAGTCCTCGGGGTTTAGGGACAGGATAATGTGATTGAGAGTGACCATGCGAAACTTCAGCTTCCTGAGGAACTTGTTTAAGCCATGCAGGTCCAGAATGGGTCTGAGGCACCCTTTTGACTTGGGGAATCAGAAAATAGCAGGAGTAGAACCCCCAATCCTTCCTCGCCTCTTGGGACTGGCTCTATGACACCCAGCGCAAGCAGCTGCTCTACCTCCCGCTCCAGTAACTGTTCGTGAGATGAGTCCTCAAAGAGGGACTGGGGGGAAGAGGGGTGCCTTAGGGGCTTTGCACAAAACTGCAAGGCATAGCCCTGAAGGTCGGTTATTAGCACCCATTGGTCTGTTGTGATTGAAGCCCACTTCCGGTAGAAAGAGGCAAGCCGGTTGAGGAATGGGGGCTGGGGGCTTGGGTTGCTGACCTCGGATACACCATCAAAACCACCTCCTTTGGTTGCTGGTACGATGGCAGCTAGAGCGGGAAGGTTTAGCTGGTGTGGTGGGGCGCCCCACCCTTGAGGCCCTAGCTCTTTCTCTATTCCTCTGTCTTGTCCGAGAGCTGAAGGCCTGCCTGGGCTGGAACGATTGAGCCCAAGGTTGTTTGAACTGTCTGTGTGGCTCCTGGGGAGAACAGAGACCCAGGGACCAGAGCATTGCATAGGAGTCCTTTAGACTGTGTAGTTTGCTGTTGGTTAACTCGGAGAAGAGCGCAGTGCCCTCGAAGGGGAAGTCTTGGATCAAATGCTGGACTAGCAGCAGAAGCCCAGAGACCTGGAGCCAGGCCACCTTGTGCAGGCAAATGGCCAAGGCAATCGCGCAGCCTGCCGAGTCAGCCGCATCCCAGGCGGCTTGCAGGATGGTTCTTGCCACCAGAGAGCCCTCTTCCAGGATGGTGTTAAAAGTCCAGGCAACGGTCCTGTGGAAGCATTTCTGCAAAGCACATCAGAGCGCGCCAGAGATTAAAGTTATACCGCCCCAACAGGGCATGATCGTTTGCTATTCTGAACTGCATGGTGGAAGTTAAGTAAAGTTTCCTGCCAAAGGCATCCAAAGTCTTAGCATCCTTATTTTTTGGGATTGAAGCTGGCTGGCCCTGATGCTCCTTGTGGTTCACCGCTTCTACCGCCAAAGACAACAGAGTTGGGTGTGTATACAAATACTGGAAACGGACTGCTAGCACATAGTATTACTTTTCTGCCCCTTTGCAAGACAGCGCTGCCAACGCTGGCGTCTGCCAAATCAAGTTCACAATATTTAAGATGCCCTTGTGTACTGGCAGAGCTAGCCTGGGGGCCACCAAAGTCAACAGCACATTGAACAATGAGTCTGAGGTTTCTTTCATTTCCTCGGCTTCCAGGCCAAGATTGGACGCCAGTCTGGCAAAAGATCCTGGTGTACTTTGAAGTCATCTGGAGGTGAGGCGAAGTCCTGCACCACTGTATCATTGGATATCATCATGTGACTGTAGTGGGGACGAAGGAGTCTCGTGATGAACTACCTTCATGTGACCCACTGTCTTCTGTTGACCCTTGTACGATACCAATGACTGGGAGAATGCTGCACCCTGAGTGTACAACCATGCTTCTCCAGGGGGCCAGTTGGTGCGCCCATATCGCGAAAGCTGAGTAGAAGAAAGCAGGTCACCCTCAAAGAAACAGGCATCAGTGGAAAATGAGCCCCGCTGTCCCGACGATGAAAAGAGAGAATGTGAGGAGGGTGAGTAATCACGGCCATGATACCACGGTCTTCCATGCCTCCAGCGCTTACTTGCACGGTGCCGGGAGGCAGATGATGAGGAAGATTGTGACGAGGAGCGCTGTGCTCCTTTACCCCACGCTGAGGATCTGAGGCACCGTTTGTGGGCTCTGCCCCTCCCCAAGGAGCGTGCCGGCGGAGATGAAGAATCCTGCTCCACAATTGGGGACCCGCCGTGGGCTGCCAGTCTGGCCCTCCGCCTGCATTGAACTTGCACCAGCGGTACTGGGGCGGGGGGGTGCCCTGGCCTGCTGGAGGTTGTCTAGCCTGGTGCCACTCCAGAGAGTGGAGAGGCAGCTTGCCTCTGGATGGTGGGTGGAGGCACGCGTCCACTGGAGGCAGAGGCACAGGCAAGGCTGCCAAAGCCCTTGCTGCCTCATATGCCTCAGGCTTTGAAGGAGTGGACATCAGCTCTGCTCTTGCCTGGCCTGGGGTCAAGGGATAGCCGGCCCATTCCGGGCTGCTGTGGTCCCAACCCACATGGGCCTCCGTGCATGGCACCAGTGCCAGTGCTGCGATCTGGTCCGGGGGAGCCTCCGGGTCTTTCGGCGCGGTGCTTGGCTGGTAAGCTTGCACGCTAGGAGTTCCGGGTTGTGCTGAGGAGGCACTAAGAGTGTTCGAAGCCAGGGCTAGTGCTAACTCCATCAGCAGGGCTTTCAGCCTGAAGTCCCTGTCCTTTTTTGTGCATGGTTTAAATGCTCTACAGAGCATTTCTCGACACAGTGCATTTCCCCCAAGCATTTTGAGCACTGGTCATGGGCGTCACTAGCCGAGAAGGCTCTGCCACAAGTGGCACAAGGTTTAAACCCCAGTGAATGGGGCATAATCAAAATGTTGGGAAAACAGCAACAAACACAACTACGCTAACTGAGAACTAATAATGCAGGTAAGTAACTAATCTAAACTCTACTGTAGGCAAAGGCACATGACAAAGACCACAGGATCGTTCTGGCTACCGACCGCAATGGCAAAAAGAAGGAACTGAGAGGGGGGTGAAGCAGTGGCGGCTATTAAGGGAGGGGGTCTGTGCATGCCACTCTATGGGGCGCCGCTGCTGCCCTATGGGTCAGACTAAAGGCAAAACCTTCCAGCAGCTGAGTGCATTGGCACACACACACCTAAGGGCAATGCATGTTAGCAGCTGCTTGAAGAACAACAATTTTTCCAAAGTCTTTTGAGATATAAACATGTCATTACATTTTTTCTTTTCTTTCCTTTTACATTTCCCTTTGCAGATTTCTGAATTGGCATGTTCTTCCATTTACTCATAAAAGGACCATATGAAAATAACTCCTTGATGAGTCCTAGGAAATCAATATTTCAACGTGAAATGACTTCATATAGAATTTTACATCCATTTTATTTTTAAAAAGGTGAAAAGGAAAAATCCCCTTCAAAACAAAATTTATCTTTTGCCCTAACCAAAACAAATTCTTTTAAAAATGTTTTAAAAATGTATTTCCTGATGATTCAATGCCAATTCTGGGTATGTCTATATTGCAATTTCGATGGTGCTTCCCAGCACAGTTAGACACACTTGCACTGCCTCAGCTAATGTACAAGAAATGACATTATTGATCACAGCGACATGGGCTAACCATCCAAGTACAATCACACCTGATCCCTTGGATAGGTAGTCATGTGGCTACTCCAAGTCACAAAGCCACACTACTATTTTTAGCCTGCTAGCACAGGCAGAAGTAGCACACGTCTAGCCACCCATACAAGGGAAGCAAACTTCTACCTGCAGTGTAGAAATACACTCAGAGTAATGTGCCTTTATCAATACTGATACCCAGCACAGGAGCAGTACTACTGCTTACTAACATATCTCTTCTAAGCTCTCTAACCATTTTTGTGGCTTAGCAACATCTCTATTTTTGTCACTTTGGGGAAAAACAGCGTATAGTTACATCCCAAGCAGAGCTTTCTTTAACCAGGAATAGAGAAGAGGAGAACTAGAGTAAACGGTGGAGTCTTTGTAACTTGAAATCTTTAAACCTTGATTTGAGGAATTCAGTAACTCAGACAGAGGTCACGGGTCTATTACAGGAGTGAGTGGTGAGGTTCTATGGGCTGTGATGTGCAGGATCTCAGACTAGATGCTGATGATGGTTCCTTCTGGTTATAAAGTCTATGAGTATCACACAAGACTCATGTAGATCAAGAGGGACCTTGCATAGGCAATGGGCAGTACAGAAAACCCCAAGACAAGTAGATAGAAATAAATCTATAAAGGATGGGTGGGCAAACTGCAGTCCTCAAGAGCCTTTCATCAGTTGAGTATGGCAGCTCCGCTCAACCCCAGCCTCATTCCTCTTCTACCACATAGGCCCACTGGCACCCTGGCAGAAGCATAGAAGGCACTCCCCACTTCTGGCTTCCCCCCTTACCCTCTCCCAGTACGTGAAGTGGCAACACTCCACCTGGAGAACAGCAGCTGCCCCTCTTCCACTGTATGGGCCCAAAAGTGGTACCCTGGCTGGAGCACGGCAGCCATTCCCCCCCCCACAACGTCCATGGCTCTTCCACCCACAACGTGGGGCCAGTGGGGCTGTGGCCAGAGCACAGTGGCCACTCCTCTTCCCTAACCTGTCTCCGGCTTGCCTAGACACAGACATAGTCCTCAAGCTAAAAGTTTCCCCACCTCTGCAGTCAAGCATCTCATTAGGGATGAGATTCATCCGTCACTAACAAAGCACTGAGTACAAATCACCATTAAAATGTCAATATTTACCAGCAGTTTCCCAGCAATATCTAGTGCAGTAACTATATATTAACTTACTAGCTGTAACCCGTCAAAATTGACAAGGGAAAAGCAAAACAGAATGTATGAACTAGTATGAATTTTAACACATTAATAGCTCTCTAATAACAACATTATTTTACAAAAGTTCTATGGTCACCTAAAACTCTTCCTTAGTAGCTTGTATTCCTTACATAAACTTTAATATTTGAGCTACTGGCTGTGCCCTGCAGCACAACAGCTCACCTGAGAGCATGGCCTGAACCCCCTGGCTTTCAGGTGAGGGCTGGGGGTGGCTGACAGCTCTGAGCAAGGGAGGGGAGTGAACGTCCCTGCTGTGGGACCCACACATCTCATCCTGTTTCTGGAGAGCGGCGACTCCTAGGCTCGGTCCCTGCCCTCTCAGGGCTGCTCCCTGAACCCCCAGATCCCTGTGCCCCTCACCTGCCAGCAGAGCACAGCAGGAGCTGGTAATGTGCACAGGCACCACTACTGGGAGACTGGAGGGGAACCTGTCCTGCACATGTGCACATTACACTTCACATCATGCATGCACGCACATAGCAAATTAGTATAGTAGATGGTAAATGCCAACTTGAAAAATTGTGACCATTGCACATTTTGTTCAGATTTGAATGACTTTTTTCAAGACTCTGATTTTTGCCAACCTGAAAACAAGATTTACTTACTGAAAGTTCTAAAGATGTCTCATAATTTCTGCTTTAAGTATCAGGTGCCTCTCCTGAAGAATTTTGGTCCAGTTTGGCTCCCAGTTATATAAGTGTAAAAATCCAAATGACATCAATAAATGTTGCACTTACGTAACTGGGACCTACCGTATATACTCAAATATAAGCCAGTCCAGGCACAAGTCGACCCCCCAATTCTGAGCCCAAAAAAGAAGCTAAAATTGGTGACCCAGGTATAAGCCGCAGTCCCCTTTTGGCCTTGGCCCCTAACTCCCCACCCACTGCTGCTGGCTTCCTCTGGAGTTTCTGACAGCTTCCCTACCCCAAAATCTCTGCTGCTGCTCTTCCCTTGCCCCCCTCCCGCTGTCCATTCCTCACTCCTGCCCTCCTGCTCTGCCCTTTCCTCACTTCCGTCACCCCTGCTGCCCCCTGCTCTGCCCTTTCCTCACTGCTACCCCCCTGCTCACTTCTCAGTTTCCTGCTGCTGCCCCCCTGCTCTGCCCCCTTCTCACTGCTGCCCCTGCTCCTCCTACTGCTCCCTCCTCGCTGCCACCCCCTACTCCGCCCTTCCCTCGCTGCTACCTGCTGCTGCCCCCGGCTCTGCCTCTTCCCTCACTGCTGCCCCCCCCCGGCTCTGCCCTTTCCCCACTGCTGTCCCCCAGCTTGTCACTGCGCCCCCGATCCCTTCTCAGTGCCCTGCTGTTGCTCCCCTGTTCCCCAACACCCTTTCCACCCCTTTCCCTGTCACCCCCCAACCCCTGCTGCCGCTCTTCCCAGCCTGCCAGGCACCCCGCCCCAAATCCCCGGTCCCTGTTGCTGCTTCCCTGGGCTCCCCAAAAACCCTGGGTCCTCCTGCCGCTTTCCCTGTACTCCTCGACCCCCCCCCCCCAAATGCCCGAGCCCTGCCGCCCCTTCCCTGGTCTCCCTGAACCCTCCCCCAAACCCTCCCGGCCGTCCCATCACTTTCCCCAACTCCCCGACCCCCTCCCCAACCTCCGGTCCCTGCCGCCGCTTCCCTGGCCTCCCTGAATCAATGTCCAGGGTGACCCCCCCCAGGGCTCCCTTACTTGGCCGCTCCAGACACCGGGGTCCCTTCCTTCCTCCAGCCCCAGCCCGCACCAATGGCTCAAGATGGCCGCCCGGCAACACTGGGGCTCCGGCCCGCCACACCGTCAGGGAAATGGCTGGCTGGGGCTGTCTACCGTATTCTCTCAAGTATAAGCCAAGAGCCTGTTTTGAAACCAATTTTCAGACAAAATTCTCGACTTATACACGATGATATACGGTAAGAATAAAAAAAAGTACTGTGAAAGCAATTTGTTCCACAGTTACATTGAACTGTATTAGTATTTGGCTTCTGACATGGGCATTTAAAAATATGGGGGCCAAATTCTGGTCTCAGTTTCACCAAAGCAAGTCCTGAATAAGTCTACTTACTTCAGTGACATTACTCTGGATTTATCTTGGCACCAATGAGAGCAATATTTCAACTTATCCTTGTACTGTATTTTTTCTCCTCCCAATTTTACTCTAAACTACATTACAACACACATTTATTGTTTCAAGGAAGCAGAAAACCAAAGAAAGATTTAGATTTCCTTTTTAGAAACGTCCATAAATACAACTATAAAAAGCAATTGTAAAAGAGGTGGCAGGTTATATTATATAAATCATGAGTGGTTAGGAGGGCAATAGCAGTAAAATATTAATATGAAGTTGTGTAAAATATTGCCCAAGGGATAGAAGAGTTTCTGAGATTGTAATATAATCTCCATACCCTAGGAGTGAAGGAATTATTTCACAGTCTAGGTAACATTTTTATCCTTTGGGTATGTTCAAGCTTGGGAAAATATCACACAAAAACACTGAAGTGAAATTTTGCACTATTGAAATTGCTTTTTGTATTTTCCTGTGGGACCTTATGCTTCCTTCTTTTCCACGCTACCTAGCATGTCCTATAGGTCCTCAAATAGTTTCTCTGTCCACCAATGCTGTTGCAACCTCAGACGTGTAAACAAATCAAAACATCTTTTTAAAACATACATTATGGCTGTTGACAGTAAAAACTATAGAGTGTCACACAACATAAATCCAGTTGAAGCAAATTACAATCTAGGAGGACACAAGAAGATACCTAATTACCCATCTGAGTCACAACAATACAGGCAAAATCTGGAGCTGACATGAATCCAATCCTTATATGAATCCAGTCCTTCTGACATGAATCCAATTCCTACTCACACAGTCATTCAGCTAAAGTCAATAACACTACGCCAATAAGTAATGCCTACTTGTATGACTGATGATTGAAAGACTGGACCCTTAAAACCTCTGCCTCAGTTTCCCCATCTGCAAAAGAAGATAATAAAGACCTACTTTCTGGAAGTACTTTGAGACTTGGTTAATATTTATAATGTGCTTTGAAGATGAAACACCCTATAAATGCTATGTATTATTGTACATCAGTTATATATAGGTACACACATGCATATATAAATACCAAGTAACTAGAGAGATATTTTGTAACTTCTGACGCTTGCAATATTTTTTTTAAAAGAAGCAATTTAAAACAACATGAACTTTATTAAAAACAAAACTGAAAATTTTCCTGAGATTAGTATTTCTTCTGTAAAACTTAGACTGTCTTCTGGTGAAATTATACACATATGTATGTGTATATACAAGTGAGTATTTATTCTTCTGGCAAATGATCACACACAGACATACTGTATAATGGAATTATATTTCTTCAAAAACATGTGATTCTTTTAAATGTTCCCCAGCAGCTCATGACTCAACATTCCTTTTGAATGTCAGTGTTTGAGGTTATCCAAGAGCCTCTATTATATAGAAGGGCATCTAAAGAGTGCTTCACTGACAGAACGTGGATCATAGATTTCTGAATTATGGCCTCCAGACACAACAGTGACCTGCAGAGATTACAGGTTGCAGGGTACCATGCTTCTTCTTGATGCAAACAGGCAAATTACCAAAAATGGCAGAGAACATTTTGACCTGTGCTTCCAAAAGGAATTACAGTATTTCCGACCCCTCTGTGACCTTTTTGCATCATGTTATCCTCATGTAAATGTGACCTATATTCATATATACAGAAAAATGCATCATCACAGCTATAATTGCCAGCCCCTCATAAAATGCATATAATGTATTAAATTCATGCTAAAATCCAAAGGAAAAGAAATGATATCCTAATATTTTGGTATTATAACGACATTGCTAAGTTTTAAATGTTTTAGGACTTGTTCCTGCAACTGCTTAAGTATATAAGTTTCCTGATGTCCACAACAGGAGCATAGCCACCCCTAGTTTTTTGGCTGGGTGGCTGAGTCTACAGGGTGGGCACAGCAACAGGCAGTTTCTGGTCATGCTCCAACAGCACCACTCACACCAGTGCCCCAACTCCATTTGTTCCTCAGCAAGTGGAGCTGTGTGAGGAGGAAGGAGCGAGAGCAGCAGCGAAATAAGGCCTTCCCACCACAGTGCTGGGCCCGGGGTGGGCAGGCCTCTTCTCCAAATGTTTGGGCCCTGCCCAGACCTGTCCATCTGTGGCTACGCCCCTGGTCCACAAGTCATGTTAACTGTGCTCCTACTGAAGATGTAGGCTAAAACCAAACCCAATGAAGTCACTTGCAAGACTCTCAGTGACTTCAATCAAGTCTGGATTTTTCTGATCTATGGTTTGATCTAATCTAGTCCTGCTGAACTCAATTGCACTAATCATAGATTCACAGAGTTTAAGGTCAGAAGGGTCCATCAGAACATCTAGACTGGCCCATCAGACACCCTTAAATTTCATCACATTATCACTATGTTGAGCCTAATAACTTGTGTTTGGCTAAAGCATAACTTTTGTTTGGCTCATACATGCTATTCAGAAAGGTATCCAGTGTTAAGTTGAAGACATCAAGGGCTAGATAATCCAGTGCATTCCTTTGGTAGCTTGTTCCAAAGGTTGATCACCCTCACTGTTAAAAACATCTCTTTTATTTCCAATTTGAATTTATATGGCTTCAACTTATAGTTACTGATTCTTATTAAGCCTTTCTTTCCTAGACTAAAAAGCCCGTTAGTGTCCAGTATTTTCTCTCCATTAAATTACTTATTCACTGTAATCAAGTCATTTTTTAATCTCTTTGATAACCTAAGAAGATTGAGCTCTTAAGTCTCTCACCGTAAGGCATTTTTTCCAGCCCCTGAATCATTTTTGCAGCTCTTTCTTTTCAATATCCTTTTAAAAGTGTGGCCACCAAAACCATATACAATATTCTTGTATCAGTTTCACCAATCATACAGAGAATTAAAATTACCCTGATATACCTATTCACTGCTCCCCTATTTACAAATCCAAGGATTGCATCAGTCCTTGCAGCTACAGCATCATGCTGTGAGTTTATGTTCATGATGACCCTTTAATCATTTTCTGAGTCTTGCTCTTCAGGATACAGTCCCCCATTCTGTAGGTGTGGCCAGCATTTCTTGCTCCTAGCATTTGGCTAAATTACAACACATTCACTATGTCCACATGTACATGCTTATTTCAATTTAAGTTAAATCGAAATATGCTAACTCGAAATAAAATCATTAATTCCCTCTAGGGCCATATTGCCACCCAATCCCCTACCTGGCTCTTAGTGTAAAGGGGCTCTAAAATCCCCACATCCAGTCAGGAAGGATTAAATCTGCTACAAGTACTATAGACAACAGCTAAAAGGTTGGTCTCCAAGGACCACCTTGCAAGGCCTGGCAATGGCACCAGAAGGAGGCGTATTAAGAGGTAAGGTTTGGAAAGGTGTTTTGGGGCTGGAGGCCCAACATTTAATGCTGCAGAGATTTTGCTCAGTGCTTCTATCCACAGAGCAGTCCTGGGAGGCTGTCATAAATGCCAGGTACCTTTCCAGCCTCCTAACAGTCAAGGATCATGAAAGCACAAAAGGTTTAAAGTCACCTTAGCCATTCCCCTGTGCATTCTGTGTTGTCTCTCTAGAATAGCAACTCAGCCTTTTGGTTAACATTATTTGCTCATTTACTTGCTTGAGAGGGACAATTAACATTAGGCATTCACAAATACTTATATGCACAAATGTATATATTTTCCACATGCAACTGAAGCACTCATGATTTAACATGTGACCCTTACTGTCAAATCTTTTCAGTAAAAAAACAAAAACTATTTTTCAATTTAGCTTTGCCTTATTACCCACAAGCTTGAAAAAAAAATCAATGCTTTTCCTAAACTATTAATAATTACTGCTGTGAAAGTAAATTCCATATCACTTCTTGTGGTTTTGTTCACACTGGGTTTCTTTTTGTTTGTTTTGTTCTTTTGAACATCAGACAAAAAAAGGTCTTAAACCTAATTCCCCTCCAGTTTTCTCTGGTGTAAATCAGGAGCAAATACACTGATGTAAACAGAGTTACCCTGGAGTGAGAAAAGAGTCAAGTCTGTTGGTGCCTTTTACCAAGAAACCTTTTTTTTTTTTTTTTTTTAAGAGACAGACCATGCATATGGTTTCATTAGTTACATAACTTAATGCTGGCTGAGTGTTTCTTGCAAAGATCACATTAAATTTCAGTACTATATAAAGATTATATTATGGCTGTAAAAAGGAAGGAAGGTTACAAAACAAATCCAAAATGGGCAAAGTAGTAATAAAGGCTGCAGAATACTCTCTGGAACTCTACCAATCAGATACTTAAGGGACTTTATTCAGACACGCTTATTTATGAGATGCACTCAATTAAGGCTACATCCTGATCTCAGAGAAGTTAATGGCAAAACTCCCATTACCTTCAATGGGAGTTCAGTTTTGGCCCTTGCTGCCAAAAGGCAGGCAGACAGCAAACAGTTTTGTATGTGCACGCGTGTGTGCGCATGCGTGCATGCATACACACACACATTCTCTGTCCTCTTACAGGCATCACTTTCAGGTATATGGGGTTTTTAGAAGTGAGCTGTAATTATTTTTTTTAAAAACAGTAAAAGTAAATTTAAGAGCCAAAATTATCAGACTTTGGGCACAGTTTTCTTCTCATATACATAGTGTAACGCTATTGACTTGATATTCCGAACATAAATTATACCAATTGAGAGGATAATAACCATCTTTAGATATTGATAAAGCTACAAAAACTGTAAACACCTTTGTAAAGAACATTCAAAATAAGCAAACTCATTATTTAATTCTGGTTCCATTGTTCTTCTTCCTTCTTGTAAAAGTCTAATACGTGTTTAATTCCCATAAAAAGAGAATAATTTCCTCAACTTCCAGCACCCTCAAGATGTGATTTCAGAATTCTCTGTTTTCCATTCAACAGCTGTAGACATCATTAACACCTAATGCAGAACAGGGGAATACACAGTAAAGTAACTCTTGGTAGTGTTTATGTGTTAGTGAAGTCTTACTGTTGGAGAAACAAAAAACCTAAATCATCGTCTTTATAAGTAAAAAAAAACAAAAAAAACAAAAAAAACCCCTTGTGTCTTCATTTTAAATGAAAGGTTACAGTAACTGGGTATGTACAATGCAGTGGGGTAGCTAAAGGTAGGCACCCACTTTGAAAGGAGGCGCACCAAATTAGATGTGGAATTTCTGTAGCCAATACGCACCCCCCCCCTTAAGCTACCGTGGAAATGGAGCATCAGACAACTTACTGTAAGTTTCTTGGCTGGTCACTTCCCGAACTTCTGGCTTCCAGTCACATGGCCAGAATCCAAAAACTTTGGGAAGCACTTGGGGTTTTTTTGGCTGGTTGAATTTATGCCTACCCAAGTCAAAAAAATGCCTGACAAAAATCAGTTCTGGCAATGTACCTGGTACTACAGGCCTTATACAGAAGTCCTGACTTAGTTGTAACTCAAACTCCACTTTTTACATAAGACAATGCAGTTTTACATGAAGATTTGAGTGAACTTTGTAGAAGCAATTTCATAGTCCATATTTAGGCTTGAAAGAATTTGATCATGTATCAAATTTCAATGGATAATATGGGTGTTTATTTTTAAATAGACAAAAACAAACAAAAATGCTTACATATGGCATTGGTGCAAATTGATGCTGGCACATTATGTCCAGTTCTGTGACCACACTTCAAGAATGTTGATAAATGAGAGAAGAGCCATGAGAATGATTACAGGTTAGAGAACATGCCTTATAGTGACAGGCTTAAGGAACTCAATCTATTTAATTTAACAAAGAGAAGATGAAACGGTGATTTGACTGCAGTTTATAAGTGCTTATGTGAGGAAGAAATATTTGATAATAGGCCCTTCAGTCTAGCAGAGAATGGAATAACACACTCAAATGAGTAGAGATTTAGTATTCATATATGATTCAGATAATATTCAAATATATTCAGACTGGGAATAAGACATACATTTTTAACAGTGAGTATAATTAACCACTGGAACAATTCACTAAGGACTGTAGTGGTTTCTTCATAACTAAAAACTTTTATATCAAGATTGGAAATCTTTCTAATAGATATGCTCTAGGAATTGTTTTGGGGAAGTTCTACAGCACGTTTTGTTCAGGAGGTCAAACTACATGATCACAGTGGTCTCATATGGCCTTGAAACAATGAGTCTAAGAATGTCCCACTAAAGCCATGCAAATGGGCAAATCTTATTTTTCATTAACTAAACCACAGTTTGTTTTTGCCTATTCTTCCTTCTCTTTTGCCTTTCTAGTCTTCTGAACAAAACCCAAGCAATTTATATATACAGTTTCTTAAAAAGATAATACTTCCACTCTTATTATCTGTACCTGTCTGAGAACTCAGGATGAATTTTCTTTTCACTAAATTTCTATTTCTTTAATTACACCTCACATGACAGAGTTGTGCTATTTTTAACCAAAGCAGAACTAATTCAGGGATGGTATATAATTAATCAAAGTAGCCAGTAGTGCAATATCTGAAATAACTGAAGCCTGCCTGGATTACAACAGCATTATTAGCATGTAATTAATAAGCAGTTAATGTGAACCAGCTTCTGCTACACATTTGCTAAGCTATTTCATCTTGCTTTAAAGTTATGTGGCAAAGTTTCAACCCATAGTTAAGAGATCTGCTTTATTTGGCAATATATTGTTAAACCCACCATCTGGTTAAACAGCTGACGGAATTAAAACAACCATATTGGAGCCCCATGTTTCTCTCTCGGGAAATATTTGGTCTACCGTGTTGTGTAACTACTACAGGTTTTTAAGCTTCTCTTTTTTTATGCCAGTCTCCCAAAATAAAAAGAATTTGAAGATACTCAGATCTCTGTGAACTCCACAGTTAGGTATAATCTACTGTGAAAGAACAAGATGACACTTACTTGAGGACCAGGTTGACCCTGCAAAATAAAAATAATAAGAAGAAAGAGTTATAAAAAGGTATCATCAAGCTGAAAAGAAACTGATATAGTTTTCTGATAATGAAGTGATGAAAACTCCAGGAAGAGGCAACCTGGATAAAATTAGATTCTGAAGTCTCAACAATCTGTTCAATTAGAATGAAAATCAAGAGATTTTTGTTGTAATTAACTGATCCATGTAAAAGCTACAGTGATAATACAATAAATCTTACTTTAAGAAACTTTTACTGATCAGATTAATGTGATTCAGAAATTATGGAAGGACTTCAATTAACCATACAGGAGTGAGAGAGAAGATAGATGTTGGATCTACTCTGATAAAAACACCAGGCTTTATTCATTTATTTTAAACAACTAAGCTACAGTCATCAGGCTTGATTCATCACATTGATGCAGGGAGGTGTAAACTACTCTCTATTGTGCTAATGGAGACTGCATGTCTGGCAATACACATCAGGGAGGTTCCATGGTCTTTCCTGTCCTGTCATAGGGAAAGTAGGTTTAAATTGAGACTGCAGCAGCACAGGAAACCAGGACCTTGCCTGCAAATACCCTGAGGGCAGGGCTGTCGCTAGGGGGGAGCAGGGCCCAGGGCAAATCAGTTTGTGCGGGGGTCCCCCCATTTTAAACTATGCAGCAGCAGTGTTCCCTCTAACCCAGTGTTTCCCCACCTGTGGGCCGGGACCCACAGAGGTCCACGGACACATTGCAGGGAGTCTGCAGAGCCTCTCCCTCCCCGAGGCTGGAATCCAGCTACAGCCCTGATGCTCCCTGCCAGGGCTGCCTCTCGCCATCTGTGGCTGTCTCCTGGCAGGGGAATGGAGTCACAGCAGCTCCCCAGCAGGTGCAAGAGCAGGGGACCACAGCTGCTGTGGCTCAGCTCCCCGGTGGTGCGGGCAATGGTGGTGGCAGCACTGCTCACCAGCTGCCCCACTGGTGCGGACCAGAGTCTGCCCACGCAGGCCAGATTACATAATCAGCTGGAGGGGTCCGCAAAGATTTTTTTTGGTTACAAAGGGGTCCCCAGCCTGAAAAAGCACTCATAACTTGTTCAGCTGCATCATCAACTTAGAGGCAACACTGGGCAGTGCCATAATTTTTCTTTAATAAAATCATAAATGTCTAGCCCTCAAGCTAAAAAGTTGCAGAGAGCAGCAGAAAAACATGACCTGACTTTATCCTAAAGGCTCAAAAAAACCAGAAGTCAAAGATAATAGCTCCCCCTCATTTATTATTTCTTTAAACATCTCTTTATTTTTAAGTGAGTTTTAATGATATATTTAAGCCAGACTTGTGACTATTTTTGATGTTTGGGGTAGGCAATACTGAATGTGTCATGGTGATATTTCATCAACCTCACAGCCAAGTGGACAGGAGCATCTGGAAGTACTCTTCTTTGTGGTTCTGGTTTTCTGTTCGAGATGGGCACACAATTTTACAAGTTTAATAATTTTTCTTAGACCAAGTTTTTGTTAAATTGAAAATTCAGAGAGAGGGAGAGAGAGATGCTATTTTTGGAAAATATCAAGAAATAAATCCAGATCCTCTTTCACCTTAAAGCACTGGATTCCAATTGATTAATGTATGTTATTTCCTTTATGCTGCCTGACTCTCTCCTCTCCTGTCTTTTTTTAATATATGTATTCATACATTCTTCATTGATTTGCAGGTGATCTAAGTAATGAAACTCAGGTACTGTTTGAGGATGAGAGGAAGAAACATGGGACGTTTGGCCTCCTCTCAGATACCCTGATGTAAAACAAACAAGAAGTCTTGTGGCATTTTCAAAGATTTTAAAGGTTTTAAAAATTTATTTATTTGTTAGCTTGTAAAAGTGCCACAAGACTCCTTGTTTATTTTACATCAGGGATTCCTTGTTTGTTTCACTAAAATAGACCCACACAGCCACAGCCGCTTTCCTCCTTGCCATGCTTTCGAACTGGTGGTCTGACTGCAATCAATGACAATGGGGCATACTTACAGTGCAGAAGGAAGGACAAAAAAATTTCTTTAATGTGTTGATTGATGGCCATTAACCCTAAACACCCAGTACCTCCATGTAAGTGCTAGCCTGGGGTCTTCTCTCTCAGGTTTAATAGATCATTATCTGCACAGAGAAGTTAGCTCAAAAAGACACCCCTGAAGACTGAAAACTCTTGTTAAGTGTAGAAGGAAGAAAATTCCTTAATATCTCAAACGCTTTCTAGAGATGCTGATGTAAATTCAAAGATAAGGTCCTGATTTGTAAAGGTTGGGGATGTGACATTCTCCTGGCTTTGTCCCCGTTTGCTTGACTGAGGCTGGCTCCATAAGTTTTATCTCAACACTTGCCCTTTCTCTTCCCCTCAGGGAGCAGTTGTGGGAAGGTGGCTACTTAAGCCAAGCGTTACTGTAACCAAACGCTGCCTGTCTGAATTCCCTTCCCCCTTCCCTGACCAGCCAGAGCTGCTCCCTGGGCAGGCTAGCTCCTCAGCTTGAAGAAGGTCCCTGCTCCCTTACTCCCACCAGTTGTGTGGGACCCCCAAAAGCGCGAGGCCCCGTGCAGTTGCCCCTTTTAGCCCCCCTTAAGGATGGCTCTGACTGAGGGCTTGTCTACAACTCTACACTGAAATCCCTGCATCAATCACCATGAATCAGCACAGCAGGATCAACTGAGCGGCCAGTGGAGATCCACCCGCTCAATTGATCCCAAAAGTGCTCTCAGTTCAATGCAGTAACTACATCTCCCAGAGAAGAGTAATGTTGTGGCAAATGGAGAGCACTTCCAATTGCAGCAGCTCAGTGAAAACACTGTGGTAAAGCAGGGTTAGTAAGTTAATAAGATACTGATTCTACAGTATCTCCCACTGCGTATCTCACATCAACCCAGTGCAGCAGTATAGAACAGGCCTGAATCAGAGCATCTCCCATCCATACCCTCTCTGTCTAGTTATCCACTCCTTCCCCCAGGTTTGTGAGGCAGCTCTCCTTTGGTCAACTGAGCACTCTATGGCAGATCAAAGAGCTACAGGAATCTTGTGCTGTTGTACCCTTCCTGGATGGACTTTTTAATCACAGGGGCCCCTGCACCTTGGTTTACAATGGAAAAAGTTAGTGAGTTCCATGGTGTATCCAGCCAATCCACTGTACAGTATTCATGAGAGGAGGAAATGTACTCTGGTACAATATAGTAAGTGTGATTATGAACTACAACCTCACAGAGGATCAGATCACCTTGAAAGACAAAGAGGAACTTTTATAAGGAGGCAAATATTTGAGCTTTCAGAACTAGCTAAGATTTTGGCTTTTCTTGTAACTAGTATTTTAGTTTAATGAAAAAACCTTTCCTTTTATTGAATGTAAGTTGCACCTAAAGACATTTAAAAAATTAAAAATGTCTTCACTTTTGTTTCAGGATATTGTAATTCCTACAGGGGGTCAAAAGGTTTATATGGCCTCTAATCATCTCAATCTGTTCTCAATTGTTTTTTTCACTAGAACTTTAAAGAACATACTCAAGATACTTTTCCTCTAAGCACCATAACCTACAAACAAAAGTTTCTAAACAATGTCACTCTTTGCTTATAGTTGTTCAGGTTTATTATACTAAACAAACAGGAAAATGTTCCTTTGAGTAACAAATAAGTCATTTCATAATATGAAATCTATGACCAGTATAAGAATGCTACAGAATTATCACAGTCAAAGAGTAGAAGAACTGTGGCTACCAGACATGCACAGAGAAGAAAAATCATGCTCTCACCACTCAACATGTGGCTAGCATTTTGTATTCATTCCTTTTGAGGACTGAATCTCAGAACCTGCCACTTTGAAGATTTTTCAGCTTCATTCATAAGTTGCCTAGGGAGGTGGTGGAATCTCCATCTCTGGAGGTGTTCAAGTCCCAGCTGGACAAAACACTGACTGGGATGATCTAATGGGAGTGGTCCTGCTTTTTTTGGCAGGGGGTTGGACTAGATGACCTTGTGGGGTCCCTTCCAACCCTATGATTCTATGATTCTATGATTCTTTAGGTCAAAATAATATTTAAAATTGTTAAACTGTTATAACAAAACGATGCTTCTAAATTTGTCAGCTCTGGCACTGACAGCTCAGACTGGATTAATCCAAGGAGATGATGAGAATTACTCAAGTCCCATAGGATTTCCCAAAGCCTGTATTTTGTCCCAATTGCCTGTAACAATTTTATAGTTGGTGGCACTTCAAATGCATGGGTTGGTCTCAGTCTGGAAATCAAAGGGAATTTCATTTAGTAAAGACTGCAAGATTGGGCCCACTATAAATAAACCAAATTTGGAACTATGCAGATAAAAGTACATAGACTCAGAAACATATATAAAGCCATGATAAATTCTGAAATATCTATGAAAGACTATATTAAAATAAATATAAAAATATTTACTTCAACTGACAATGACAGAAATGCAAAGGAGACTTGGACACATTTTCCAAGTTAGCTGTATATATTTGTGTGTAATGAACATACACACACATTTTTTATTTGTTTCAAAGAGGTAGCCATGTTACTCTAGTTCAGTAAAAACAAACAAGGCAATTAAAGACTAAAAATTTATTACTGTATGAGCTTTTGTGGGAAAACAAATCCCACTTGACCATTTATTTCCTCCCATTCTGTAAGTTCCTCCATCTTCAAAGCATCTGATGAAGTGGGATTTTCTCCCACAAAAGATCATCTTTTATTTGCACACACACAATACTATAACATGCTCCAGCCTAACTTACATGTGTGCAATATGAGCACAAATTTGCACACCTAACTGGAAAATTTGCCTTAAATATCAGATACACACATATATTTACATACATTCAGAAACACCAAAATCAACTTTCAAACAGGACTCAAGTTTTGATTTAAAACAATAAACTGATTAAACAAACAACAGATTTGAAAGCTGCTACTCCCTTCTTAACTGGCTATCTTGTGCCTACAAAGTGCTGCTGTTTAAAGTGTGTTGTGTAACCACAGAGTGTTAATAAAAAACCTGAAAATGAAATTCTGATCCTACTGAAATCAATGGAAGTTTTACCCTCATCTCAGAGGGGCCAAGATTTTTCTCCACCATGTACAAATTGTAACACTAAACCTCCACTTTGTACTGACAGCACAGGACCACTTTTGCACTCAAGTGCAATTGTGGCTCCCAAAGGCACAGGCCCAGATCCACAAATATCCTGCAACAGTTAGCATAACAGCGTTTAACTTTTAGACAGCTAAAAAAACAAAACAAAACACCACGGGAGCAACAAAACCTAAGTTATATGCCTAAGGGCCCCACATAAATTAACAAGGAAAGATCAGTGCCTCAAAGTGACCCACAAAAGCAAGAATACTAAGCGAGGAGCTTTGCACCTCTAGCAGACATAGGTGCCTAGTTACACTTCATGATCCATGAGGGAGAACTCCTCTCCTGGAATCACACAGTTTAGGTTACTAGTTAGTATCTTGGGGGAATGAGTTAAAGCTGTGCCTTGTTCCACACAAAACAGCAGCAACAGGTGATGGAGGTGGTGCCCATTTTAAACCTTGTAACCCAAAGATTAGAGCACTCACCCGGTATGAGGGAGGCCCAGATTTAAATCTTTCATTTCTGCAAAGAGGGAGAAGGGATATGAACAAAGGTATCCTACCTCTGAGGTGACAGTCATGGACTATATTATAACCTCGATGTGCCATAACCCAAGGTTACTAATGCTCTCTCTCGCCCAATGACTGTTTTAGTCTTTGTCCACAGTGGAATAGATATTGGATCAAAGTTGGGGGGGGGGGGGGAGAGAAGAACTCTGTATCCTAGTGCTTAGGGCATCCACCAAGGGTAATTATTTATCCACAGTGCAGCAGCCTTAACAGGAGAAACTGAGGGAGCTCCTCAGCAGAACACAACATAGCTGGTGTGGGAATCTCCTATCCAATTCCTTTGGCCCTCTCCAACAGAAGAGGAATTGAATGTGACTTATCCAGAACTCAGATTTATGCTCTAACCACTGGACTAGAAGTTAGAAGCTGGATGGCACCGCCACCACTTCTGTTACCTCTTCGGTTGTGAATAGGACCCAGTCTAGTACACAGCCTCTGAGACCACCTACCAGATTGGGCACCATAAGACAAGTCCTACCTTCACTGGTTCATGGATCATTTTGGGGCTTAGGTAGGAGACAGCTTTATGCACACCTAGAACAGGGGTTCTCCAACTTTTTTTCTGTGACACCTTTTGAAAGTAAGGGAGGCTACCCACCTTGTGTGGTAACGGGAGTTCTTCGAGATGTGTGTCTTTTATGGGTGCTCCACCTTAGGTGTTGGCATGTCCACGTGACACAGATCAGAGAATCTTCTGGCAGTGCTCATCTAGGTTGCATGGTTACTTGAGAGGCTGTCTCACACCACCTCTGGTGTCCTCTCGGCACATGCACAACCTGCACCACTCAGTGCCTTCTCAACCAGGGAGCGAAGGCAACAGACTCCAAAGGAGAGAAGGGAAGAGGGTGGGTGGCAGAGCACCCACAGGGATACGCATCTCAAAGAACACATGGTGGATAACCTTCCTTTCTCCTTTGAGTAGTGTCCCCATGGGTACTCCACCTTCAGTAACTTCAAAGCCGTGTCCTCAGATTGATGGAGGAATTTGGGAGTTATTGATTTGTCTAGAAGAAAGGATTGAAAATCTGACTGTTGCATCAGACTTTGATGGTTCATCAATACCTTAGTGTTTTGTGTATATTAATCCCCATATAGCAGTCTTGCAAATGTCAATAATTGAGACATTGTGTGAGAAGGCCGCTGAGGTGGATATTGGTCTCGTGGCATGAGACTGTATGTGCTCCGGACGTGGAACATCTGACAGGGCATAGCATGTATGTATGCATTTTGAGAATCTTTGTTTAGAGATAGGACCTCTTTTTGTTTTTCTCAACCATGGAAATGAATGGTCTATTAGTTGAGCTAAATGTTTTCATTCTTTCCAGATAAAAGGCCAAAGCTCATTGGATGTCAAGCATGTGGAGAACAGCATCATACTGACTGGAGTGTGGCTTTGGCATGAAGACAGGTAAGTGCATATAGTTTGATTAAGAAAGAAGGCAGATGCTATTTTTGGTATGAATTTTGGGTGAAGTCTCAGAGTGATCTTGTCCTTCTAAAAGATCATGTACTGTGGAGTTGCCATAAATGCCGTGAGTTCACTGACATGGCAAACCAAAGTAATGGTGCTTAGAAAGGCCACCGTCATTGACAGGTAAGTGAATGAACATAGTGCCATCAGTTCAAAGTATAGTTTAGTGATGGTCTTCAGCACCAAGTTCAGGATCTATATGGGAGTGGGTAGGCAGGTGTCTGGGTAGAGATTCTGAATGTCAATAAGGAATTTTTTTACCATTGGATGAGGGAAGAGGGATCCCTCCTATGGTTGTTTATGAATGGCATTTCTGGCAAGGAGGTACACTCGATGGTGTTAAATCGATAATTTTGATTTTTTAGGTGCAGGAGGTAGTCCAGAATTGTTAGTATGTAGGCCAGTGACGGGTGGGCTTTTTGTGAGCACCAGTGTTGGACTCTAATTCACTTTTGCAGGTACGTCTTATGTGTGGATGACTTACAACGATTTAGCAGTACATATTCCACTGCCTTGGAGCACTGAAGTTCCTCTTGACAAAACCAACTAGGCACCAGGCTGTCAGATGTATTCTCCTGTGGTGTGCATGAGTTGTGAGACCCTTGTGTTATACCAATAGGTTCTCTCGAAGTGGAAGGGTGATTGGTGGTTTGGCTGATATTTCCATCAGATGGAATGTGTCAGGGTGGTCTGAGCCATGCTAGTGCTAGCATTACGACGACTGCTGCTTTCTGGCAAATTTTTAATAGGGCATGGGGAATTAGTCCATGGGAGGAGGAAAGCATCTTCCAGGGATCTGTTGCCAAAACCTGTCCTGGAGCAGTAATTTAGGCACTTGTAATAGTTGTATGTGGAAAAAAGGTCCATGGATGGATGCCCCCACTGGTGGAAGATGCCATGTAGAACATCTAGGTGTATCTCCCATTCATTGGTTTATGTGCATGATCAACTGAGGAAGTCAGCAATTGTGTTTCGTGTGCCAGGGAAGCATGAAGCTGAGCTCAGAGTGTCAGTCTTTAGTTTCTGTGCAAAGGGTTTTTGAATGTGTTCCTCCTTGCCTGTTTACATAAAACATGCAGGCTACATTGTTGGTCATGACTTTCACATGTTGATGGGCTCGGAGATCTTGGAAGTAATAGCAGGCATATTAGACAGTACATTCTAAAATGTTTATATGTAAGGTGGTTTCTTGTGAGGATCTTTGCCTTGAGTAGCATGGTGCTGTACACTTGCACTCCATCCCATACAGGATGCATCTGTGATCATGATGAGGGAGGTTGAGCAAGAAAGGTGCACCACTTTTTAGATTTAATGATATTGTCCACCATTGTGGGGAATGTTTTATTTCTGGTAGTATCAAGACTATTTTGTGAATTGGGTGGTACTGTGGTCTGCAGACGCTGGCAAACCAGAGTTGGAAGGGTCATGTATGCAGTCTTGGATCTTTGACAATGAATGTGGTGGTGGTCATATATTTCAGAAGTTGTAGACAGTTTCTCATGCTGATTGTGGAGGTGTGTATGACTGTGTTTGTTAGTTCTGTAATGTTGTTGAATCTTTGACCCTGAAGAAATGTCCATGCCAACTGTAAATCTAGACATCCCCTGATGAAATCTGTTTTGAGTTGGTAGTAGTGTGAATTGCTTTGAGTTTATGAAGATTCCTAAGTTCTGGAAAAGTAAGACTGTGGGGCTGACTGACTGGTTCACCCATGTGAGTGATGAAGATTTTATCAGGCAGTCATTGAGATAGGGAAAGATGGTTACACTGCTTGTGAAGATGGGCAGCAATGATGGAAAGTATTTTCAAGAATACCAGAGATGCTGTGGAGGGACCAAAAGGTAAAATGGTATATTGGTAGTGGACATCATTCACAGCAAATCTGAGGTATTTCTATGGGCAGAGTGGATAGAGACATGGAAATATGCACCTTGCAGTTCAAGGGCTGCAAATCACTCCCCGTGTTCAAGAGCTGGAATGACAGTAAGAGGAGGAGAACATCTTAAATTTCTGTTGTTTTATGAACTTACTGAACTTCCTGAGGTCAAGAATTGGTCACCAACCTCCAGATTTCTTTTGGGTCAGGAACTATGGGAATAGAAGCCTTTGCCATATTGTTGGTTAGGTACCCTTTCTATTGCACCCATATGCAAGAGGTGTAGCTCCTCCTGTTGTAGGAGTTGTATGCAAGTTGTGTCTCTGAAAAGGGATGGGGGAAGGGTATTAGAAGAAGTGCTTCACTATAAATGTGATAGTGTAGTCAAACCTAATGGTATCCAGGACCCATTTGTCTATAGTAGTAGTTGCTCAGGAGTTGTAAAATTGGCATAGATGGTTTTTGTATATTAGTGGTGTTACTGGCTCAAGGATTTCAGAGATGGGGCAATATTCAGGCCCTCAACCTTGATCTCACAATTGAGAAGGGGGTGCTATGTGTGTTGCCTGTTATGCACCTGCTGGCCCTGATGTCTGTATTAAGACATGGTTTGAGGTTGGAGGAGATATCTCTAATTGAATAATTGATAGTGATACGGTATGTACTGAGTAACCGGGGTGCAGATTCCAAAGTTCCAGAGGGTTTGGAAGTGTGCATGATTTTATCAGTTTTATCTAAAAATAACTTCTTGTCAAAGGGCAAATTTTCTCTTGTCGCATGAAGCTGTTTTGGAAGATCTGCAAAGTGTAACCAGTAACACCTTCTCATTAAGATCCCAGTAGCTACTGTGCAAGCCTCAGTGTTAGAGACACTGAGGACCACCTGGAGGGCAGTTCTGGAGATCAGTTGTCCCCCTCTGATGATTGCGTGAAATTGTTGTTTCTTTTCCTCCAATATGTACTCAATAATGTTGGCTAATTTAAGATAGTTGCTATAGTCATAATTTGCCAATAACACCAAGTAGTTAGCAACTCTTAACTGAAGGGTCAAGGAGGCATAAACTTTTCTGCCTAGCAGGTCCATCTTCTTGTGCTCTTTGTCATGTGGCGTGGATCTGTTAATTGTTGTTTATGGTGCTAGTTCACAGCCTCTACCACTAAAGAGTTGAGCTTTGTGTAGTTGAAGAGGTATTCTGAGTGTTTATTGGGGACATAATACTTTTCGTTGACTGCCCTGGAAGTGGGTGGTATTGGGGCAGGTGTTTGCCAAATGCCATTCACAGGGCCTGTCAGAGCATTATCCATGGGGAGAGCAATTCTGGTGGATGATTTGGTCCATATGATCTTCAGGAGCTTATGCTGAGTTTCAGGCACATCCTACACTGGGATTTCAAGAGAGTCTGCCACATAGCAGAATAGATCTCAAAACTTCCTGAAGTCATCAGAAGTGGTGGATGGTGAAGGGATGATGGCTTCACTGGGAAATGACGATAAGTTGTGAGGTAGGGATGTTGGTTCTGGGTCCTCTGCTTCTTCCACAGCCTCTTGAGTACCCTGATCTGGTGGAGGGAGAGGTTTAGATGGAGGTCTGTACTGTTGTGAGATGGATGGCCTAGAAGTTGTGAACAAGAGTCCCACTGAGGCCAAAGATGAGGAGAGAGGTCCGTATCAAGAAAGAGAGCACCAAGAGCATGGTGGGAAGGTTGGTGGCATCTGCAGCCTGTACTCGTGGGGCTGTGGAGATGTCAGCAGAGGTGAGAAAGTGGGTCTGTGGTCATTCACATCCTCATTGTCACTGAAAAATGTAATTGGGGCAATTGCTCCTGCACAAGAGAGAGGCTTTGGTACCACAGGTGTGAGAAGTTGAAGGAAAGCTGGATGGTCATTGTCTGTGTTCTGGTGCTTGCATTTCTAAGTATGTCTCTGCCACACTGTTTGTTCCAGAGGTTGACTTGGCATCATGGAAACTGATGTCTGTGTGGCATGGTTCAACACTATCTGAGAACTGGATGGTGCCAAAGTAGGTATCGGTGCCAGAGTTGAGTGTATTGGAGCAGAGGTTGATGGTGCCATATAAGACATGGCCAGTGCCACTGCAGTTGTTTTAAGCACCAAGGATGTTGATGATGCCATTGAAGCAGTGGTTTTAAATGGTTTACCAGACACTGGTCTGGAGTGTTGCAACTGGCTTGTTTTCTGATTTCTCTCTATGGTCCGAGTGTATTGAAGTGGATCTTTTGAGGGATTTTCCAGCTGTCATACCAGAGCAACTAGAAGCCCCTTTGGTACATGGTTTAGATGCAGGTGATGGTGATTTTCTCCTCTTTAATGAAGAGTGAGGAGGAGTGAGTCTTCTCTCTGAAGCGTGGAAGGTGGAGGAGTCTGAGAAACAGACTCAGCTATAGGTGGATTTTATTGAAGGTAGGGGAAGGCAAGACCTTCCCTCATTGGTTGTGGTGGCCCTACCTCTTTCCCTGCCCTTAGTGCTGGTAGGACAAAAGTTTTTATGCTTCATGCAGCCTGGCTCCCTCAGATGCCTGGTAACTTACCTTCACGGAGCATGTAAAACTCAGCATGCCATGACCTCTGGGAGTTTGAGACCGACACCAGCCTTAATTTTTCCAATCCAGTTCAGTCTCAAGTTTCGATTTCACTTCACTTGGTTTGGGCAGTGTTAATTTGAATCTTCTCCCAGACCGCCCCTAATCTGAGTGGACTGATTTCTGCCAGATGGGTCTTCCTTCCCCCTTGCCCCCTAGCCTGTTCAGTAATCAATTACGAGTCCCTTCTCCCTTCAAAGACACTCATTTGTTTTCCAGAGATAAGGAAAATGCTAAATATTATGTAATGAAAAAGCAGCATGGCTTGATGTTGAAAGCAGAGCAAGGAGTATGAAGATTTGAGGGTTTATAATGACCCTGTCACAGACTTGCATTGTGACATTGGGCCACCAGTCATTTAAGGTTTGATTTAAGGAGAATCTTTCTAACTTTCTATTGATTTTAAAAGGCAATCAGCCTGTGCCCCAGTTTCTTGATTCAAAAACAGGGATAATGTGTGCTTGCAGGGGCATCACAGCCCCAAAAGTCTTCCGGGACCAGCCCCTCCTCCCCCACTGCCCCTGACCCCTGGGCTGAATCTGGCCCTGTGGCTTGCCAGGATCCAGCTGCTGCTGCTGAGGAAGCCTGGCCCCAATGTGGCCAGATCTGGCTGGCACTACCACAGCACGCCAGGCTTAGGGTACCCAGCTGGGGTTGGGGCTGGATCAGTGGGCTAGCCATGCATTCCTGGCTGGGGTTGGGGCTCGATCTGGCTGCTGCTGCCACAATGGTGTCAGCCTGACAAGGCCATGACCCCAGCTGAGGCTGACAGGCTGGGGTGCCATGGCAGCAGCAGCTCGATTGGATCCTGGCTGGGGTTATGGGGCTGGGCCACCACAGTGCCCCATGGCCCCAGCCGGGGTTGGGGCACTGGCACTGGGACTGGGGGCACTTGTCTGCTTTGCCCAAACAGCAGCAACACCCCTGCTTGCCTGTTTCAGAGACATATTGTGTAGCTTACTTCATTGGTTTTTGCTTACGTGCCCCTGAGGTTATGAGGTGGAAAGTGCTTAAGCACTAAGTGTTTCCACAATTAACCTTTCATTCATATGAACTCCTCTTGGATCACAAGTGACTGGGATTTTACGGTGTAATAACCCTTGGGGAGGAAGGGGTTAACATTCTGGTCAGTGAGTCCCAGGACAGCCAATAGGAACGAAGCACAGCTTTTTGAATGGTAACAGCAGCCTGGCCTGGGCCTGTTTGGATGTAGCAGAGCTCCTGGAAGGATCAGGAGGAGGCCAGAGAGGCCTGAGGAAGAATCCAGCAACATCCTTACCAAAGATAAGTTAAATTTGTTACTGACCAGGCGTGGGTAGAACAGGGAATGTTTACTTAGACACGGTCAGGGTATTTTCTTTGTTTTTGGCTTGTTTTTTGGATTTCTCTGTGCTGAGCACATGTAAACCCCCCCCCCCCCACATACTACCCTGTAACTACCTAAATTAATCCCCAGAGAAGCAACTCTCTGTGTTTATTATCTGTTCTTTTTGATTAAAGATTTTACTTTTGAAGTAAGTTCTGGTTCTGTGTCCTGAGAGGCAAGAGGTTTGTGTGCCCGTGCCTTAGACTGCACAGGCAGCTACTAGAGGGAACCCTGTTCCAGTTCCAGCTCATATTGCAGCTGGAGTTCAGTCATTTCCCTGAGAGAGGAATAAACAGGATTGCAAGTACCTCACAGGGAGGAATTCCCAAGTGCGCCTTCCTGGGTCACAAGAGGTTTTTTTTTTTTTGCATTTGGGTGGTGGCAGCGATACCACTCCAAGGCCAGGAATTGGAGGCCTTGGAGACTTTTAAGAGCAGGCTTTAAGGCCAGTGGCTTTTCTGGCCTGTTGCGGGCCCCCACCTTCTGCACTCAGAGTGCCAGAGTGGGGAAAAAGCCTTTACATACGGCACTCCTCCTCCCACTGATGCTAGAGAAAACTGTCAGAATAGGAGTGGTGTGGCGGAAGAGGGGATACTAAGACCCAGTCCTATCATTACTTTTCAAAGTGGAAAGCAAATGAGTTGGACAAGACAAGATGCCACGAGGGCAGCTTTATTCTCTGAGCAGAGGGTGGGTTGTCCCCAAGGTCAAAAGCAGCAGACCAATGAAAGGTCTGGAGAAATGGACCCAACTCCACCTGGCCCAAAGCCCTTGGGAGTGTTTCCATTAGGTAAATAGCAGGTTGATGGTGCCAATTAGCGGTAGGAGTGGCGAGGTTAACTAAGGTTGACAGGAGAGGCAGTTGTTTGGGGAATGCTCAGTGCTGTGAATGTACCTGGGGTCTGCCAGCAGCAGGACTGGGAACAGAACAAGTGTGTGAGATGGGAGAGGGGAGAGGAGGACTGGTGTAGCATAGCAGCAGCACACAAACCAGAGCAGTACTAGGGCAACAAGAATTCTGGGTGAGCATCTGGCTCTGGATAAAGATTACCCAGTCACCCACCAGGTTTTTGTGCTGGGATATGTAGCTTGTGCCCCAGCTCACCTCTTCACACATGGCTGTCTGCACCCCTTCTTCCTTCTGTCCAATCTTCCTGTGTTTCTCCTAAGCTTCCTGATGGGGGGGGTCTCTTTAGGTCTGGTCACTGCCCCACTCAGCCAGAGAAGAAGGAACAGGATGATTGAGTTAGTCATCCTACAGCTGCCCCCCTCCCATTCTGACCTAGTTCCTGCCTTTGGAGGGGCATGCAGACAGCTGCCTCTCATGCTAGGAGGATGGAGAAGACAGGTAGAGTTGGGGGAAGGAGAAGAGCATGCAGCGACTGGGATGAGGGGTAGGGGAAGAAGTCGGGGGGGGGGGGGGACACACCTTAACCTTCGGTGGCATGAAGGGAGGGGCATGGGAGGCTGGTATGGTGCCATGGTCCAGGGAGCTTGCCTTCTCCAGGGTAAGCTTCAGAAATGGCCCATGCCGCCTGGGATCTGATGCTGGTCTGAGAGACCACTTCATTAGTTAAAGTTTCAGGCAGGGGTCTCTGTCCCATCTGGCTCTTGACTTAGGTTTTGGCAATGTGCGCACTTCTGAGAGACATGCCTATTTGCTAAGCATTTTATGCAGGTAGCATGTCCATCCAATGCTAGCATAGCTTTGTGGCAGGTCTCGCAGTGCTTGAAACCTGGAGAGCCCAGCATGAGTAAAGAGGGGGAAAAAACAACAGTTTTTTTTCCTTTTTTTTTAAAGTTTCCCAAAAATAGGGATAGATAAAACTGGGAGAGGAGAAGAGAGGAATAGTACTAAGGAAGGCAGTATCTAGGTAAAGGTTTTCTGACAAACTGAGAAGAAAGCCAAGCTCCATCTGTAATTGTGGATGGTTAAGAAGGAACTGAGGGGGTTCGGTCACATGTATGTGCCAAGAGGTCACCAAAGGTGGCATAAGACAGCCTCCTGGTGCCTGCATGTCCCTGATGAGCACCACTAGAATATTCTCCAATCCATGTTGCATGGATGTGCCAACTTCTAAGGTGAAGCACCTGCAGGGACACTACTTGAAGGAGAATTCCAGGCTGTGGTGACCCCTCCCCATCAAAAAAGTGATGACCTCTCCCTGCCAATTCCATCCCACTCTTACTTCTGTGCTGCTGCTCAGGGTGACTCTGCCTTCAGAGCATCTAGCCAGCACCACTATTCTCCAGCCATTCAGCTTTGAACAACTCTGGCTGTCAGCCATGCCTGGGGCTGACAGTGCAACCACATACCTTTTATATGTGTATAAAAGATGGTACAGCAAACACTTTATGCTGGGGCTGGCCAACTGTATGTAGATAGAGGGACGTCACCATGAGTCTGGCCACCACCCTTCCACTAGCTGCCCTTTGTATCAGCCTGAAGCACAAGAAGTCAAAGGCATAAGGTATAAAGAGGGGACAGTTCTATGTGTCCTCCTCCTTCCCTGGATAGCTGTATAGGGAAAAGAACAAACAGGCCCTAGATGAGTAGCTTTTGTGCTTCTTTTTTAAAATTACAATATAATTTGTTTTGAAAACTCTCTTGGGCAGCTGCATTTCAATCACTGCAATTGTACAGTGTTTCCATAGACATAAAAAAGGACAATGTGTCTCACTGACTGATCCTGATGCACAAGTAGCATGGATCTTTTAACAAAATGCACTACATGTTTCTTTACATCAAGTTTTAGCTAGGAATTAACTTTTAAATTCAAGATAAATTTCACTGTGAAAAGCTGGCTTTCACACTGAAAGACTGGCAGGATCTTAACTATGAATCGTTAGTGAGGCCTTGTTTATTAAAATATGCTACATAATATACAATTAATATTTCTACTGTTTATTAAAAAGGGACAACATCAAGATACAGGACTAAATTTTGTTTTAAGATTGTACTGCAGTTATGTGTGATTTATGCAGTGAGGATTGAGAGCAGAATTTGGTCCTATATAATTTTCAAAAGAATAACTTTTTTAATTAGTGTAATTTATAACATCACAGATACTTAAATGTAATTTCACTCAGAAAAAAAGACTCTAAAAATGACTGTGTGGCTCTGTATTAATTCTCTCTCTATGATTCTTATATCAAGTTTGCTCAGTTTAAATGCCCAAAGGTGTTTTTCTGTTACCTGTAAAGTCAACCTTCGTTCTTACTGCATCTTACAGCACCACCAGTAACCAGCTGAGTATTTTGATTAAAATCTCAGGCAAGATAAAATCCAGCTTTTTTTTCTAAAATAAGTAGTGCCTCTTGTAATGCTAACAGGAGCAAGTTTTGCCATTTAATTAAGCAGATAACACTCAGAGATGAGCTTGAAGATTGCTCTTAATAAAGCGTGTATGATTTAACTGGGACAATTTGGTGGTTGTCCCTTAAAAATAACAGTATATGTCGTTTGTTTTTATACAACAAGCAGGGTGGGGGGAAGGTGGCAGGAGGGGAGGATCAAAGAAGTCTGTTGCCCAGAGGACCAGCAATTTAAAAGGGCCTGGGTAGATGTGATAGACTCATGGGCAGCAGGTGAAACTTCCCCTTGAGGATGTTAGCTCCCCATCCTGCCACTTTCACCTGCATCCCCACCCCAGGACCCACCTTTGCTCTACTCCAGCTTAACCTGCTCACCATACCTCTCTCCTCCCCCCCAAGCCTCTCCACCATTGCTTGCTGAGTCCCTCCTCCCTCCACCCCTTGAGGGGAAGGGGCATGGAAAAGAGGATGGGGGCAGAGGTGAAGGAGGGATATAACAACAGAGAGGCCAAAAACCAGGGAAGGGGGTGGGTGGAAGAGAGGAGGAGAGCCAACCGTGGAGGGATGTGGGGTGAAGGATGGCTGCATTGATACCAAATGGGGGGAAAGACACAGCAGTGAATGGAGGGAGAGGCCTTGGATGGAACAGAGGTGGGGCAGGAATGGAGTGTGGGCAGGGCTGTAGAGTCGGGACAGAAGAAGCATGATGGAGAGCTAGCATCTTCTTCAAGCACCCATAGTTATAAACTTCAGCCACCTCTTCTGAGGGGGATGTAAATGCTTGGGGGCCTGGAATTGCTGTCAGCAGACCTGGACTTTGGGATGTGGTAGTCATCAAGCACTGAAAGGTGCCCTGTTTATATTTTCTGACATCCATAATTTAAAGATGACAGATTTTTTTAAATTGTATTAAATTTTCCCCATTGCAGTATGTATTTTATTTCCTTCTGACACCTCCTTCAGGCTGGATAGTGAAATTAAGCAGTTTTACTTTCCATTCCTATTTTGCTTCATCTTGTAGTTTTCATGAACTAACTTTGACTGTGATCTTAAAACTTCCTTTCTTGCTCTTCTCATTACAGTAGCTGCTTGGAACCAAATGCAGAACTGTTTCTCTGCAATTACATCAATAACTTTCATTTATTTCATTGGCCACAATCCATTCCTGCCTTTTTACATATAATACTATGATAAGAATAGCTATGTAGTGCTACCCATTTTAGCGGAGTCTTATAAACAATTTTCCTTCATATCTACTTTTCCTTTGGTGGGGGAGGCAGATTAATACAAGTAAGATTGTTTGAGTTTCACTTTAAAACTTTTGGCTCCAAAATGCTCGAGTTCAATTTGACAGGTTCTGTGACCAAAGGCAGTTTGAGGGGCTGTTAACTCATCTCCAACACACAGCTAATTGGATATCAGCTACTGACAGGGCAAGTGATCCTGAAAGAAGGGGGCAAGGAAAGAAAGTGATATGGAAAAAAGGGGGCCAAATTCAGCAGCTGTAGTATTGAAAAGTCTTCCTGACAAGTAACAGAGGAAGCATCATGAGTGGTGGGAGCTGTAAAAAGAAGCTAGTTTACAGCAGAACCATGGAGAATAGAGAAAATTCTAAAAATAAGTTGGGGAAGGAACTCGGCAACTGAGGGGAGTAGATGTGGCCAGCTGAGACTGGCTGGCAGTGAACAGAAGGAATGGCAAGAAAGATATGCATTGCTGGTATCAAAGCACAAGAAAGGACTAGCTGGAAATAGGGAGGAGACAGAGCAGAAGAGCAATAAAGGGGGTGGGGAGAGAAGCAGAGAAAGTTAGGAGAGTAAGAGAAAGACCAGAAAATGAGTCCTATGAACCATCTACAGTATTTTTTAAAAATAAAGGATCATTGAACAAAAAGTTTCAAGATCTATTCATCATTATTTATAGAAGCTCTAACATGCATTTTCTACTTGAGAAAATATTTGCTGTGACAACTGATAACTGAACAGAATGCACATTGCAAAATTAAAGCTCACCTCTGATTTAGTTAATTACATTTTAAAAATATCCATCTCCAAAAAGAATATCTGTAATGGGACATGAACAAACACAAAAACTAAAAACCATGCCAGCCCAAATATCATAGCCAACTACACTGCACAAAGGCACTTCCTCCACCTGACCAAAAGATCCAGTGGAAAAAAGGCAGCCAAAAAGGGTCATAGAAGTGCTATTACACACAGGGAGACATCGTGCTAAATTTTGAATGGAATCACCAAGTTACTTGGATGAACGTTCTCAAGGAGTGAGTTCCATAGACAAAGCTCTTGACCTGAGATGGGTTGTCCCAGTGTGAACTAGACAAAATGTGATTAGAACACAGAGATAACCTGGCTGATCTCAGTTGCTTTAGATGAATGCAAAAAGAAGAGGTGGTTGGTCAGACAGAATACTTCAAACCTAAGTTATAAAGGGGCCATACAGGTTATGCCAAGATGAACCAGTCTGGGGCTGGCTGTAAATTTACTTTAATGTACCTTTTAGCATAAATTAATCAAAAAGAAAAAGAAAAGAAAATGTGTAGAAAGACCTAGTTTATACCAGTTTTGAACAAATCACCTACCAGTTTTCCATCCATACCAATCGGACCCTAGGATAATCAAAAGCCAAAACAAAATGAAACAGTTAAATTACAGAAACACTGATGTGAGGGGGAAAAATACAGAGACTTGTGGAATTCTACAGGCTTTTAGAAGATGATTTACTGTATGTCAACAGTTAAACACAACGCCCTAAGGGCATCTCAGGCACCAAAGTTAAGAAAAAGGAACAGTAGAAGAAGCAGACCTAAGAAGGTAGTAATCAGAACAATATGGTAGGAAATAATCAGGCGGTAGCCGGTGTTTGACAAGAAAGCATTCCACTTAAAATGAAAGATTTGTTAGGCTTGCAAACCACAGTGGTACAATATGACAAAACATATGAAATAATGCATCTGGCTTATGTATTTCACTTTAAACAATTAGGGAACTATATTATGTAAGCCATTTACTATAAAGCTGTTATCACAATTATGGTTTCAAGAACACTTGAAGAAAGCAAAGACTCCTCTTTAAAATCTCAGATGCAATTTAACTTTCAGATGAGGTTATTACAATGCCTGCTTTAAAAAGGCAGCAGCAATTGCCAACAGTTACTACACTGTGTTAGTTGAGGTACTGAACTTTCCCCCACTATGCTTAGGAAAAACATCTCTGCTAAATATTGGCTTTTTCTTGGTAACCACTGAATCCCTCATATGATATTTCAGAAAGACAGATCACTTATTGTTACACAATGTCCAGACTCGGACTTCAGTTATAAGGGTGTAAAATCAGAGTATCTCCAGTCACTTTAGTGGAGTTATTTTGATCCATATTGGTGAAACTCATATAAGTCTCAGGATTAAATGTGTGTAGATACTATTTTGGGAAACATTCTTTAACATTTAAGCCATATTTTCAGAAGACCTCAGCACCTACAATTGTAAACTGCTGATACTGAGCACATTTGGAAAGCTGACCACTTACAGAGGTGTCTAAATAGGAATGGCAGGTGCTGTATTCTTTTGATATTTGTTTTTTGCTAGAGCCTTCTGACAAATACAATTTATACATTTCAATAACTCTGGTTACTTCTTCCTTTAGTTAGCAGTGGATTTACACAAGGGTCATTCCCTCTTATTCAGAGTTTGTCTAGTAAGACATTTTTCTTCCCAATATGATGTTTATGCCTTGATGATTGTTTATCAGCATATCACTATACACCATGGTATCTTGAGTCATAATGCAACATCATGTCATAAAATGGCTATCATGTTCCATGAAACATTAATAAAAAGTCAATACATAATGATTTAATCTACACGTTCAAAGTAATTTTTTGGATCCTTTGGGATGTCCTGCAAACTAAGTTTGTACCACAAATGAAAATCCAAAACTGAATTAAGGCAATGTAAAGCCATACATAGACTTCACAAGAGGCCCCATATACTGAGCTCCTGGATCATGTCCCCACTCCTTCCTGTAGGGACAGCAGGTGTCCGAATTAAGAAGAACAGGGAAATTTGCACCTCTTGGTGTGATTGTTTCAGTATTTCCACAGAAACAGGCAGACATGACTCCATCAGTTACACATGGATCAAGTGTTCAGCTTTCCTTCACATTCTTGTGTGTTAGAAACACTGTTTTTTAAAAATGAAAGCTGAGATACTGATATCATCTTGTGCCACAGTTGCTGGGGACCTAGGCATGGGTCTATATGCCTTTGCTTTAGTCCAGCCGTGAACTGAGCAAAAATAAAAACAAACCAATAGAACAGATGGGAAATCTACAATAAGTGCTGTATATCTGATTTCAGATACTGAAAATAAAATGCTATTAATCCAATAAAAATGTATTAAAGAAAGCAAATGCATGTATGGCGTGCAAAGAAGCTATATCAAAGCAAGACATAGTCACTTAAAGCATAGCAAAAGTCAACTGCCTCATCACCATTCTGAACACCTGCTACATTGCTTTACAGCAGTATCTTGGTATCACTACTTCTGAGAATGAGATTTTCATCTGCCTTTTTACTTTCATTTATAAAAATAGCTGACCACAGCATATACAAGCTGAAACAAAGTAGTTCAAATCTTCCTTTACAAGTACTGTAAAAATTCTAATATGGCAGAAGGAAACCTTGCAGCTGCCTCAAAGTCATAGAATCATAGAATCATAGGGTTGGAAGGGACCCCACGAGGTCCTACAAAGTCTTGTAATTAGTCTAGAAGTATAACTTGTTCTTCCCCCAAATAGTTTTATAAATACATAATGAAGACAATTGTTTATCCTATTTATTAAAAGGACAATTTTTACTTTACAGTCCTTCAATACCCACATGAAAAACACATATACCACATGAACAGCACTTAATAATTTTCTAGGAATTATATTGCACTTTTAGGAATTATCTTTGTCTTTGCAGGCACAATCTTATACCCTCAAATAACACATGCACTTTTGCTTCCACAAGGATTTGTGGACACAAACAGGGTATTAGTAAGTAGACATCTAATAAGACGACATATAACTACTACTACATAGTCAAAACTATTAACTGTTGATATTAAGGCTTGCAATCTGCTACAGGTGCAGAAATGAAGGCTGTGTTGAATTCCGGCTGTGAATCAGGTTCCCTTTCCACAAAGCTGTGCACAAGCACTAACTCGTTAATCCTCACACCAGTACTATGAATAGGAACCTAGCAAATAAGTGACCATGAAAAATGTGTAATGGACTATGAAATCTGGTTTCCCCCAAGAAATCTGGCTATTGTACAGGGTTCAAATGTTTCCACCCTTACTTCTGAACTATGTTCAGAGCTAGGCAGCCAGAAACTGGCAGTTGCTGTATGGGAGCCCAACCTTGAAATCAACGGCACCAACCAGCAGCAGTGTAGAAGTGAGGGTGGCAATGCCATGCATTGCTGCTGGTGTGGCTCAGCCTTTCAGAGCTCAGCTTCTGGCCATCAGAGACCATTCTGTGCTGCCATCAAAACAGGTTGGGTGGAGAATTATGGATGACAGTATCATGACACCTCACCCCCACAACAGTCCTGTGACTCCTTCTTTTGGATTGGGATTCCCACTTTGCGGAACATTGACTTAAGGGATTTACATGCTTATCCTTTAAAAATACTCGTTCATGATTTGTGACAACACCATTAAATTTAAGATTTAAATACCAGTAATTATGAAATTCAAGAATTTCAAAATGCTATGACTGGGAAATTTACCAAATTTGGACCGTGAATTTGGTAGGACCCTAACTATGAATCACAGTAAGTAATTAGAGATACAAACCCTTCCCAAGCCCCACATGTGGCTACGCGAGCCAGGAGTTAAGTTTAACAATGTAGGCTTAGCATTAAAACAAAGGTTTAATTAGTTTTATAATGAATGAATAACAAAAAATTATACAGGTATTTGTAGAAGGAAACTTCATCACAGGATTTAACTACTGGCTCATGGAGAATGGCCTCAGTGGAACCCCTAGTCTGCTTCGGCTCTTACAATTAAAATGATGATTGTTTTCCAAATGAACAGGGAATTTCTTTTCCCTGACTAAGAATAAATACTATCCATAATATATATCAGTAGCTGTGCTACCCTACATGATTGGCATTAATTATTCTTGTACCTTTAGCCCTTTCCACAGTCATACATCACTACCATGCTAACATTAGTGTTTTATATGAGACATATTTGCTATTCTTAAGTCCATGATTTTCAGTATTTTGTAACTCTTAGAAGGGCTGAAGGGGAATTCCTACTAAGCTGAAAACGAATGTAACAAAGGTGGGATCCCTTTGATTCCATTGGGAATGAACTAAGCACATGGGGATAAATTCCAGAGAGGAAGGCATGTTAACCCATATAGAGCAAAAAAAACCCCATAACTTCCGTGGTATCTTAAAGATTAACAAATTTCTTTGGGTGTAAGTTTTCATAGGCTGCAGCCCGCTTCGTCAGATGTACCTGACAAAGTGGGCTGCAGGCCACGAAACCTTATACCCCAAAAAATCTGTTTGTCTTTAAGGTACCATAGGACTTCTGTTGTTTGAGCACATGGTCTCAACGCTGATGAATCTTCTAAGATTTCCTTTTAAAATGTGGGGAAATGAGAGAAAAAACTTACTTGGGGGAGTACTGAGCCACAGGAGAAAAAAAATCATGTTAATAGCAGATATTTAAGATGCTCTTTTTCCTCTTTTTCTTGAGATGATTACTCTTCCAGAAGAATAAGATTCTTCCTTTGTAAAAATATTGAACCACCATCAACTTAATTATCAACTTATTTTTTCCTCAACTGCCTCCTTCCGTTGCTGACAGCAGACAAAAAAAATGCACTTTTAAAAAATGGACATGATCAGTTTCCCCTAACATAACCATTATTATTACTTATTATTTTTTAAATACACAGTGCATGGTGCTATATGCAACAGTCTCTGTCAAATCTCTTTCAAGAACAATCTAGACTCAGCAGGATGCACCCTGATAGCAAAAGGACAGATTAGGTTTTTCAAAAAACAGTTAATGTTATTATCCATTCACTTTTTGTGGACTTTGTGAAGGGTACGATGAACAAAAAGCTCTCTTCTGACTCTATGTTCCTTTCTAGGTTTCCACTGCTACACTTAAAATTGTCCTCCAAATGGATATTTGTTGAATATACTGTTCTACTGGAGACCCAAGACCATAATTCCCCAGTTCCCACTTAATTCCTTGCAGAAAGCCCACATATTCTGCTTACATGTAGAGAGATGAACTGTACTCAAGAATATTTAGAGATGTAAAAGCAACAAAAATTGTAAAGTACATGCACAAAAGTGATAAACTTTAAAAATCATTTTTTCCTATTTACAGTTAAAGTCTCTATCTTACTTATGGGTTAATTTAGAAGCCAGTATGTTTTAAATAAATTTTTCCCCACAACTAGTTTTAAAAATATTGAAAAGATATCAGCAAAAACACTGGGGTCCTTTGCAATATACTTGTATCCCTGCTTCCAAAAGGAATTTGCTTTTTTTAGTGTTGTCTTGTTCTCTGGACATAACTAGGATTAACCTGTATAATAATTAAGAAAATGTATATTCAACATCAGAAAATACTTCCTCAGAGCTACTAAACAGTAATAGAGTCTTCAAGGAAAGCAAAGGCAGAGCAAGAGAGGAAGGAACTACATGGCTTAACATCTTTTCTATCTCTAATTTCTAAAATTCTTTGTGATTCCTTTATGATCCTTTTAATCTCACCAAAATTATTCATAAGATTACATTATGAAGTTAAAAGGGTCATATTAAATTGACAGCAATTATGATGTAATACCTGATATGCTCAGATCTTCTATTGTATTAAATATTTTCTACTCATTTTGCATACGAAGGGGTATATTGGCTTATCATAGCTGGTGTGAGGTTTGAACCACTTATACTATAATCAGGACATTAATTCATTTTAGCATTACCATTGTGAATTGGTTTTCCTCTAGACAGCATCTATGGAAAATTCTGGAAAATGTAATTTATGTTTATGCATGTAACTAGAAATGAACCAATATGCTAACAAGCTAATATAAGATACAAATCTGTTTTGAGCTCCTAAACTTAGCTGAGTCACTCACAGTTTTTCAGTCCATTTTGTGTTAAATGAAATATTTCCAAGAATCTTTGCTAGTCTCAACTGGTGATCCCTATTGTATATTCTGCATGCAAGACCAGCACAGAATTCCTACACACTTGGGAGATTTACAGATGTGAAAACATGGAACCGAGTTCTCCATTATGGATTCAGAAACAAGATTTTGCTCCAGACAACTTGGATTCATTTTATGGTACAAATAAGTAGAAGAGACTTTTCCTACAGTTTTCATGCAAGATTTTCTGTGCTCACAAATAGACCTAATCAGAGACACCTTTCCATCCCACAGAAAAAAAATGTAATAGCTACACAAATTGGGCTAAATTCAAGTCCCAGTAAAGTCACTGGAAGTTTCACCACTGACATCAGAGAGACCAAGATTTGGCACTTTATTGTGCAATCATATTTTAATATATGTTCCACAGTGACTTTTTTCTTTTTTAACTGTGACACTAATTTGACATAGTTTTAAATAATAATAATTTAAAATAGTTGCAGATGCATTCTGGAATTCATAGACTCAGTCTGATTACTATGACTAAAATGATGACAATTGTCTATGCAGTAAGCTAGGCTGTGAATTACATTAGCAGCTATATGAATCTTTTTATGTAAATACATATACAGTAGAAGATTTTCAGCATCATTTCAGTAAAAGAAAGCTGGAATTCAACTTTAAAACAATTACATGAGTAGCACATCATTTATTATTTTCAGTGAGAATTTAAAAATACCTATTTTAAGAAGTTTTTTGGTGTCAAGCACCACTTTTACAATGCATCCATTTTAAAGTCAGGTATGGTTAAAAAAAGGCACCTTTTTCTTTTTGCATTAACCTGACTAGTTCCAGATTCACACTGGTTAATAATCAACTGTTGTCAAATCTGTTCATCATGAAGCCATTAAAAATTATGGATCTTGATTTCCTCTTTTCACACAGCTAATTACATGTTCAGCAAGATCGGCAGTAAAAATTGGGTGTTCTAATGTGATTTTCCTACCATTCACATGAGTTTTTTTTCCTTGTAAAAATTTTTTAGAATATAGGTGGACGTTAAGTTTTTTAAGAGGCGCTCCTCCACTAGCTAAATTGCATCTGATGAAAATCTGTTGGTTCTTTCTCAATGAGTCTAAATGACTGCTGTTAAAAAGAAGAGCGAGTGCAAACAACTTAGCTACAGAAATTGTATGCTCAGCCTCCTGGAAGGAAAGAACAATTTTAAACATTCTACAACAACTACTTCTGGTGAACATAACATCACCAACAAGATTAACAGGTCCAGTTCTCTTTGGCTGGAGTAACGTCACTTTAGACTGGGGATCGGCAATGCAGGCTCAGTGCGTCACCTGTGGCTCACTGAGTGTCACCTTCTGGCTCCCCAAAAGTCTCTTCCAGGGAGCCAAGTGTGCTCGGGGACTCCCAGCTCACCCCCCCACCCAGCACAACTGCATGAGCTGGAGCTGGCAAAGCGGTTGCACCCTGTCTCCCTAGCACTAATGGGAGGAGAAGGGGATGTGCGGGCAGCGCATGCTCCCTCCCTCCCTCTGCTGGCAGGCCAGAGCAGAGGGGCCCCACCTACCTACCAGATGGCCGTCCCTCCCAAAAGCGGCTGGGGGAGAGCTGTGGCTTGCAGAGGCGGGACCCTGGAACTGCCCCTCCGCTGAGTTCAGGCCACTTTGACCCAGCTACCCCAGGGCTAAATGGGCCCGATCCAGGGCCTGGGGTGGCCAGGTTGAAGTGGCCTGAACTCTGCAAAGGGGCTGTTCCGGGGCCCCACCTCTACAAGCCACAGCCCTTGCCCACCAGCCCCTCTGCTCCACCCTGCCAGCAGAGGGAGGGAGGGACTGTGTGCTGCCCCCATACCCCCCCCACCAGCACTAGGGAGCCGCGGCACAGACAATGGGCTGGCTCTGGCTCATGTGACTGAGGGGAGGGAAAAGGGTCAGAATGGCTCTTATCCCCTCCTCAGTTGCCAACCTCCACTCTAGCCCAAACAATGAAATGTAGGGGAAAAGAAAAATCTTTCTTCCCCTAAAACAAACAAAAACAAAAACACCGACAGCAGGAATGCCTGAAAGCACAGTCAGCAGGTATTCCATAAACATCTATTATGAGTTTCTTGTATTTTTCCCCTGAAGAATTTGATAATGGCCCTTGTCAGTGATGTCATAGCAGGTTACTGTAAAATGGACTTTTCATTTTATGTGGTAAGAGAAATAAATCATTTCTGAGATTTGGGAATGATTTATTATTTTAAACATCCATTGTAAAAATGATTTTAATATAAAATTTTATATCAGAAGTGTGCCTTGCTAGCTCTAATTATGAACGTTTGCTAACCCCAACCCTGTCACTATTCCATTGTCGAGATCCTTTTGACCATCCTTCTTCTTTTTTAGCTTTGACAAACAACATATTAAATCCATCTAAAATGCTGCTGCAAAGATTTTTCTCTCTTTCCACCATACTAACAGTCTTTGTTCCTGAATAACCTCCTAGGAGATGCACTAGTGGCAAAACACCGAGCTGGTTTCAGAACTGAGCTTGATGAATTTATGGAGGGGATTGTATGATGGACAGTCTAGTCTGGCAATTCACTGATCTTTGACTACTGGTGGTAGATATGCTAATGCCCTGTGATGGGACGACTGGGGTAAGTTCTGAGTTGTTATAGAGAATTCTCTCTCAGGTGCCTGGCTGGTGAGTCTTGCTCACACAGTTAGGGTTTAACTGATCACTGCCTTTGGGGTCAGGAGGGGATTTTCCTCCAGCGCAGACTGGCAAAGGCTCTGGGGATTTTTCACCTTTCTCTGTGGCATGAAGCACAACTCACTGGTTGATTCTTTGTACCTCAAGATCTTTAAATCATAACCTGAGGACTTTTAATAACTCAGTCATACATTAGAGGTTTATTGCAGGAGGATGGGTGGGGTTTTGTGGCCTGCAGTGTGCAGGAGGTCAGACCAGATGGTCATATTGGTCCCTTCTGATCTTAGAGACTATGAGTCTCATTTTTCCCTCAAATACTTTTATAGTTTCTCCCATCCTTTATGCCTCACTTTAAAAAAATTTAAAAAAAAAGAAAAGAAAAGGTATTGCCATAACACTGTCCTTCAAATACCTCTTTCAATCTCACCTCTGCACAATGCCTACAAAACACCATTGCCACTGCCTCACCAAGTCAGCACTGACAAAGTATCTGAGCCACTGAACAACCAGTGCTTTTTCTGGGATGGTACACAGGGGTATGGGAGTACCGGCACCTTGTTTGCCAGCCCCGCTGCCCAGCTGGGGGCGGGGGGGAGGCAGGGTCAGTAGGGGAAGGAGAGTACCAGCACGTAAAAAAAACATGGAAAAAGCACTGCAAGCAACCACTACAGCAAGGGATCCCAGGGGTGAAAGAGCTGAACCAGGGGTTCAGTGCTGGGGTCCCAGACTGGCATATCGTTGCTACCACTGCCCTACAGCAACACCTGCTGACTGAAGGGGGTGAAACACAGCAACTGTTACCTGAAAAGAGATTGGCTGCTTTGCGACCAGCCAACACCACAAATTCTTGTGCATGCTGCCTTCTGATTCAAGAAGACAAGAGCAAGAGGAACCCAAGAGCTTTCCCTGCAGATGAAAAGGAAGGACAGAAGTATGCACAGCAACAATTCACCTAAAACTGAACAGCAGGACCTCAGGACACTAAACTAGATCTCATGCACAAGAACCCTGAACAGGATTCCAGACTGAAACCCAACCAGCTGGAAAGACATAAGAACAAAACCTCAGACCAGACCTCAACCAGGGAAACCCAGGGGAAGCAAGACTCTCAAGTAAGTCCCCAGCTTGAGTACAAATAAGTATATAGCTTTACTTGTTCTGTTTGAATTTTACCCATTTTCTAGCTTTGCCTTTCTTTGATATTTTAGGAAGCCAGAGGAACAGAATCTAAAGTTATGAATATGTTAATGTAGGTCTAGTTTCTTGTTTAGACTGTGCTAGACAGTACAAGAAAAAGTGTACATAGGTACAAAAAAAAAAAAAAAAAAAAGAGAGAACACCACTGAAGAATTCAACAGAAAACATCAGTCCATGAATAGCATCATCTGAACTCATGGACACAGTCACCAGCATTGTTCCTTACAGAAGCATTAGCCAGTGCCTGAAATGCAATCTGAATACCCTAACAGCTCATTTGGAAGAACCAAATGATGAGTGGTTCTATCCGAAGGTGAAGAGCTTGGAAAATGAAAATTTGTTAGGAGCTTGTCTATCTATGGCATGAAATCATCTCATACAATGAAAATAAGTCAATGTGAGAGTCCTGTGGAACAAAAACTGCATTTACACAAAAGCACAGCTTACAACTGAAAAATAACTTGTTAGAGTAATCAAATCTCTCTGGGGCCAAAAAAGGCAGCCAAGCATATTTCTGCCCAACAAGAAACCATCTGTCAGATTTTTCATATAACATATAATATTGTGAGGTATCAGAGGGCTCTGTCTGATTTTCCTATTCATGCAGATACACAGAAGAAACCAGAACGGACCCAACATGGAATGAGCTCTTCAGCAGAAGATATCCTTCAACATACTATAACCAAAATGAAAAGAAACATTCCAGATACGTAAGAAACTAGAGCCAAACACACTGTGAAGGTAGATGAAATGACTTCTAAGCTACCATGCGATCTTGATCGTGTACTTTAGGCATCACTGGGACCACCTTCCGATGCAGACCAACATCTTGGAGTTGGTCCACTTGACTAACTGTACATTTGCAAGCACTACAGCAATTCTTTTAAAATGTCTGAGGTATAATACATTCACTGAAAACTTCCTGCAGAGTAACTGTAATTGTTTGCATCTACCAGCACCTCCAGCATATTAAAGAACATAAATCAAGACTAGCTCACTATCTACTAACTGAGTAGCCAAATCTCTTTGTCCAACTTGGCTATAACCACAGACAAACTTATTCCTGGAGAGACTGCCTGAAACATCAATAGTACAGTTGAGCAAATTCACAAAACTTTCAGTCTGGAGATGTCAAATTTTTTTCCTTCAATATTTTCAATTGAAATGAAACATTTCAACATATTCAGAACTAAAGTATTTCAGTTTGTTTAACTGATCTGAAATGCTTAATTCATGGTTACGTCAACTTTAACTGAATTGTCCCATGGTAACACACATCTCCATGGGAGTTGTAGTTTGAGAGCTTTGATGCCCTCCCTATTCTGGATCAGGCATCCTGGGTGGACTACCTCTCCCATGATGACCCCAGCACCATATGAATCCTCTGATGGACCATACAAAGCTCAGCTAAAAGGAAATGAGGTGGTGTTGGTAATTTTGACCTAGAGGAGAGAAAGGGGACACAAATTACAACTCACATAAGCCGTTGGGCAGATAAGGAAATGCAGTTTAACAATGTACTGGACTGATTCAAAAGAAAACGTTTCAGGTCAGTTCACCAAAATGAAATACCCCAGTTTTGGTCATATTGTAAATTTCAAGATTGCAAATACTGATTTTAATTTAATTTTATTTTATTTTATTTTATTTTGGAATATGCATTCTAATGGAAAATTCTCAGTTCTAACGAACAGCATGAATCACCTACAGGTGACAATTCTTCAAAAAGTCACAGTCCCTCTGAAACCTGCCTGCCAAGGATAAATAACACTTGCACACCTGTGGCAAGAGTGTGACAATAGGTCTGCTTACCAGTGGTAAGACCCTACAGAGATCATAAAGGACTAGAAAAGAGCAAATATAGAATGTATAAAAAGGTGAAATAAGGACAACCCAGGGAACTATAGACCAGTCAGTTTAACATCTGTACCAGGAAAAATAATGAAGCAAATAATTAAGGAATCAATTAGCAAACGTATGAAAGAGAATAAGGTATTAAGTGACAGCATGGATTTGTCAAGAACAAATCATGTCAAACCAACTTTATAGACTTCTATGACAGGGTAACAAGCTTTGTGGATAAAGGGGAAGCAGTATATGTGATATAGCTAGACTTTAGTAAGGCTTTTGATATGGTCTTGCATCACCTTCTCATTAACAAACTAGGGAAGTACAATCTAGTTGTAGCTACTATAAGACAGGTGCAAAAACAGTTGGATAACCACTCCCAGAGAGTCCTCATCAATGGTTCACAGTCATGCTGGAAGGACATAAATGGGGCATTACAGTGATTAGTTCTTGGTCCAGTTCTGTTCAATACTTTCATCAATGATTTAGATGATGGCATAGAGAGTACATTTATGAAGTTTCTGAATGATACTAAGCTGGGAAGGGCTGCAAGTGCATAATTCAAAATGCTTTGGACAAATTGGTGAAATGGTCTGAGGTAAATAGGATGAAATTCAATAAAGACAAGTGCAAAGTACTCCACTTAGGAAAGAACAATCCATTGCACATATACAAAATGGGCAATGACTGCCTAGGAAGGAGTATTGTGGAAAGAGATCTAGGTATCATAGTGGACCACAAGCTAAATATGAGTCAACAGTGTAACACTGTTGTGAAAAAAGCAAAGATAATCCTGGGATGCATTAACAGAAGTATTGTAAATAAGATGTGATGCTGTTTGGCTTTATGGAATCATTTATTATTATTTTTCACATCAATAGTTCATATTTGCAATAATCTATATATGATATACCATGTTTGATACCAATGTAAACATTGTAATCAGCTAGGAATGATTCTCTGGTTTATATGAAGTGTCATATCTGTATTAGATCCAAAAGGGCAGCCATGTTAGTCTAGTTCAATAAAACAAGCAAATGAGAAGTCCTGTGGCACTAAAAAGACTAACAAAGTTCATAGAATCATAGGGTTGGAAGGGACCCCACGAGGTCATCTAGTCC
>ML681966.1:58836241-58915722 GCA_007922195.1 Podocnemis expansa | reverse complement strand
CAGGCTCCTTGCATTTGTGTATAGGCACCTAAGATACCCAGCTGATTACCCTACTTTCCCATTTTGATTTTCAATTCTATTGTAAATTCCCCATCTTCAGTGCATCTGACAATGTGGGATCTTCTCCCACAAAAGCTCAGGCAATAAATATATTTGTTGGTCCTTAAGTGCCACGGGACTCCTGTATTAGAAGTTAGGCATTGGTTTATTCTATTTGTGTTTCAAGTTATTGGATTCTGGGACACCCCCAGGTCTATAAACCATTGTTTCCTTAATGGTCCATTAAGGAAACTCCCCGATATAGGAGGCCCAGAGAGAAACCTGTTGAAACACTAGGACTTGCCAATGTGACTCAACTCCATTTCGATTTGCAAAGACTCTGTACAGCATGGGAAAGGCCACAGGTGATAAAAGGCAGCAGCATCAACACCATTTTATCTGCAGTCTCCAGTCTACAGCCAATATCCAACTCTGAAACTATTCTTCTGTGGCTAGACAAAGGACTGAGGCCCATCCAGCTGCTGGGTGTCTACCAGAGGAATTGGACTAACTTGCAAACTCCAAATTCTTCAGGGACTTGCCCTTTGTGGACTCTAAATCGTTTGTATATATGTTATTCAGTTTGACTCTAACATCTCTCTCATTTCTTTTCTTTTTATATTAAACCTTTAGATGTAGTTACTAAAGGACTGGCTAGCAGCATGGTATTTTGGGTAAGATACAAGCCTATATTGTTCTGGGTAATGTAGCTGGCCCTTTGGGATCAAGAGAACCTATTTATTAAAGGGAATCAGTGGCTAGGTGGGGGCCAGAGGGGCTGATGTGTAATAAAGGGGGCTGTTTTTATTTTGTTATACTTCTTTATAACTGGTGTGGGGAATCAGAGGCATGTTTTGTGACTGATTGGGAGACTGGTTTAAGTACCACCCACCAGTATTTGGGGAGTTTGGCTCCAGGTTTTGCAGCCTGCCCTGATTATTGCACATTCAGGAGGTTATCCCAGGAGGCCTAAATCATATAAGACATAAGAAGAAATTCTTCTGTTCTCCTCCACACTGACTAGGCCTCAATTGGAGTATTATGTCCAGTTCTGGGTGCCTCATTTCAGGAAAGATGTGGACAAATTGGAGAAAGTCCAGAGAAGAGCAACACTAATGATTAAACATCTGGAAAACTTGACTTATGAGGGAAGACTGAAAGAATTGGGTAATTTGGTCTGGAAAAAAAGAAGACTGATAGGGGACATGATAGCAGTTTTAAAGTACCTACAAGGCTGTCACAAGGAGGATAAGGAAGAATTATTCTCCTTAACTCCTGATGTTAGGACAAGAAGCAATGAGCTTAAACAACAGCAAGGGAGGTTTAGGTTGGACATTAGGAAAAACCTTATAACTCTCAGGGTGATTAACCACTGGAATAAGTTGCCTAGGCAGGCTGTGGAATCTCCATCACTGGAAATTTTAAAGAGCAGGTTAGACAAACACCTGTCAGGGATAGTTTAAGATGGTACCTGGTTCTGCCATGAGTGGAGGGGACTAGACTCAATAAATTCTCATGGTTCCTTCCAGCTTCTATCTCTGTGGCAGCAACTGAGACATCTATCAAGGCTGCATAAAATGAGTACTGTCCTCTTTAGAAATACTTGTGACATTTCCACAGACAAAAAGGAAATGTCAAGCAATGTGCCATGTTCAGTGGTGTTGAATTCCTTACTTCCTGGTGGGTGGAGTGTATATTAGTATATCACTGTATATTAATGTCATTGACTAACAGGCTGGGAAAGGAGAAATGCTAAATGTAGTTTCCTTCTACCATCAGGAAGCCTAATTAAACAACATTTGATTACTTCCATACATAAAATAAAGACCTTAACATTAGCTAATTTTAATTCTGGAAGACAATAAATGATATGGTGCCCTAACAAAAAAACACATTGTAAGCAGCTTGCTGTAAAATAACAACTTGGATTAAAATTGTGGTGTTGAAATGATTGCCTACAATTTACTTCAACATTGAGTATACATACAGAACAGACAGGAATCTCTAAAACCGTGCTCAAAAAATTCTGATTTCTTTTGAAGAAACTGAAACTCCTATACCCTTACACAGAAAACACATTGTTAATTCATCAACGACAATGTCACTCTATGAATATATTTGATGTGACTGGTGTCATGTGGATGAGAAAACAATAAACTGTGAAAAATGTCACTTCTCAAGATTAGCTGGCTAGAGTTCAGCAGAGATGAACTGTTGTAGCAGCTGGCATGATAACTTTGATTAATTAATTTTTTTTTCCTTTGCTGGAATAATTCTGAAGAACCACTTTCCACCCGTAGAAATCAATCCATTTGTTCATGTAAAAGTCATATTAAATAATATTATCTGTTTTGACAACAGCAAAGAATTTCAATGGGAAGATGAAAACAGAATTTTTTTTTAAATTCTCTGTCAGTCAGCTTCAGCTATTTTTCCAGTTTCTACAAATATTCCCCTCCAGGGGAAAGCTTATGGGTGCAAAAAGAAAACCTAAAAGCAGATCTTCTATTATAATCCTCTTTGATCTCTCTCTCTCTCTCTCTCTCACGCGCGCAAGAACTAAACTGCCCTTAGATGTCCACCTATACATGCCAAAAAACAATCAGCCTGAGGAGAAGTGCAGATAGGAAGCTGCTTCTAAGGGTATATACAGTATGAATGCTGCCTGCATATAGTGCAGAAAGCCTAGTAGATACCCAACACACATGGGTGTTATGAAGATGACAGAAAGCTGCTTTCCCTCACTCCTTCCCTCCAGTCTGTCTCTCCAGAAGCCTGCAGAACCTCACATCTGGAGCATTCATGGTTGGGTCCACATGGGATTGAGAGAAAAAGAGAAACTGTCAGAAGTTGATCCACAGGAGTATTCATGTCCATTGCAGAGAGAGAGAGACAGGGGAACAATCATGGCCAAAGCCTTTAAAAAACAACCCAATGTTTTTGGGTGGTTTCTAGATAAAACTGAAAAACTGTTCCATCCAAAACCAATCTGCATCTGTTCTGTGCAACCATCTGGACATGTCTTCACAGTATTCCAGATGCTTGTGTCATGCACTTACTCCATCAAATGACAGTTACGTACTTGTAGTTATTGTAAAGGGGTAACTGTATTTTTGAACATGCACTGACTTGCTTCTTATCTTCAATGATTACCATGCTATGTTTAGCGCCTATTGTCCTGCAGTGAACAAGTACATTGATACAGATTCCACAGAGGGTCAGGTACTGAGTAAATTACACTGAATGAATTATTTTCAAACTGTCTTGATACTAGGTTTCTTGTGTAGACTGAAATGGTATACCATCTGTTGCACTTCATACCTCAACAAAGGATTACATCAATCCAAAAAGAAAAATATTCACATAAATCTCCTCTGACTTACCAAAACTTAGTTTCTGGAAGGAATGTCTACTAGACTGCCCGAGAAATCTAATGTATTGAGTGTGCAAAAACAAGGATAAAAATCACAAAGATTTTAGAGGAGTCTCTAAAATCTTTATTTGTAAGGTATAGGATTTGATTTTACCTTGTTCAGCTAGTTTAGCTAGGGAATCAAATCCTACCTTCACTTGTATTCACTGCAGCCCCACTGATCTCAAATGGGTAGAATGGCCTGATTCCACAAAATCTGAACATCTGCTATGAGCATCCTCAACTCTTGTCAATGTAAATTAGGGGTATGAAGAATAAATATGTAACCCTTCTGGCCAGGGCGGGCGGGCAGGACAAAGGCTGAGTTCTATATCTAGGGGTTTCCAAATAATGTTATAGCACCAACTGGCTTGAGCCCCAAGCCAGTCTACTAGGAAATCATGCGCTATTCTCTGGCTACCCCGAAAGGGTAATGCTTCCCCGCTTGCAAGCACAAGCCTGACTGTAGTATGCAGAACTTTTAATAATAGTAAAACAGAATGTAAAAGGTCAAACAACAGAAATCACCGCTGAGCTAGAAAAATCAGTACAGAGCAAAGTTCCCAACAACCCACACCGCATAACAGAACATACAAGACTTAATGGCAAAACCTGCACTGATCTGGAGAACCAGTGCAAAACAGGTTTCCAACATGATCCCACGCAGCATAACTGCACATGTGAACTCAATAGCGAACCCAGCACTGATCTGGAGAATCAGTGCTAAACAGGCCCCCAAACACACACCAGGGTATGTAGGGAATGTCTTTCATGCCAGCTGCGCACAGATGCCAACCACTGGTCACTCACTCCATCCACTTGCATCATCCCTTGGCTCTGCCCACCAGCTCTGCATGCTGGTCGCTCACGCTGCCCGCTCTCATTGTCCGCTGGCTCCGCCCACCAGTCACTCACATTGCCCAGCCTAGCTGCTGGCAGCTCTCACTTTCTGCCCTCAGTCCACCAGCTCCGCCCACTGGTGACTCATGCCACCCAGCTCGCCGCTAGCTGCTTTCACCATCCACTGGCTCCGCCTGCTGTCCACTGGTTCCACCTACTGGTCACTCCATCTGCTGCTCCTCTTCAGTGATTTCAGCTCAGAGATAGAGGATTTCCTCTTCTCTAGTGATTTCAGCTCAGAAAGAGTTTGTCTCTCTCAGTGATTTCAGCTCTTAAAACTCTAGTAGCTGCAAACAGCTACTTCTACTAAAATAACAAAGAAGAGGCCTTTAAAAGAAGCCCAGCTAGATCTATCATTTGACAGCGGGGCCATGGAGTGAGGCAAAATGCCAGAAGCATTGCTCCAGAAGCAGCTATACAAACCCCACCCATCTTAAACTTTTCCAGGCTGAAATAAACAGTGGCCTCTCTTACAAGTCTCTTTTTGGCTAAGGGTAGCTTTTACCCTTTAACTAACCCAAACAGATTTGGAACCATCAGAGTGTAGCATATCACAAAAGACATTATTTCATATTTCCCTTCAGTAGAATTACAGATATTGACAGATTTGTGATCAGATTAACCCCAAATACGATTACCCACTATGCCCTGCACCCACTATGCTAATAGCTAATTGTGCTCTTTGTGTTCATGCTAATACAGGACCCATGCAGATTAGTTGCCCCTCCCCCCTGAAGCTGTTAGGCACAGCTTCTAAGCCTGCCTTAGACTTATATGGGCTTTCAAACAACACTAAAAATGCCTCCAATCTTTCTGCTCTGCTTCACTAGAAATCTTTGTTCTTTGTCCTTCAGAAATATAGGGCAAAGCCCAATGAAGTCAGTGGTTAGACTTCTATTAATGTTAATGTGTTTTACAATCAGTTCCTTAGTGAGTATTGCGATAATATAACACAGTATTCAATTCATGGGGGACTGAGCAAATGATGATCTTGATTGGAGTATCCTAACCAGGAGCATTGTTTAATAATGCTTGGTTCAATTTGATCCATTCCAATGGGCGGGGCGCAAGTGTCCCAAGATAGTTCATCTCTGGCAGATAACAGTTAGTGATATCTGGGATGAAAATGATAATATCAGAAGGCAATAGGGAAATCACTATGGTGGTACTGGAATTTTCATCTGGGCCTATGAGGAACCTTCAAGAGCCCCCTGCCTATCCAACAAATCAGGCGAGAGGAAAACAGGGGCAGCCAGTGGTTGGGAGGGAAAGAGAATGAAGGAGGTAGACACATGAAGGCAGGCAGCAAGGGGAAAGAGCAATAAGGGAGTCTGAGACAAACTCAGTAGGAAGATAGGGCTATGGTGACAGTGTATCCTTTGGAAGCTGTGAACAATGCGTTTGTCTTTCTCAATTGGCTTCACTATTGTGGTAGGACTGGAAAAGATGGTTCTCCCTGTAACTGTCACTTTCTTTTAACACCTGCCTCCCCAACACCCCATTTCAGAGAAATAGCAACAGTGCTTCTATGAGAGGATAAAGGAACAATGAAAAGTGCAAACTCCCTTATCCCTACCCCAGAAGTGGGAGGCCTACATAGCCCCATCTTCTATCTCTCCTCCTGCTGAGACCTCTTCCTATGCTCTCCATCTTGCCAGGCAAATCAGAGGCAGGAGAGGAAGTAGGAATTCTGAAGGCCTCATTTTAGTTCACATTTCCTGTCCAACAAGGGCTGATCCTTGCTGTATTCCCCACCACATTTCTTGATTTAAGAGCATTCTGGATATTGCAGATTGCGTCCTACATGTGGGCATAGTTTGGCCCTATAAATTTATATATAATCACAAGTTCTAAAGGGATAGCTGTGTTAGGCTAGTGCAGCAGAACCAGCAAGAAGTCCTGTGGCACTACAAGACTAACAAATTTATTTACCACATGAGCTTCAAAGCATCTAACAAAGGGGGATTTTCTCCCATGAAAGTTCATGTGATAAATAAATTTGTTAGTCTTTAAAGGCCACAGGACTCCTTGCTTATATATCAGGCGTGGCCAGACTGCGGCTTGCGAGCTGCATGAGGCTCTTCCAAGAAAAACTGCAGCTCCCCAAGAGCACAGCAGGGAAGGGCGGCATGGTGGGAGACAGGGGTCAGAAGTGTGCAACGGTGGCATGGTAAAAGCTGGCAGGGAAGCTGGGGATGGTCACTGCCAGCAGGGAAAGGCAGTGTGGTGAGAGCTGCAGGGAAGGGCAGCGTGGTCAGGGACTGCAGGGAAGGGGCAGCATGATCAGAACTGGCAGGGAAGGGGGAGTGTGGTCAGAGCAGCCAGGGAAGGGCAGCATCGTCAGGGTTGAGATGGGCAGAAGCGTGGCATAGTCGGGGAGAGCAGAGAAGGAGCAGCATGGTAAGAGACTGCAGGGAAGTGGCAACAGGGGCGGGGGAGGGAAGTGCAGCATGGTTGGAGAAGCCCTGGCATGTTTAAATTTTCTCATAGGGCCTAATGCATCTTACTCATTAAAATAAAATCATGTTTTACAAGTCCTAAGATACAGAATTTCACTCCTGCAAGCCTTCCACGGAAAAGAAATCTCTTTTTCTCTTTTTTAGGAAGAATTCAAGAGATGTATTTAAAAAAGTAAGGAGTTCCCTGATTTTGGCACAGATGGCCTTCTTCAGGGACCCTAGAAGGGATCAGTGAAAAAGCCTGTTAGTGCTGAAACATGGAAATGTCTATGACTGTTTCCAATTACATATTTTGAATTATATTAAATATGAAATGAAACAGAAGTTTCTCTTCTCCATGTTCAGGACCAAGAACACAGCTCTTTACCTATAAATCTGTCTACTGGATTCACATTTTTTTCCAAAAGTTATTTAGAAAGGGCCACTGAGTTTCTTTGTACCTGTGCCCTGATCATTGTGGTTAAACTAATTTATTGTAGGTTGTGCATCTGGAACTGGGTATACAGATTTTCTTACTATTGTTCTGAAATTTCCACATAATTCAAAATGGCATCCTAATTTTCATGCTTCTATTTTCATTTGACAAAAGAAGTTTTCCCTTGGCCTCCCTATCACTGCAGCTACAAGAACAGTAGCAAACAAGAACAACAGATTAAATTTTGCTACAGAAACTAAACCTGAAATTATGGAAGACAGATCAGAAAGTGAGATAGCACTGTGAAAAAAGCCCACTGTTTGCCCATCAATGTTTTACACCTCTGCTTTTGTTAACAGTACTTCAAAAACTAACGCATTTCCACACTCATCCTTTTCTAACAGTGACCAAAATTCTACCCACAGATGCAAAACCTACTGAAGTTCACAGGAGTGGGGCATGTGTGCCTGAGAAGAAACTATACCTTATCAATTTTTAAAATCCCATCAAGTTAAATTTAACAGAGAAGTTCATCTCCACAGTGGTCTTGCAACCTCTGAACTATGCCTTGAACTCTGACTGCCTGGAAGCAAAATTGCACTAAATTTAAATAACTGTCAACTAAGCATTTGAATGTTGACACAATACATTATTGTCCATGTGAACGCCAAATTCCTTTCCCCTCTCCCCACACTCTCCTAGTTTTCAGGCTGACAAAGGATTCTTGCAGAAATCAGCATCAACATGTGGAACAAAAAGTTTGATCCATTCATGGCCAATGAGGAGCCATTTTTGTGTGTATTTGATGGCAATAGCAGATAACGTTTTCCACACTTTAAAGAAAAAACCCCAAAATAAGAGATCTCCTATTATATACAGAATGGAAAAAAATATCAAGATAATTGATCCAAACAGCTGGAAGTGGAAATGTTTGGTCATTTCCTATTTAGGGATATAGCTAGGATGAATAATTGGTTAGACTACCTGAAGGAAAACCATAGCCCGATTAGTGCAACTCTAGGGGATCTTTTTTTTATATATATATATAAATTTATCTGCACTTATGCTTTAGTGTTGATTAAAAGTATAAGTGCTTGACTGTAGATGATGAAAGATACTAAACTGTTATAAATTATTCTGGGTGCCTGCAGAGTACTTTAACCCACTCTTAGCATTCACTCTCACCTGTGGAAGTCTGCAAAGTTGTTAATACTCTCTGGAACCAGCTGAAAGTAGCAGACTAAAATCATCCTAATAACTGCAAATCAAGAGACATATTGCGTGCGTCTAACACTGCTGAATGAAACCGTGTATCTGAACATAAATCTTAATTTGTCATACTCCGGAATAAAGCATGACTTTCCTTTGCTTAGCAAAGCCTGTGCCTTCAGAAGTAAAGTATTTTCTTAAACAATCACTGTTTTCCTGACACATGTTTAAAGTTGCACTTGTTTCTCATAGTAAGTATTATTTATTCAGGTAAACAGCCCTGGCCATACAGGGACAACTCTCCTGAATAAGTGATGTTCAATGTACACAAGGATTACAGAATCAAGGACTATTTTAGTGTAACTGATATGGTAAAAAGGAGACTTTAAAAATAATCCAAAACCTTTTGTGTGATGTTTATCAAAAATAGGAGGGAAAAAATGTTGGCAATTCCCAGGTTTTTCCTCTATTTTTACTTCTCTTGCTAAAAGCTGCAAAATATATAGACCATACACAGTATTTGTTTAAAAAATAATGTAACAGCAAGAAACTGAATTGAATATTTCCTTGAATTAATGAATATTTATGTGCATGACTGCTTTTCTTCATGCTTGTCTTGAGAGGTACAATAACAAGGGGACAAACCCAGTTTAGCAAATCAGCATACATTGGGAATAATTATTCTGAACTTGCACCAGTGAAAATGAGAGCAGAATTTAGTTCAATGATTTTATATTATAGGGTCTGTTCATGTTATATATATGTAAATAATAGAAAATAACAATGAAAACAAACTGTTTTACCTTAAGCAAAAGATATCAATAAAAGAAACACAAAATTACAAGGTGATGTGAACGAACCTTTTGAGAGACGGAGTCATGATTTGTAGAGGGTATTGTCATGGAAAAAGTTTCAACTGACATTCCACACTATTTTGATAAGTTGTTCATATTAGACAAGCATGTTTACTTTTTAGAAAGTAACTTCTTTAACTAATACTCATTTCTGCTGTCCAAGAACGTGTATATCAATGAACTAATTTGTGTGTGTGAAGAGCTAACAATAGCCTCCACACAAAACTGTTGCCCTAAGAATATCCTGGTCGGGGTTAAAGTAATGGGGAACACCCTGGAACAGCCCCCCATTTTTAGGAAGCCAGCATTCCAGGCTCCCTAAAAATAGGGGAACCCCCGGAACAGTGTTCTGAGGCTCCCTAAAAACAGCAAGGTGGGCCAGAACACACCGTTCCAGTGCCTTCCCACTAGGCTGGCAGAAGGCAGGGGCTGCGGGCTGGGGCCGGCCCAGACAGCCTTCCCTACCATCCCTGGAGCCTGTAACAGCTCTGGCCCTTCCAGTCAGGGCTAGGCAGTACACATGGCCCAGCCCCAGCCTCCGGCCTGGGTGGTGCATGCGGCCTGATCCCAGCCTCGGGCCTGGGCTCCTTCTTGCCGGCCAACTGGCCGGCCATAGCCACAGCCTCCTTCCCCCGACCCAGCTCTTCAGCCCTCTCAGCAAAGTAAGGGAGCAGGGGAGGTTGGGGTGGTCTAGCAGCTGGTGGAGAAAGCGTGGGGGTAGGTAGGGTGCGTGGGGAGGGGGAGAAGGGACCAGGTTGGTGGGCTTGGGAGGGCTTATGGAGGTGGCATGAAGACAGGGAGCTGGGGGACAGGGGTTAAGCAGGGCTGGAATGGGGGCAGGGAGCTCAGGGAGTGGGGATTGAGGCTGAGAACAACATGGGGAAAGAAGTCTGATGGGGGCAGATGTTTTGGGGGCAATAACTGGGGTGGGGGTAGTAGCTGGGGTGGGGCTGGCCTTTGGGGAGCAGGAACTGGGGGGCAGTAGGGGCCCCGGATGTGTGGGAGGGAGGCCCACCCATGCAGGAAGGGGGGCCTACTTGATTAATAGGGTACCAGGGCCCGCCACATTATACTTTAACCCCAGATCCTGGTATTCTTTATGAAGCAAGAAAGAGACGTCTGTTCAAAGTACCTATGTCTGTTGCAATTTTCATTCAAAGTAAGAAGATTTAGCCCTCCAGTTACTTGTACATTCAAATAAGATCTATTTAGTCACCCAGTCCAGTTGCCTGCAAGATTTTTCCATCAGTATATTTTCCCAGGGAAGAATTTCAAGGTATAATGGGAATTAAGACATCACTCCACAATGTGCTTTGTCCAGGCAGGTCATAGAAATACTATCATCCGAAGTATGTGCTTCAGGAACAAATTCTTGAGACTAACTTGTTTCAGACTTTTGCTACTATCAGCAGATCAGCAATGCATGGGAGCTTCCACATGTGCATATTAGTTTGGGAACTGTCTGGCTAAATGGGATTTTACAAACCATTAATTCATATAACTATTAAACAATTTTGTCAAATCTTTGAGGACCTCATCTTATAAGAAAACAGCATGCAAACTGTAAAAAAAATATTTTAAAGCAATTCTATATGTACTAATGAAGTAATTTATCACTGTCACACACACACACACACACACACACACACACACACACGAGTGTGTAATTGTCAGAAATGTCTTTTAACAAATGAGGGCTATTATTACATTTCCTGCCTATGTATGTGTTGGCTAAAGTGTTTGGTACCTGAAGTTTCAGTGAAAGATTGTTTATTTCCTAAACAAGGCCATTATTCTATTGGTCTACATTATCTATTGTAAATAAATGATTAGGTAGCCTGCTCATAATAGCCAGAACAATGGCCAGAACAAGAAAATGTAAAAGGCACAACTACAGACCTTTAAATAGCTTAAAGTATCAGTTAAATATGAATAATTTTTGACAAAACACAAACTTGGAAATTCTGCCTTCAGTCTGTTCTGCACATACTTATCTGTTAAACAGAAGCCAATGTAGTTAAAATAAATAACTCCGTCCAGTGTGAACAGAAACTTAGCATTGTTAATTTTTCAAATAGATGGTAGAAGCAAATCTCTAGCTAGCATTAAGTTATTTTTTGTACTCTCTGAATGCAGATTTCAAACAGAGAAGAGAATGTACTTTAAAAAAAATAGTGAAAGAATAAGATTTAGCAGTCTCTTTGATCCCACTCCATTCAGTTGTCATAAGAACATAGAGAGGCCATTCTGGGTCAGACCAACAATCAATCTGTCTACCCAAGCATCCTGTTCTCCAGCGGTGGCTAGCACAAGTGCCCCAAAAGGAATGAACAGAACAGGACAACCACTAAGTGATCCATGCCCAGTCATCTGTTCCCAGTCTCTGGCAGTCAGAGGCTTAGGGATACTTAGAACTTGTGGCCAAGTTCCAAAGGGGCAGCCGTGTTAGTCTAGCTCAGTAAAACAAACAAGGAGTCCTGTGGCACTGAAAGACTAACAAATGTATTTATTGTACTTCGTCAGATGCTTTGAAGACGTTCCCCCATCTTCAAAGTGCCTGACGAAGTGGGATTTTCTTCCATGAAAGCTCATGCAATAAATAAATTTGTTAGTCTTTAAGTCCCACAGGACTCCTTGTTTGTTTTTCATAACATGCGGTTGCCTCCTTGCCACCAAATATTATGAAAAATGTGTCCCAAGTATTTACATACTATCAAAATACTGCTCTCAGATCCACATTACGGATCTGTGTTGCATATTATGCACTCATTGCATATATGGCAAGCACAATTACAAACACATATTTACAGTGACCAATGGTTAATTTTGCTGTTGTATGTATAGGGCATAATACTAATGTAAAATTTAAAATGAATACCATGCTGCAGTAAACGTCAGAATTGTAATAGTATCCTCTTTACTTGTTAAAGACAATCAGAGTTCGGGATATGGGACTGGTTTTATGTATACAAAATACTCTTGCTGTATATAAATGTTTGGGACACATTCTTCATGCAAATTCTTGTCTTAAGTTTTGTAAGATCATAACAGTTTGATTCTTGGGAACTCTGTTTTTACACAATCTTTTCTAGCACCATTACAGGCCTCTTTTAAAGAGCATGCATTGAGACCTCCATTTAGAAGGAGAAAATCCTTCCCCTACTTTGCATATAATAAAGCTGTGGATCCTTGTGGAACCTGCAGCAATGTGCAAGCTGAAACTTCAAGTTAAAATGAGCAAGTGTGGATCCAACAGACCCAGGAGTTTTCAACCACCATATGGTCAGGCACCAGGATGGATTTTCTGCAGAAGTTATCATTCCAACAATGCAGTAACAGCTGTGGAATGTGTGGCACATAGGGAGTGGGATCCATTGCACAGAGGAAAGAGTTGGGCACTAAAGACACAGGGTCAATCCAGCCTTCACTTATACTTAGGCAACCCCACTGAATTCAAGATTACATAGGTGTAATTGAGGACAGAACCTGGACCACACTAAGTAATGCAGATAAGGTCTGTTTCACAGGATGTGTGTAATCTCAGTAGGGCTATATACTAAGCCAACATATGGCATTTTGTGAGATTTAGCCAGAACTATAATCTGTAATATCCATAATAGAAACTGCAAATCTCAGAGCTCTCAACCTTTCTGTTCATACATCAAAGATGAATCTGAAATTGTTTTGCTTATGAAAAATATTGATCAGTTGGACTACCGATGATTCACCGATCTGAAGACCAGAAAAGACAATTAACAGAACCTAGCTGAACATCATGCATGACACAGCCACAATAACTATTCATCCAGTAAAGTAAGTTTAAAGACTCTCCATGTCTGTTTACAAAGATCGGAAATCCTTTTTTGCTTGGTTTGGAGGGTTTGGGTTTTGAGGTGAGGTGGGGATGGTTTGGCTTTTTTATATTTTTATGTTCTTACAGTATTTTTTTTAAAAATGCATAAGCATGTTCTTGACCTTTATTGATTTGTGACAGCATGATAGTACTCCTCAGTTAGTTAACACATTAGCAGTCTTTTGTACCTGCTGATAATAAGGAATGCATCCAAGAATGTTATAAAAGCTGACACTGCTACCATCATATTACTAAGAAATTCTGTATAAGCATATTCGGTTTAGGGTCCCATCAGAGATATATGTTGCATGGAGGTATTTTCTATTAAGAATACATAGACCATAGGCCTATCAGCTTTATACCTTGCCAGGGTGGCAACTGGAAGAAGAAAGGTTATCTATAAAGCTTCTTCAGGGCAGAGTTTACCCCTTATCCATGAGAATGTAGATTTTGTAAGAACCTGTCTGAGGCTGCCTACCTAAAAACTGCATTTAGGAATAAATCCATGGCTCACAACTGAGCCCCAGTACTTAGACTTCAAGACCTCCTGCACAATGCAGGTCACACAACCTTCAAGCTACAGAGAATGCTACAGAGGAAAGTGAAACAGGCAAAAACCAAGGCCTCTGCCAATCTGCCCTGGGGAAAAATTATTTCCCACGCTCAAATATGATGATCAACTAAATCCTGAGGATATGGGCAAGACTCAGCAACCAGACACACCGGAAAGAATTCTCTGTAGTAACTCTGAACCCACCCCATCTAACATCCCATCAGAAGCCATTGGGCATATTTATTGCCAGTAGGCAAAAGTCAGATTATTGTCAAATTAGACCATCCCCATCATACTACTATACTATTATTATGCTGCCCCATGAATTCATAAAGCTCAGTCTTGAAGCAAGCTAGGTTGTCTGCCTCCACTGCTACCAGTGGAAAGCTGTTCTCGAAGCTCTCTCTTTTGATGATTAGAAACTTCATCTAACTTCCAAACTAAATTTCCTGATAGCCAGTTTAGAGCCCTTGTTCTTGTGTCTACATTGGTGCTGAATTGAAATAATTCCTCCTCCTCCATGGTATTTATCCCTTTGATGTATTTATAGAGAGCAAATCATCCCCCCTTAGCCTTCTTTTGGTTAGGCCAAATGAGCCAAGCCTTTGAGTCTCATCTCATAAGGCAGGTTCTTCCATTTCTTGGATTACCCTAGTACCTCTTATCTGAACCTGTTCCAGTTTGAACTCATCTTCCTTAAACAAGGGAGACCAAAACTGCACACAATATTCCAGATGAGGTCTCAACACTTCCCTGTCTCTACTTGAAATACCTCACCTAATGCACTGTATGACCTTATTAGCTTTTTTCACAGTCACATCACATTGATGGCTTATGATCATCCTGTGATCAACCAATACACTCAGGTGCTTCTCCTCTGTCACTTCCAACTGATGCATTTAACAAGAGTGTCACACATGAGACTGAGTTTTGTTTAGTGGACATCGTCACATACTATGGGTCAGGGATGCAAATGGCCATATCCCTCTCACATGGCATGGATCGGTATTCACTGACTCCAGTGGCTATACTTGGGATGGATGCTGGGCAGATGTGTGAATGCATGAAGCAGAAAGCATCCTTTCTTCACACCTGTGAAACAGCTGTCTTGTCCCTACACACAATGCTATCTTGAGCCACATGAGCTGCATGCCATGATCACCTTCCACACACTGCCTTTCCTACAACTCCTTGGGCAGCGAAGCCATAACAGTTCTGCTGCCAGGGATCCAAATATGGCAGGAGTGTAGCACAAGGGCACACAAAAAAGGAGGACAATCCATCTAAATAGTACTGTTGCATTTCACCTAGTTTGGGGTGAAGTGTTGGTATGTTCACTTGAAGGACTATGCTTTGCTAAGCAATACACGGGCTACAGTACAACAATTTTGAGTTTACCTTGTTGTTTGATGGGGGGCTTGGGCACATGGTTTAATGGAATATCCTATTAAAGAAAGGCCTCGAAGACTAAAGTCTATTTATATTAGTTGTGAAGTGGCCATCAGCTCTCTGAATTAAACAAAATATTAGCATCATTGTGTCATATTTTGAAATACAGAGTGCCTAGAGTGCTCAGTTAAGCACACAGAATAGATAATCGTGCCTCAAGAGGAAAGAAGGGTGGTCTTATGGAAGCAGCCTGTTGAGAAGAAATCGTATAAAGTGGAGAAGCTTCATCAGAATGAGACCCAAGTGGGAAGACCTACAAACTGACACAGTGACTGCCAGAGCTGAGGCAGCTGTGTTACACAGCAGCTGTAGAAGAGACGAGTCCTGACTAGGCATCGCAAGTACTGCAACTATTGCACAGATGGCTAATACTTCTGTGGGCTGAGACTGAACATGGTTTGGGGGAGATGAAAGGGGACTAGATGAGAAGAAATGAATAAGGGTGAAAATTAAGGACTCCAGCTGTTCCCAATTTTTGCTTCAGCTACCATGCCAAATCAGAGAATCACGGAAACATAGGGCTGGTAGGGACCTGGAGAGGTCATCAAGTTCAGCCCTCTGAACACAAGTAGGACCAAGTATACCTAGACCGCCCATGACAGGTGTTAGTTTTTCAAAATCTCTAGTGATGAGGATAGTACAACCTCCCTTACTAAGCTATTCCAGTATGTAAATACCATATAGTTCAGAAGCTCTCCCTAGCACATAACTTAAATCTCCTTTACTGAAGAATCAGATCATTACTTTTTCCCTCACCTTCAGTCACCATAAAGAACAACTGATTCCCATCCTCTTTATAACAGCCCTTAATATATTTGATGACTGTTACCAGGGCCCCCCTTAGTCTTTTTTGAAGACTAAACAAGCACAGGGTCCACATCTTTCTTAAAGTATGGTGCCCCAAAATGGGCACAGTACTCCAGCTGAGGCCATCTCAGTGCCAACTAAAATGAGAATTACCACTCCTGTCTTACATATAAGAATACTATTAATACACACCACACTATTAGTCCTTTTTGCAGCCTCATCACCCTTCAGTCCTAGCCAGTTATGCCTCACTTTGTAATGGTACATTTGATTTTTCCTTCCAAAGCGTAGTACTCTGCAGCGTTACCTGAATTTCTTATTTATTTCAGATCTTTAGGTAGCTACCTCTACTTACTATCCAAATAATTCAACAATCCTATCAAAGACTCTTTTTGCAGCCATATTACATTTCAAGTATGCCACAGGCATTGAGTTTAAGTTTGCAAAACTGGTAACATACACATTTTCTTAAGCCAATAAATGACAACAACAGGAGAGGAATGATTAGGTTAGGTGCATTATCCTTCTGTGGAACAGAAACTCACTCACACTTTCAGGAGAAGGGACAAGTTATGACGTCAAAGTAGGCTAGGGAAGTGGGAGTTTGGCCACAGCTACACTACACCTTTCAGTTGATGTACAGACTCCACACTCAGGTGCACGCACGGTTTGCAGCTTACATCAGGGCTATATGTACTCACCAGAGGTGTTTACATCAATGTAAAGTGCAGTGCACCATGAGTAAATATTCCAGTGTGCACTATGCTACTCTCTATCCCAATACCTTTTTGGATGTTTTCACAGGGATTTTTGAGCGCTATAGGTCAAGAGGTCAACAAGCCACTTTCTCCATCCCATAATACTTCCCATATCCCACACCACTGTTTAAAACTCCTTCAGTCCTGCACAAAGCTTTCCACCCTCTCTCTGCAAAGCTCAACCCAGTTCTCACATGCACTACTGTTACAGGACACACAGTTCTCAAGTATTTACATAGTTTTGTTACAGTTGGGATGGCAATGAGGACAATACCAAGATGTCTGATCTAAAGAACTGCATGCTCTTGGCCACAGTGAAAAAAGGTTGCTAGCATTCACAGAGCAGCACCACATAGTGAAGCACCACTTCTTGGCCAAAGAAATACTCCTGGATTGTAATGAAGGTTTGGGATGACATACAGTAGCTTCTGAACTTTCAGGTGAAAAAGCCCTCCATTCTTTGAGCTGTGTGCCAAGCTTACAGCAGCCCTCTGACACTAAAATGAGACCTGCACTACCAATGGAGAAGCCAGTGGTGACCATGCTCTGGACGCTTTCAATGCCAGATTGTTACCTATTAGCAAACAGTCATTTTGGAGATGGAAAATCCACAGTGGGGACCATGGTGGCTCACAGGTGTTAGGCAATTAAACATCTCCTGCTACCCAGGCCCATGATGCTCAGTAACTTGGAGCAATTAGAGGATGGATTTTCAGCAACAAGGTTCCTGAACTATGGTGGGGCAACAGATGGCACACATCTTTCTCTTCTGGCATGAGTCCACCTTCCTATTTAGTACAGCACTAAAAACAATACTTTTGTATGGTTATATACATGCTAGTGGGTTCACTGGGGGCTCTTCACTGATCTCAGTGAGCATTGTGGGCTGGTCAAGGAAGACACATGAATCTTTGAAGTCACAGTACTTTTCAAATAGTTGAATGTAGGTACATCTCTCCCAACTAGCAAATTACCATTGGAAATGTTGAAATATTAGTACCAATTCTGGGAGAGCCCAATCTACCCCTTGCTCTCCTGGCTTGTGTAGCTGCACAGTGGCCACCTCAACAGCACCAAGGAAAGATTCATCTAGCAGCTGAGCAGGTGCAGATAAGATTCCAGCACTGTCCTTAGACTTCTAGGGATGTTTATTTTTAAAAAAATTAGGAATGAATTAGGGAGACTGTTCTCTCTCCCCTTCCCCTACACAGAGTAGGCCCTGCACTGTCCACCCACTTCCCACACCTCACTCCACAGAAACCAGGACCTGTCTTTCATCTCCATTCCCCTCACTATCTATGGCCAAAAGGAGGACTGATTCCTGCCCCCGCCCCCACCCCCAACCAGGGAGAAACGGAGGATCATCCCCAGGAAAGTTGCCTTCTCTATGCCACCTATGGCTCTTAATTACATTGACCAGTTCTAGGGATTGACCTCATCTTCTCCCTCCTCTGCCATCACTATGTCCACCTGCCCTTTCAGACTGCACAGCAATGGTCTCACAGGAAGCAAGCTGCACACACAGTCAGTGGTGATTGGGGTACTAAATACACTGCTGAAGTCACAGATTGTGTGTTGCACTCTCACCACTCCATGTGGACCATGCTCTAAATATAGAATGCATTACATAGTCCAACGGGGTCCACATCAGGCAATTAGAGCACAACATGAAGCCTGTGGGTTGGGTGGTGGATCCAACAGTGCACCAACCTAGTCAACTTCACTGTGGCTTGCCTATTAGACCTTTATTGTAAAGTCAATACTCATGTCACAGGGGAGGCAGGGAACAACATTCCCTGCTATCCGTTGTGTTGGTGAATGGCATATATTCATACATCTCTATATTACATGTACCTCTATATTTGCAAAATTATCAGACTGAAGTCTGAATTAGTAATTTCACAACTACATGTACAAATCAAGAGAATCACAGAATGTTAAGGAGGGCTGCCATTCTGTGACTGCTGAATGTGGTTTTGGCAGGCTGAAAGAACGCTAGTGTTATTAACTCAGTCAACTGGATCTCAGCAAGAAAAACATCCCACCTGTTACAGCTGCCTGTTGTATATTGCAGTTCTATGTTGCTTTCATGAAATCTCTCTATTGTGTTGTACTTTAGATTACATCTTGGTTGGATCTTTGCCTGTTGCTATGAATTCTGTAATGCTTGGTATGAACTAATAAAGATCTTCAATTTCCAAAATTAGGGCTTTGGATGCAGAACAGCAGTTCAGAAAATTAAAGTACAAATACATACACAAGGTTAAACACAGTGTTCACCAATACTGTTAACAAGGTTAACCATCATTTAAAAACATTTTTGGGAGAGGATTGCAGAGTATCCCCTTGAAAGTTTCACTAAGATCTCTCGCAAGTATAAAAGGGACATTCCTATTCTGATAAACAGAGTAATCTGCATGGTCTCACTGCTTAGCCCAACAAGCCAAACAAATGAAATGATGACACTGATTCTACTTCTGTTTGTTCAATCTCTATCCACACCAAAGACACTAATCTGATGTGGTGCCAAGTTCCAGAGGGGTCACCATGTTAGTCTAGTTCAGAAAAACACTGTGGCACTTCTAAAGATTAACAGATTTATTTATCACATGAACTTTCATGGACAGAATCCCACTTCATCAGATGCATGAAATGAAGGTATGGTATGTAAGGGGAAGTATAAATGCAGAGAAGGGTAAGTCACAAGGTCAGCTCAGAATTTTTTCAACAAATCAAGCAAGTGTTTGGCATGGGCATCACCAGCACTGGGCACACAGGCCCTGGGTGTACCAGCCAGTGTCCCTGAGCTTCTACCCCCAGCAGACACAGACAGCCTGCTTCAGCTCATGCACCTGCCTGAGAGGAGAGCTCAGAGCTGGAGGTTTGTTCCGCCCTGCACTACATCACAGATGCTCATGGTGCAAGTGGAAGAAGACAGAAATTTAAACTCTTCCCTCTGCAGCTCACTGGCTAAAGCTTCACAGCATAGGTAAGTGCTGAGAGGTTCACCCCACTGACTCATGGACTCATCAGGTTAGAAGGTACCATTATGATCGTCCAGTCCAGTGGTTTTTTCAAACTTTTTTCCTCAGGACCTAGTTGAAAAAAAATAATTTATGCCTGTGACCCAACAGTTCCATCTTTGAGTAATGCATTCTATCCTTTTGGTGGTGGCAGCAGGGGGCACCATGACCCAGTGCCTGAAAGCTGGCAACCCAGTACTGGGTCCCAACCCTAAGCTTGACAACCACTGATCTAGTCCGACCTCCTGCACAATGTGGGCCTCAAAACTTCACCCACACACTCCAGCTGTAACCCTCTAACCTATCACCGAGTTATTTACCTGCTCACATCATGATTTAAGGACTTTAAGATACAGAGAATTCACTGGTAGGTGAGCTATGCCCCATGCTACAGAGGAAGGCAAAATACCCCCAAAGCCTTAACCAATCTGCCCTGGGGGAAAATTCCTTCCTGACCCCAAACATAGAGATCAGTTAAACCCTGAGCATGTGGGCAAGCCTCAACAGCACCACCCACCCCATCCACCCTCCCTTCTTTGTCCACTTGCTTACCCACCACCAGTAGCCAAAAATCAAAGATCAGTCAATTTCCAAAGCAGGCCATCCCATCATTCTATCACCTCCATAAACTTATCAAGCTCAGTTTTGAAAGCAGTTATGTTTTTTGCCCCTCTCCCAGCTCCCCTTGGAAAGCTATTCCAAAACTTTATCCCTTTAATGGTTAGAACCTGTATCTAAATTCAAGTCTAAATTTCCTGATGGACAGTTTTATATGCAATTGTTCTAGTGTCCACATTGGTACTGTACTCAAATAATTCCTCTCCCTCCCTGATATTTATCCCTCTGTGTATTTATAGAGAGTAATCATATCATCCCTCAACTTCTTTTGGTTAGGCTAAACAAGCCAAGTTCCTTGCATCTCCTCTCATAAGGCAGGCTTTCCACTCCATGGACAATCCTTGTAGCCCTTCTCTACACCTGTTCAATTTGAATTCATCCTTTTTAAACATGGAGGACCAGAACTGCACTTAATATTCCAGATGTGGTCTCATCAGTGCCTTGTACAGCAGCAATGCCGCAATTAGATGTTCTGGCGCCCAAGGCAAACAGCCCCAAAGGCTTCTTCCCCCAACCCAGGCCCTGATCTGGCCCTTGCCATCACTGGACCCATCCCCAGCCACCTTCCAGTGGTGGCTGAGGATGGATCTGGCTCCCTGCCACCTCCCATGGTGAATGCGGGAGTGGCTAACCGGATCTATTCCCTGGTGACAGGGAGCCCCAGCTGCCACAAGAAGGCAGTTGGGGACAGATCCGGCTCCTCGCCAGCCCAGCCACTGCTGAAACGTGGTGAGGAGCCCCAAGCTGGTGGCGTGGACTTGGATTCATCCCCAACCACTATCGGGAGCCAGATACATCTCCTGCACCCTCTAAAAATCAGCACCTGGCACTTTGCGCTGGTCACCCATCCCCAGTTATGGCCCTGTACAGCGGCACTAACACCTCCCTGTCTCTTCCTGAAATGCCTCTCCTGATACATCCTCGAACTACATTAGCTTTTTTCTCTGCCACATCACATTAGTGGCTCATAGTCATCCCGTGATCAACCAGTACTCCCAGATCCTTCTCCTTCTCAGTCTGTTCCAACTGATACATCCCCAGCTTGTAGAAAAAATTCTTATTTGTTCCTCAATGCATGACCTTTCACTTCCCATTATTAAACTTCATCCTATTCCTCATAGTCCAGTTTACAAGGTCATCCAGACCTTTTTGTATGGTATCCTGATCCTTCTCTGTATTGGCAATACCCCCCAATTTGGTGTCATCTGCAAACTTACTTAGCACATTCCCATTTTTTGTGCCAAGGGCAACAACAAAAAGGTTAAATAATATAGGTCCCAAAACTGATCCCTGATGGGCTCCACTGGTAACCTCCCTCCAGCTTGAGAGTTCACCCTTCAGTATGACATGCTATAGCCTCCCCTTTAACCAGTTTCTTATCCACCTTCCTATATTCATATTAATCCCCCTCTTCTGTACCTTAATTAGTAACTCCCTATGCAGAACTGTATCAAATGCCTTGTTAAAATCTAAGTAAATTAAGTCCACCACATTCCCTTTATCTAAAAAATATATTATCATCTCAAAAAAGGAGATCAGGTTGGTCTAGCACGATCCACCTTTTGTAAAGCCATGTTGCATTTTATCCCCGTTACCATTATCCTTTATATCTTAAGTATTTTCTCATTCAAAATTTTCTCCAAGACCTTACAAATTACTAAGATGAAACTAACAGGCCTGAGGTTACCCAGATCACCTTTACTCCTTTTCTTGAAAATAGGAACTACATTAATGATTCTCCAGTCATATGGTACAACCCCCAAGTTTAGAGGTTCATTAAAATCTTTGCTAATGGGCTGGCAATTTCATGAGCCAGTTTCTCTAATATCCTCGAATGGAGACTATCCCCCTCACCCCCCCGATTTTGTCCCATCTAGCAGCTCAACAAAGGGGGAAGGGAAGTGAGAGTCAGCTGACTAGGAGCTCGGCACCCACTCGGATTGCTCAGGGGGACAGCTGGGAGCCCAGCTGGGAGGGGGCAGCTGCATTGTGCCTCTTTGTCAGCATTCCCCAAGCAATTTTCTCCTAAATGTCGATATTTCTGTGGCTGGTCCACAGCTGTGAATGCACAATCTCTATCCTTGTATCCCAGGTAGATTCAAGACTTCTCGCCTATGTCAGGCAGGAGCGTGAGTATGCAGCTGGCCTGGTCAGTTAAGCAGCTGAACAAATGAGCTGATAGCTGTGGGAATTAAGGTGGGCACTCAGGAAAAGGCATTTCAAAAGCACAGGGAGTTTTAAAGCAAGGTGGTAGGCATCTGATCACTATGAACGGTGGCAGCAGAATTCAACTTTGTAAAACAAAAGGTAAACAAAGTAGTCACTGTTGTGGGTATTAAGGGACACCATGTGGATAATTCTTAGGGTCAACACAACTGATGCAGTGTTTATACTCACACTGTGTCAGCCTAATTAGGTCAACTGTGTCCCCACATCATTTGAGGTGGTGGTGGTGTTAATGCAGCATTGTAACAGGTCACTTATCTGGCAGGAGACCCATATTAGGGTGACACATGCATATCTCTTGCGATTCAAGTGGACTTGTGTTGTCCTGCAGACCAGGTCTCAGTATAGAGGCACAAGGAACTGCCTTAATGCCACCACTAGTCCCACTGATTTTATGGTTCTTGGGACATCAAAGGTTTGGGGGGGGGCGAATGTCTTAGGATGGTGTAGGACAAACCCCACAGATCTTTTCCCCTCCCCTAGAACAATGCTAGGGCGCCTCTGCACTCTAGTACTATGGAGGTCCTGAGATACTAAGATGATGGAGATCTGGTAAGTATATAGAGAGACAAGGTGGGTGAGGTAGTATTTTTTATTGGACCAACTTCTGTAAAAGACCTCACCACCTTATTTTCCTAATATCCTGGGACCAACACAGCTACAACAGTACTGCATACATTTAAGTACAGTGACAGAATTTTCCTTTACTGCTTTATTCTTCCATTGTGTGGGTGCTTCATGCCTCTAATTTAGCTTTTCCAGTGCAAAATCATACATAGCTGAATTATCGGGGGGTTGGGGTGGGGATTAGTTAGAGATTCTGCCAGCTAATCTTCAGTTTCTATTTCCTCCACATCTAATGGGAGTTGTGTGTTCATAAGAGCTTCTTAAAATTGAATAAAAGCCTCACGGTTTGGACCATTTACAGCAAAATCTGATTTTTTCCCTTTCTTTAGTTCCAAGATTTCTACAGTGACAAATTCACCTTCAGCAAAATCCCTTCAACACAAAAACGTTTTTGCTTTTGTTCAGTATCTATTAGAATTCTTTTGTTCAAAACACTGTGATGAGCTATTTCAGACACTGGTGCATTTGATCACTGCTACATGTGCTGTACAAAGCTGATAAAGGTGTGAGAAAACAAAACAACAGAATAAATTTACTATTTTTATAGCTTTTATGGTAGCTGGCATAACAACATTTTAATCAGGGACTTACAAAAAACCCCAACAACTATTTTACCCAACAGCAATAAGTCTGGCTTATTATCTTGATCTGTGACAACAGTCCTTCCTGAGAGCTTGGATTTCTCATTACATTCTTTTTTATTTCTTTACTTACCTTTACAGGTTAAGTTTTCCTTGATCATGAAATCCTGCAGTCCTTACTCAGACAAAACACCTACTTACTTTCATGAAGTTGCACGGTTGCAGCTAAACACTGCTGGCCTATTTAGCAGAAGGTTTTGAGGGGTGTATTTCACAAATGCCTTTATATAAAACTCCTATAGAACTTGATAAGGATGAATGCAATAAGGAATCAAACAGGTTTCCAAAAACTTGCTGAATTCATCCGAGAATGAATCCCTGCCATAGAACTGTATCACATGGATTAAAAAATTCTTGTTTTTTATCAAATTCCATTTAGGAGAACAGTTAGCATATTGCTGTAATTTCATTAGAAAGAGCCAATTAAGATTCTGGCTAGAACTAGGCACTCTATTCCTGCTGAATCTCCATGTGGTCTGGAAGTCTAATTCCATGAGTGTTCTTTGGAAAAACCATCCTCTGTAGCGCATATACAGGTAGAACACAGTTATTGTCATATTTTTTTCCCCTCAACACAGAACAACTTTGGTCTAAGTGGATTAAAAACTGCAAATAAAAATGCAGTTTATGCTCTCAAACACTTTAGCTCTTTCATTCTAGAATATTTGACTAAAATAAGAGTTTCAACATGTCCAGATTCTTTAGAAGCAGTTTCGTTGTGTTGCTTGTGGGCTGTTTAACCATAATGCTGTATTTAAATTACCAATAGGGTCAATTGGTGGTTCCACCCTTCCACCCAGTTAACTAAAGAGATAAAACTGCAGATCTTCAGTAACAGATATGAAAAATGGCTTCTGCCTGACCTCTAATATGAAGTGCTGCAGTGCTGTGGTTTGTAACACATACAGCAATTGTTAACACACTGAGCATTGGACATATAAATGCCTGATTTGATCAAATAAACCAAAGTTTTGGAGGTGTCAAAATACCAGAATTTCCTAAAAATTCTTAATTGTGGTTTTCCTGAAAGATGCATTATTTCATACATTTCAATTTTTTAGACGGAGAGCCATAGAGATGTAAATGTAGAGGACACAAAAGTAAATTACATACATCATGATATCATCTATTTATAGGCTTTGTAGCCAATTGCTACAACCTTTTATTAGCAATTACTTTGCTCAAAATACAGAGAACTAAGCAGCCAAAAGAAACAGAATACAATGTAGGTGGAGGACTTGGAGTTTCAACATGCCAGATGAACAGCTTTCTCACTGAGAAAATTGATATGTAGGATCCAGTTAAGTAACATTTAAAATAACAGTGAAAAAATTATCCATGTCTGCAAGAATGCACAAGTTCAAACAACAAAGTATTTCTAGTATCGAACAGTGCACTGTGTTTATGGCATACATATTGCACATGTCCATCTCACTACAACATTTATAAAGCACTGATACATGAAGAAGCAAACTTTTTTAAAAAAAATAAAGCCTCATGTTCTTAGGTACTAGAAAAACATCATGGAAGGCTGAATTTCCCATATTTCATTGTGAGGTTAATAAGGCAGAGACAAAGAAAAAGGCAGAAAAGAACAGAATGATTCTGAGAGTAATATAAACTCTCATAAATATATGATAGAACAGTTACCGGATAGCCATTTCGCCCTGGTTGACCCTGGTTGAATGAGATGAAATGGGTAGGACACACATTAAGAGCATATTCATGACACGTGACATTACCAGCATGCGCATTACACTAATAAAAAATTTCTACTTGAATAGACATTGATCCTTTCCACTTGATTATATTTTACAACAACGTATGGCACTGATATATATTCAGTGAATGAATTTTCTTGGCAAGGCACATTATTGAAGATAAAACATAGCCAACACTAAAAATAATTGACGTCACCCATTTACTGCCTTCAATCCTTGACGGAACTCTTACTATCAGTAGGCACTACACAGAGATTGAGGGGCAGCACAGGGTAGGAAGAGAATAAGATGGACAGAAGACATGCTACAGTACCTATAACATGTCAGTGTCAAAGAAGAAATCATAGAAAGCTGCAGTAAATCATTTAAAAAAAAACCAGTAGATTTTGATTGTCCTCTTGACACACTGGTTATAGGTAGAAGAGACATCTAAAATTTCAGCAATGACCTTTGAAGATGCAACAACCACCCACAGTTACTAAACTGTGGTACTTGGTACCACAACTGTTCACTCTCCTGAATATAAAGAACTACTGTAAGATCCCACGTGATAATCTCAGTACAGTTTCTCATGATTACCACTATGAACACGGGGTCATAGCTAAAGTAAAGTATTTTCAGATATGACATGGGCACTTAGAAGCCTAAGTCCATGGACTCTCAATGTGACAGACTTGTAAATTATTTTTGACAATGTGACTTATGTGCTATAGACAATTCCATCCTTCTGAGAATAAATCTAATTGACAGTCACTCCTCAGTGCCTACATCATCTTCGAAAACAGCTTAGATTCCTGAAACATTTAGATGCTTTTGAAAACTTTACCTATAAACCTTGTATCTAATTCTGGGTTATAATAATTCTGTATTTTCTAAATATTTTTAAAATGGCACTATGCAAAAACAGTAGGGAGATGATGTCCAGGAGAAAAGATTTGCATACTCTGAATTCACTATCTGCTTTGCTAAATTCTCTTGCCCTAGGAAAATCATTCAGATGCTGATTAACGGTTGATCTCTGCATTTTGAAAGAAGATACTGCAAAAGATATTTAAGAAATCAGCATTTCCTACACATAAAGAGTATTAAGTCTGTTCCATTGCAGATGGCCTGTTAAGATGACTTTGCCACTGCATATTGATAATTTTGAAGTTAAAATGTTTCCTGTAGCATTACCACCATACAATTACAGCTAATGCTAAATTGTGTCAGCCAACAGAAATTCAGAATACCAATCAATTATCCCAAAAAACATTGACAAGATAATCTGACCACGAAAGCAGACTGTGGAAATGTCAACCTGTAACAAATTCAAGGAAAGAAAGGAGCAAGTCTCCCAAAATGACATGTACAAGAGATCTCATTCTCATAACTGCATTCTCATCTGCAGATTGTATAGTAGCACAACAAATACAGTACTTCAGATGAATATTTTAAACACAATACATAGAAAAATAAGCGTGACCTAGGCCTGGAAAAGTATAAACAACAAAAACAGTGGAATTATTTTGTCAGAAACAAATTTACAGCCAGATTTACTGTGCTTGCCGAAGCTGAGTATTATTATGCAATATTTATATTACAAGAACATCTAGTAGTTCCAGTCTGAATCAGGGATCCATTGTGCTAGCCAAACATAATGAAAAGCCAGCCCCTGCTTTGAGGAGCTTACTTTTACCAATGAGCTTACTAACAGAGTAAGTTACTAGTCAGAAGAAGTAAAAGTGGCTATTATAATGTGATAGAATATAATAATACAATGTAAGTGGAGGAGTTAGAGCTCTAACATGCCAGATGAACAGCTTTCTGACAGAGAAAGTTCTATATATTTAGATGATCTTTCTCAGTTTTCTGCCACTGCTATTGATTAACACTTCTACAGCAGACCAAACAGACATTAGTAAGTAGTAAACAAAATTAACATAAGATACTTACATGCTATTCTGATCCAAAATTCCTATCTGTAGTGTCGATAGAAAGTGTTCTGATTTTTAATGTTTTGTTAAAAAAAATTAAAATGTTTCCAAACAAATCATTCAACCCCAGCAAAATTAGCAGAACTTCACACTATACTAGTAATAACTGTAAATTTCCTCTGGGTCAAATATTGTCAGTTCACCATGGAGATTAGTTAATGAGGTCTAAACCCATTTCTGCCTGATCTTGTTTAACCTGGGAAACTCAACAATGTATCAACTGTACTTACAGGTGGTCCTGTGGAGGGGAAAAAGAGAGAAAAAAGAATATATAAGTTTATGAAGTTAGTAAGATCAATTTATATGCAAGAAGCAAAACATGAGAGCACATGAGTATAAAATCAGCATTATTAACTGCCTAGATTTTGTTCTGTAACAATATTTTCCTTCAAAGGTTCTTTTAGGCTAGTGATGGCAAAGACTAGAATACATGCAGTTTCTTTCTGAAGAATCAAACATTCTTTAGTAATTCTAGTGCAATTTTTTGTTTATTATTCTTCCTCTATTTTAATGGAGTTTCACTGCACGCAAAAAAATATTAACTACAAAATACAATTTGTTTTCTCAAACTTCATATATGCATTTTTATAGCCAATGGTTTCAATTAGTTAGGCAACTGAGAATTAAATTTCATCTTATCTGCAAAATTGCACACTTTTTAATTTCTCCTTGGCATTTAACCTTGGCATCAAGACAGAAATACTTGGACTTAGATCTTCTTATCTTCTGTCCTTGCCAATAAAGGAAGTTCCAATGATCACCTGAGTCTAAGGAAATTTCCTTTCATCATCATCTTTTTTCAAGACCCACTTATACTCCCTATTAAAGATGCACTCTTTGTGAAGTTGTATTTGCACATTTTTCCAATAATTTAGATTCAAAGGCTTTTGCTGTTGTTGAGAACATTATCAAAGGACTGAAAATCAAATCCAATATTTCTTTCTTATTAAAAGTAACAGCTGCTGCTCCCAAATCAATGGCTTTTCATTAGCTCTCATGCCTCCCTCTAGCTTCTAAGCAAAGTGAGGTGCAAAAGGGGCATAAAATAGCAACAGCTGTACTCAGTTTGCTTTTGATAGTCAGGCTTTTGTTTTTAACAATGTAATTTTAGTGTCTATAACTGACGTAATTTATTAATCCTGGTAAACATTTCTAAACAGCGTTTTAATGTACACGGTTTGTTTCTAAAGGAAAGAGATCAATTTCCTCTGTTAATATTTTCAAGTATGTTTATTTGATGTGTAAAATGAACAGACAAGCATACTGCAATGTAAGCTGCCAAATTCAGTTGAATTATCAAGATCATCTGTCAAGTCAACTTCAACTTGAGAGATTCCCACTACACACTAACTTATTTCTCTTTAGCATCAACTAATTAACATCACAGTTATTTGCTCTAAGTTTATCAGGGTGTGGCTTAATCTTAGTTATCCAAGAAATGTAAGCAAATAAGAACAAAATAAAATTTTAATCTATAAATACCTAAAAAACAAAACAAAAGATTACTACAAATGACCAACTTTTATGGAAATCAATCAGATTATAAATTCCTCTCAATTTGCCAGATTAATTCACAGATAGCCAAAAATGCCCAATATAACCAGAGGGACCTGAAGTACCTATTTTTCTGATGTCATAGAAAAAACATCCTGACAAATCCTGCAATGTGATCAGTGCCATCAACTCACTGACATCAATAGGAGCTCAAAGTGTCCAGCATCTCAGAGGATCATACTCCAAGAGCAGTTTCCACACAAAGAAAGACTTTTTCTTTGTGTGTTGCATTAGCGAGCTTTGAGCTACCAACATAGCCAAACACAGAGTAGATTTTAATTCCAGAGGATCCTAAATGCTAGAAGTTCCTGAAAACCAACTGCTTATTTTACAATGTTCAGTCTAATTAGCCTTTATTGCCCTGACTGATCATGAACCGTATATTCCCTCTTCCATACGACATCATCCTTCCAAATACTAATGGCTTGATTTCACACTTGTATATACCACTGGAACCTTACTGACTCCCAATGGAGTTAAACAAGCTTGCAGAGGTGTAAATAAGAGAAGACTCAGACTGCTGAAATTATTTCATGACCAATAACCAGTTTTCTTATCAGTCTTTTTATCTCAGAAATCACAAAAACTATTAAATGGTTCATAAATGCTGCAAGCATTGTGAAGCATGCCTATAAATTAATTACTATGTGGAGACTCAAACAACTTACAGAGCCACAAGTTAAATGCCAAGGACCACAAAACTTCTATCGGATTTAAAAAACAGATTTTTCTTCCCCCAAGTCAGTGGCAACAAATAGCAAAAATAAGGCATGCTAGACACATTCCTATGCCCCCAACCCCAAGAAAAAAATGCAAATCATAGTCAAGTAATTAAGCCATCATCTACCCAGGAAAAATAATAGATTTATTTTCAGAAAGCAGACAAAATACTGTGAAAAACATCAGAAAAAAGAAAACTTGCCTGTCTCTCCTCTTCTGCCCCGTTTACCTCGTTTCCCTGGGGGACCTGAAAAAAGAATAGTTTCTGGTTTATGATTTTGCTTCTTCACCTTTAAAATTCAATGATTTAGACAGAATAACATTAAACCAATTCATAATTCTTTTTGAGCACAATAACTTGAGTTTGACTAAAGGTTAACTTGTGTTTGGCTAAGAATATCTCTCAGAAAGGCATCTACTCTGAGGTGTAAGGACATCATAGAGATGGAGAAGGCACCACTTCCCTTCATAGTTTTTTTTCCAATGGTTAGTTGACCTCGCTGTTAGAACTTCTGCCTAGTGTCTAATTTGCAGTTCTTTTAAATTTCCAACCATTGGTTCTTGTTATGTTTTCTCTTTTCCATTAAAGAGAACTACACTACTCACTTTTTTCTCCCCACAATTGCATTCATTTAGATACTATAATCAAGTCATCCCTCAATCTGTTCTTTGGTAAAATAATCAGATGGAACTCTAAGTCTCCCACTCTTAAGTATTTTCTCCAGCCCTCAAATCATTTTTTGTGGCTCTTTTCTGTACTCTAATTTTTCAACACACTTTTAAAATGTGACCACCTGAACTGAATGCAGTTCCTCTCACCCTCACATGACCCTGTGTAACCTTCACAGATTTCTGTTGCAGGTGTACCTGTAATGTCCACATGGGGGGGGGGGGGGCAGAAGTGTATAGGTAGAGGCAGAAATTCATAGTGTAGAAAGAATGGTAAATTGTTACTGATCAGCAAGAAGGAGATCTAGACAAGTATCTTCAAAGGATCCTAAGGCAGGCCATGACAAATCTGTTTCTGATTGTCTTGGGAATCAGTTTTAGCAGCCTGTCGCCTAGCTCCACTGAAGAAATGTAAAAGAAGAGCACCTTCTGGCAACCAAAAGTAAAATTGCTGGTGGTTGACTGTAAGCTAGTTTTGTCCACCCCTGCCCTAAGGGAGTTAGATACAGCGGGGTAAGGGGAGTCAAAAGCACCTAAGCCATACAGAACCTCAGATCTCATTGACTATCAGTAAGGTCTAGTATTCCTAAACACTTTGTGACTTTTTAAATATCTCTGCTTTCTCACTGAATTCAGCAGGTGTTGGCTCTTAGAGAGAAAATCCCACCTGTAATTCCTTCCCAAAACTTAGTGCAAGAATCTGTAGCCCCTAATTCTAAGCTACATTTAAGGGAATGACCTAGCCAAATATAAAATCAATGGAGAAACATTAGGCTGGTCCTGCAGTCCTCGCACAAAAAACTTTCATTGACTTCAACAGATATATTATTAAATTTGTAGTACAAATATCCATGCATTTGACAGGTACATTGTGATGCTTTTTGTCAAGGTCAATTCTTGTCTATAGATACTGTACAGGTAACAGAGGAAGAACTGTCTCATCATTAAAGAGGGGACGGGGCATCAGTAGGTCAAAATTCTATTTCCAATTCTGCCAAAGACTTTGTTTGATTTTATCAAGTCATTTAGACCAAAAGTGTCAAATGCTGGGGGCTAAAGTGAGACAGTTCCATATTTAAGCACTTAAGTTACAGGGAACTGAATTTTCAGAGGTGTTCAGCACTTGTAGTCCCACTGATTTCAAAGGGGCATGCAGATGCTCAGAACCTTTGGAAAATCAACCTCCTTTAAGAGCCTGCTCCTATAACATTAAAGTGAGTGGAAGTTTTGCCACTGAATTCCAGTGGAGCAGCATAGTGTCCTAGGAGCCTAAATAAGGATTTAGGTGCCTGACTTTAAATATTCAAGTCTGAAAAATTTCTCCTTAACTGGTTTGTGCACCATTTCTTGATCTGCACAGTGACAAAACTGATGAGGCTAATACCTTCCTCCACCAAGTTGTACTGTAAGGTTTAATGAATGAAAGCTTGTAAAGCACTGGGAAATACTTCCACTGAAGGTGTGATAGGTGTGCAAAGTTTCATCATTTATATTTGTGTATGCCCATTTGTGTATGCCCATTGATTAAACACCAGAAAGTTTCATGCAACAATAGATTGCAGCATCAGAAAAAGAGGATTACATTTTTACATCAATGAAACCATTAGAAGAAAGAGGATAGGCAGATGAGGAGCAATTTTCAAAAAACTAGTAACTGACTTGCCAGTAAGTGTAAGTGTGCCTTTCCTTGCAAGATGTCCATATGTGTAACTGCCAATAAATGCCAATGAGAAGTCATTACATTGGAATAGGGAAAACATTCTTCACACCCAGGGAATGAGCAATATGTGCTTGGAAGATACTATTATTAGATTAAACCAAACAAATATACTGCTACAGTGTTTTGCCACCTCCTAGATCATTTCTTTTCAGGTTGTATCTGATTTTATTATACACAACTTTATTTTCAGGGGGACAACTTGGACATAAATTTCCTTTCTGTGTGAAACTTGGCATACACATTAGAGAGGCAGACAACTGCCCTGTGAAACTTAATGAATACAACCCTCATTTATTGTCACAGTACTTCAATTTTCATGCCAACATGTCTTCATTGGAGTCAGTGAATTTACAGTGGCATCAAACTGAAGTAATTCATTAGCAATTCAGATACTGTCAGCTTAAAGGGGTTTTTTTTTTATTATTTCATTTGTAAATCTGATCCATAGCATCAGCATTTGATCCCCAGTTTCTAGTTTCCTTCCTCTACTATAGTTTTTAAATCAGTCCTTAGGTGAGCAAACTACCACTGATGTGTTTGTCCAAGAAACATCTTAGTACAATCTGGGACCTGGCATTTGTAAGGTTTCAAATGAATCTTGGCCATCTTTTGCATAACAGCCTCCCTCTCTACAGGTGCTAAGGAGGGGTTTATGGTTTTAATTAGAAATGCTGTGAAACTATGGTTCCAGATGAGATTTCCTTTGAGATTTTGAGTTCAAACCTGAGAACTCAGAGTAACACTCCAAGTGAATAAACAGAACAGAAAGGAGTTTTCTGAAATGGAAGCATATTGCACCTATATTCTGTTCCCATATGCAATTTGCTTTTATAGAAGCACGATCCAATGATGCACATCTTGCACATTCAAAATTTCTACTAACTTATTGAATGGTTGTATGATTAGGTAGATGTGTCACAGAAACAGAAAAACAGGTCCAGCAATATAGTTTAAATACTAAATTATTGAATGTTTCTTGTGGTACCAAAAACAGATCACAGATACAGTGATACCTTGAGACCAGTGGATGAAAATGTAGATAACTGGTGATCACTGAATACATCCTAATCATCACTTCAGCTCCACAAGTTGTGACACCATTGAATTTGATGGAATTACTCTGCATTTATGTCAATATAAAAGAGATTAGAGGACTTCCCCTGACCTTTACTCTCCAAGCCAGCGCCATTTAGTCGGAGGAACTGCTGTTGAGTGACATGAGGCACTCCTCTTTCTTAATTAAACCTTCAGAAACCTTTGTCCAATCCTGCTCTGTGATGATGGTGGCCTTTACAGTGATCTTTTAGATGTAGGAATGTAAACTTGAAATAATTGGCACATCCTTCAGACTTCTGCTGGAATGTTCAGTACCACCAGAGGATATTAGAAGAATACTGAAATTGTTTTATACATGTAACAGATTCCACTTATGAGAATGCAAAAAGTTCCCAATTCAGAAAAGCACTGAACATATTGCCTAGGTCTCTATGCAGGAAGGCACATAATGACATGCTTAGGTGCTGGCTCATGCAGGGTTGCTTTCCTAAATCAGAGTTGTTAGCATTGCCTCTTGCCCCAAGAATATCCAGCTACCAAAAGCACTGATCCTTAGATATGAATGTCCATTTTTGTCTAGAGGGTTTGAGGGAGGCTTAATGAAGTGAAGGAAATGTGCCTATACTTCTAAAGCTATATGAAGGATGAGAGTTAATTTTAAGACAGTGCAACAGATTTTCATTTATACAATTTGCTGCAATATACAGTACAATCTATAAAGCAAGTGTACTGAACTTTTTAGCTTGTAGAATATGATCAAAAGATTCTGTGCTGAGTTATATTTCACCCATATAGAGTACTTAAACAAGACTTGTTTGTTTTAAGTGTCTTTTTCAATTTTCAAGTTTGTAAAAAGAAACTTTAATCTCAATGGAATAAACTGTTTAATGAAGATTAATGACACCAAATGATAGGCAGTAGGGAAAACCAGTTTACAGGAGCTAAATTCAAGAGCTGCCAACATACTGCTCTACAGGGTTTCTAGATTTACGTACAGGTTAGAAGTGCAAGTGAAGAAATGGAACACTCATTTCTTGTTCCTTTTTTCCTCTCTCTCATTTGATCAGATATTTTAAACAATTTCTTTCTCAAGGAGATTTTTCCTGAGTCCAGTTCCTGGAAATCTTAAATTTTATCTAAATAAGTACTTTGCCTCTGTGTTCAATGAGGGTGATGACGAGCTTGCAGATAGAGTTAGGGTAGCTAATTGGAATGAGGACATGGAAGTAAAAATTACCATACCTGGAGAACAGCTATTATAGTCCCTATTTTCAAGAAAGGGACTAAAGATGGACTGGATAATTTCAGGCCTGTTAGTCTGATCTACGCAGTATGTAAGGTCTTGGAGAAAATTTTGAAGGAGCAAGTACTTAAGATGTCAATGATAATAGTAACTGGGATAAAATACAATGATAATAGTAACTGGAATAAAATGGCTTTACAAAAGGGCATCATGCCAGACCAACCTGATCTTTTTTGAGATAATATATTTTTTATATAAAGGGAATGCAGTAGACCTAATTTACTTGGATTTTAGCAAGGCATTTGATACAGCTTTGCATAAGGAATTATTAGTTAAGTTGCAGAAGACTGCGATGAAAATGAATATAGTAAGGTGGATAAGGAACTGGTTAAAGAGGAGGCCACAGTGGGTCATACTAAAGGGTTAACTCTCAAGTTAGAGGGAGATTACTAGTGGAGCCCATCAGGGACCAGTCTTGGGACCTATCTTATTTAACCTTTTTTCTACTGCCTTTGGGACTAAAAGTGGGAACGTGCTAATTAAGTTTGCAGATGACACCAAATTGGGAAGTATTCCCAGTACAGAGAAGGAGTTGGATATTATACAGAAAGATCTGGATAACATTGTAAAATGGAGTATTAGGAATATGATGAAATTGAATATTGGGAAGTGCAAAGTCATGCATTTAGGGACAAATAAGAATTTATCCTATAACCTGGGGACACATCAGTTAGAAGGGACTAAGGAGGAGAAGAACCTGAGAGTACTGGCTGGTCACAGGATGACAATGATGAAGTGGGATTTTCTCCCACAAAAGCTCATGCGATAAATAAATCTGATAAAAGACTCCTTGCTTTTTTTGCTTTACTAGACTAACACGGCTGCCCCTTTGAACCTTGGCAAGATGCAAGGCACTGAATACAGCCATTTGAAGTGGAAATCTATCTGCTTTATGAAACAACTCACACAGATTCAGACAGGCATCATCTACCTTTCCAAATGCAAACAACTAGACATCATACCTAATGGACTAATGATAAATAATCCTTTACGATCAACATATTACACAGACTACAGTGAGAGATTATGCTACACACCCTCACAGAAACTTAGAAGCCACCTGATCAGCATCCAGTACAGCAAACAGAAGAAAAGTAAAAATGAAATCTCAACACTGGATTCTCTCATACACATCCAACCTACAGCACACTCTTCTGCATGGCTGGACTTCACAAAAACACATCTACAACACACACTTTACTTTCCTACAGAAGAAAAAAGACACCAAACTATCTAAACTACTATACGCAACTAAGGACAAGAGTGACAACCAGCCAACAACATTCTTAATCTTTCCAGCTACACGCTTATGCCAGTGGAGCAATCTGTACTATTTGTGGACTTTCCTTCTGCCCCACAACTGCCACACAAAAGATAAAATTCTGTGGTAAGCTGGATGACTACTTTCGCTGTCTAAGACTCAAAAGAGTTTTTCCATAACACCATTGATCAATGCAGTGATGCACAGGTACCTTCCTCCAAACACCGCAAGAAAAAAAATATTCTTTGTGGACTCCTACAGAAGGTCGGAACAACAGACTAGACTTCTACATTGATTGTTTCCACCACCGTGTAAAGGCTGAAATCACAGACTAACAACATTCCTTACATTGTAATCTCAGCCACGCAGAACGCCATGCCATCCACAGCCGGAGAAATAATTCTGACATTACGCTGTTGTCATCATAGATAAACTGGATTATGACCAGAGGTCATATAAACAACTCTCCAACACAACATTCTACAAACCTCTTTTCTCTGACCCCACTGAAGAATAATACAAGGAATTACAATACTTAATCAAGAAACTACCTAAGGCAGCACAGGAACAAATAAAGGCAAATACACTAAAAGAACCACAACCAGAAATGTTCTATCTACTACCTAAAATCCATAAAAAAGGAAACCCCGGATGCCCCATCATCTCAGGCATTGGCACTCTTACAGCAGGCTTATCTTTCTATGTGGACTCCCTCCTCAGACACTATGTTATCAATATCCATAGCTATCTTTGAAATACCACGGAAAATCCAGTCCATCAGTGAGCCTCCTGAAAACACCACCCTGGCCACTATGTATGTAGAAGCTCTTTACACCAACATCCCATACAAAGATGGATTACAAGCTGTCAGAAGAACAATCCCAGATGATGCCACAGCACAGCTTCCGACTGAACTTTGTGACTTTGTGCTCACCCACAACCATTTCAGATTTGAGGATAATTTATACCTCCAAGTCAGTGGTCCTGCTATGGGTACCCACATGGCCCCACAACATGCCAACCTTTTTATGGGCAACTTAGAACAACATTTCTTCAAGTCTCATCCCAAAGCACCTCTCCATTTACGCTACATTGGTGACATCGTCATCATCTAGACCCATGGCAGGGATGCGCTTGAAGATTTCCACAGAGATTTCAACAATTTCCACTCCACAATCAAACTGAGCCAGGAACACTCCACAGAGGAGATCCACTTTCTGGACACTACAGTACAAATTAGGGATGGACACATCAACACCACTCTCTACCAAAAACCTACTGATCGGTATAGTTATTTACATCCCTCCAACTTCCATCCTAAAAATACACACCACGATCCATTGTCTACACCGAAACCCTAAGATATAACCGCATTTGCTCTGATCCCTCAGAGACAGACATCTTCAGGATCTCTATCAAAGTTTCTTAAAACTACAGTATCCACCCGGCGAAGAAAAGAAACAGATTGACAGAGCCAGACGGGTACCCTGCAGTCAACTACTACAGGAAGGGCCCAAAAAAGAAAACAATAGAATGCCACTGGTCACCACATACAACCCACAAGTCAGATGTCTGCAACAGATCATTAAGGACCTACAGCTTATTTTAAAAGATGACCCCTCGCTCTCTCCACTCTTGGGAGACAGACCTCTCCTTGTCTACGGACAACTCCCAAACCTTAAACAGATACTCACCAGCAACTACAGACCTAACAATAGAAACATTAAACCAGGCACATATCCTTGCAACAAACCATGCTGCCAACTTTATCCAGATATCTGCACAAAAGACACCATCACAGGACCTAATCAAGCCAGCTACTCTATCAAAGGGTCCCTCACCTGCTCATCCACTAATGTGATTTATGCCATCATGTGCTGGAAATGCCCCCCACACCTTATACACTGGACAACCAGGACAGTCCCTACGCAGAAGAATAAATGGGCACAAAACTGACATCAAAAATCACACCACCAAAAAAAAAAAAAAAAAGTTGCTGAGCACTTCCATCTTCCTAATCACTCCATTAATGATTTATTAACGATGGTCCTCAAGAAAAATCAATGGAACATCAAGACTTCAAAGAGAAACAACTGAAATCCAACTAATATGCAAATTAGATTGTGTGAAAGCAGGGCTGAATCGTGACTATGAATTCTTTTCGCATTATACCAGGTAATTTAACTTCAACCTCCCTCTATGTGCTGTTGTCTAGAGTTTGAATCCTTATAAAAGCTCTGATTTGCTGTTGCAGTATGACCTGATCCCATGTCTTACACTCCCTTAAATTTATGTTCATCCCATTCTGGAAGTTCCCCCACTTCAAAGCATCTGATGAAGTGGGATTTTCTCCCACAAAAGCTCATGCGATAAATAAATCTGTTAGTCTTTAAGTGCCACAGTTTGTTCTTTTTGTGGCAAAGAATAAAGCTAGCATAGTCTCAAGATGTATCAAAAGAGGTATTTAAAGTAGGGATAGGGAGGTGTTAGTGCTGCTATACAAGAAACTGGTGAGACCCCACCTGGAATATTGCATGCAGTTCTGATCCCCCATATATTAAAAAAAATGAATTCAAATTGGAGCAGGTGCAGAAAAGGGCTACAAGGATGGTCCCCAGAATGGAACATTTGCCTTATGAGAGGAGACTAAAGGAGTTTGGCTTGTTTAGCCTAACCAAAGAAGGCTGAAGAGGAGCGTGATATGATTGCTCTCTATCAACACATCAGAGAGATAAATATCAGGGAGGGAGAGGAATTACTAGAGCACAGCACCGGTGTGGGCACAAGACCAAATGGATATGAACTCTCCATCAGGAAATTTAGGCTTGAAATTAGACTCAGATTTCTAACCATCAGAGGAGTGAAGTTCTCAAATAGCCTTCCAAGGTGAGCTGTGGGGGAAACAAATCATAACTGCTTTCAAAACTGAGCTTGATAAGTTTATGCAGGGGACAGACGATAGGACAGTCTACTTTGGAAATTGATTGATCTTTGACTACTGGTGGTGGATATGCCACTGGACTAAGAAAGGAAGGTAAATGGGGTGGGTTCTGAGTTACTACAGAAAATTCTCTCTTTGGTGACTGACTGGTGAGACTTACCCACATGCTTAGGGTTTGACTGATCTCCCTATTTGGGGTCAGGAAGGAATTTTCCCTCAGGGCAGATTGCCTAGGGCTCTGGAGGTTTTTCACCTTCCTCTGTAGCATTGGGCATGGCTCTCCTCTTGGTGAATATTCTGTATCTTAAAGTCTTTAAACCATGATTTGAGGATTTTAATAAATCAGTCATAGATTAGAAGCTTATTGCTGGAATGGGTGGATGAGATTTTGTAGCCTGCCTTGTGCAGGTCAGACTAGATGATCATACTGGTCGTTCTAACCTTCGAGTCCATGAATCTAAAAGATTAACAAAAAGACAAAGGAGTATCCTTATTCTTCATCTACATATAAAATTTTGACAAACAATTGTGTCGATAACTGTTGATTTTCTGCCATTATAAAAACCAAATAGTTAGGTAATTACCTATTTTACTATTTGTTTTCCAATGACAGAAATCAAATTGGTAATTACCAGAATCATTTCTTGAAATACCACAAACTTTAGCTATCAAGTTGTTCTTCTATGAATTTGGCACTAGTTATTTTCTGAAAAAACTTAGCTTTTACAAAAAAATTTAGATGAGATCAAATGTAGAAATGCTATACTTTGGCTAGATAATAGCTTTAGACTTAGTACAATAATTCTTATGTGTAGAGCCCTGCACAGATACAAACTGTATTTGCATCCAATTCATGATATGCAACAATGGTCTTTGGCTATAAATCAGATATCCACAGTTTTGCACAGCTCTACGTATAATATTTTGGATCCACATCTGATCCATGATCCACAAATAATGGTCCTAGGACGTAAAGCAGATTTCTACAGATTTGAAGGGTTCTGCACTATTGGCTTTCTAAGGTAGTTAATAAAGAAGTCAAAGAGTTATACATTAACTTGTTCCACAGCATTCAATGTATTAAGCACAAAACCCCTCTCATTGGTAAGTAGTGGGGTGGGGTTGTCAAAAGAATTACGGTGTTCAAAATGGGCAAATCATCCATTGATGACATACTGTAGGTTAAGTCAAAACTCTTATGGAAAATCTATGGAAAATTACTTTTTAAAAAATTTATAAGTTCTGACTGATGTGTCTTTCCCTTCTTATTAATCTAATAAGAGATCACATCTCCCATTTCATACATTCAGAAACCACCAAATACATAGAGCCCTGCAGATCCGTGTACACCCGCTGCAGATCTGCAGTTACCCACATCCACAGATGTGGGTACAGATAACCGCAGAGCCATTGCTGTGGACTGACCCATAGATGCAGATTCTATTTTTTATCTGCACAGGGTATGATCCATCACTGCAGATGCTGCTCTCATCTGTGTCAACAGCACACAGGGGAACAAGGAAGCACTCCAGCCAATCTTTGCTCAGCTCTGATTGTGGTCTGCCAGCTGATCAGAGACTCAGTCATAGAAAGCTGGGGCTTGGAGAATTACCACTCACAGTCAGTCATTCAGCAAGCTGGCCTTTGATTGACTCTTCCACATGACTTCCCTACCCACACTTTCCTTTTCTTGTTTGCAGTTCACACACCACGCTGTCAATCAGAGATTTGATTTCATTGGTGGCCAAGGCAATCTGACTGATGGCATGGCGTGTGAACTACAAACAAGAAAAGAAAAAAGTGGGCAGGACCGATGTGGGGAATGAGCCAATCAAATGCTAAAATGCTAACTGTGAGCCCAAGGTCAGTTGTGGATGTAGTTAGGAATGTAGATAAAACCTGGCACATGGATTGCAGACCAGATAGATACTACCACTGAGCGGATGCGGATCAGATGTGGGTCCACATTTTTGTATCCACACAGGGCTCTACAAATATAGTGTTGACAACCAGGGAGACAAGCGCTTTTTGTCAAATGACATTTTGACATTTGTCATCCTCTGGCTCTTGAACCAGAGGGAGTTGCATACAGGTGGTGGGGACATGGGCCCTGAAACATTCTGTTTTTTCCATATTCCTAAGCAGAAGTTGGTTTTCAGCTAGATGTTAGATGAGATGAGGTTCCGATACTCTAAAGGTTGAGAACCACTGCTCTAGCTCCAAAATGCCTTATAATTACTCCTTTAGACTTTCTGACAGTTACATTCTCTTGAAAACTCACACAACTAACTATTTGAAGACGACAGGTTGAAGTGAAGGAAACCGTTATGAATGATTTCAACTGTGGGTAGTTAGTTTAGATATAAAAATCAAAATGACAAAACATCTTTGTGGGCCAGAGTTATGACTATCATGCATTTTTTTATATGTGCTAAGAATAAAGGGCCAGGTTCTTTAGTCAGCCATACTACAGTGGCTCTTGAAAAGCCATCTTTGCAGCCCCTGATCTTAGGGCCTTCTGCCTACTGAATCAGACCTCAGAGTGAAGAAGAGCATTGTTACAGATAATCTATTTTATGAATTTGTTCCTACAGAGGGTGGTCATAAGGATCCCTAAGGAGTCATTTGGGTAACCAGGATTTAGGAGGGGGAGCGATGTAGGAGTGATTATGCCAACCTTAATAACAGAAGGAATACCATATGCAGTTAAACGGGTTTTAAGGCACTAGAGCAGCACGAACCAGCCTTAAGAGATCAGATGATCTGGCTCAATGTGTTTTTATTTACTACTTGTCTGTGATAAGATTTATGATGCCCCTGACAATTCATTTCCTTGCTTTTAATTGCTTTCATTTTGCAAACGATGTGATACATCACACTGTTGTCATTTGTTAAGTCTGACTATTTTTGAAACAAAGATTTTTGGTTTGGAATGATATGCATTTTCCAATTGGTATGCAACGGATATAAAGACCATGCCTTTTAAATTTTTATTTACTCTTGTATTTTCTGGCTCCCAGGTTTGACTCTTTAAAAAGTTTCAGTTAACCAGGAAATTGAATGCTGCTGCTGTTCTCAACAGCAGCATTTTATGAATTAAGTACTTTATGAATTATACTAATTTATGAATTATGGCCTACTTCTTGGAAACTGTTAAATACCACAAACAGCTCATTGTGTCAGTTCATTGACTAATGAGATCTTATGTGACACAGCTGTTATTTCTATCAGTTTGTTTCCTAAGAACTTGTTTTACTACTAGATATTTTCTCCACCATGATTCTGGAGACAATTTACCATTAAAGAGGTGTGTAGCATATCTAGAGAGTCATGCAGAAATATTGTGAAAGGTGGATCAGACATCAGGGAACTAATTTCACTGACTCTCCTCGCTGAAGTGATGGCCATTAAAAAGGCAGTCTTCCTGGATAGGTGAAGGAATGAACAGGTTGCCAACGGTTCAAAGAGATGTCTCATAAGGGCTTTTAGGACAACTGTTAGATCCCAGTGAGGGCCTGGATGTTGTGAAGGTGGGCACTGTTTGTTGAGTCCTAGCATAAAATACTTAATGATAGGGTGAGAGAATATACTTCTGCCATCTTGCTTGTGGTGGAAAGAAGAAATTGAAGCAAGATAGATTTTAATTTAATTAATTGACAGCCCAGATTTCATTAAATTCAATAGGTATTCCAGAACCATCGGGATAGGAAATGACGGGGGATCCAGCGTTCTTTGCTTACACCAGTGAAGAAATCTGTTCCACATATAAAGGTAAGTCTTACTAGCAGAAATTTTTCTGTTAACTAAGGTATGTTTGACTTCCTCAGAGAATTGTAATTCTTCATTTGAGAGCCATCTAGAAGCCAGGCTGTGAGGTGGAGTCTTTGAATGTTGCAATGAAACATTGTGTGATGCTAAGGTAGAAGGTTGGGGTAATTCGGCAGTCTTACTGAAGGATGGACTGAGAGATACAGGAGATCTGAATACCACGTCTGATAGGGCCAAGCAGGAGCTATAAGAATCAGTACGGACTTGCCTTAAATTATCTTGCAAACTACTCTGTGGAGCAAGGCAAATGGAGGGAATGCATAATAAAAAGTCTTGTTCCAGACTAAGTGGAATGCATCCCAGAGACAACGGTTGCCTATACCAGCCCTGGAGCAATATAGGTGACATCTCCAGTTGTATTGCGTGGTGAATAGATCTATGTGTAGTCGATCCCAGATGTGAAATACCTTCCCCAACTGTCGGTCATTGAGTTCCCATTCATGAGCAATTGGAAAAACTCTGCTTAAGCCATCAGCTATCACATTGTGGACTCCTGGGAGATATATGGCTGAGATTGTGATTTTGTGCATTATGCACCACAACCAAAGTGTGATCGCTTCTGTGCAAAGGGGGTGAGATCTTGCTCCATCTTGGCGGTTTTATATAAAACATACAAGCTACACTGTTTCTCAGGATTCTTATAGTTCTGGTCCATATATAGGGGAGAAATGACTTGTAGGCATTGAGAACAGCTCTAAGACATTTATATGGAGCATAGTTTTGTGATAAGACCACTGACCCTGCACAGTGAGGTGGCTCATATGCACTGCCCATCCTAAAAGAGAAGCATCGGTGGTTATAGTTACTGTCAGTGTTGGGGGACTGAAATCCATTCCTTTGAAGAGACTGCAGTCCAGAATCCACCAATGCAGAGAATTCCTGACCTCGGAAGGGATTGATAGTAATCTGAGAAGGAAATGTCTGGTTGGTCTGTATACCCTGGTGAGCCACAACTGAAGAACATGCATACGAAGGCATGCATGCAGCACCACAAATGTTGAAGCCGCCATATGACCCAAGAGCTCCAGTATGGTACGTACTGGGACCAGAGGTTGTGTGAGTATTTCCTTTATCAGATATTGAATAACCACAGCTCTGTCCTGAGGAAGAAAGGCCTTTGCCTGAATGGAGTCTAGGCGGGCTCCTATAAATTGAATCTTTTAAGCTGGCTCTAAAGCGGACTTTTCTTCATTGATTCAGAGACCGAAGGATTGTATGTTTTGATAGTGAAGAGAGCCATTAGTCTTGTCTGAGAAGGAGACTTCCCTCCTACAAGACAATCATCCAAGCATGCGTAGACAACAACTCCATGCTTGCAAAGATAAGCGGTGAGCACCACTAAAAGCTTTGAAAAAACCCTGGGTGCTGTTGAAAGACCAAAAGGGACCTTATACTGAAAATGTTGATTTGCTACCATAAAACGGAGGAAACAATGATAGGCAGGATGAATAGTCACATGAAAATAGGCATCCTGAAGGTCGAGGGATGAGTACCAATTCCCTTTTTGCAGTGGTGGTATAATAGTGTTCAGAGTGACCACTTCGAATTTTTCTTTTTTTATAAAAATGTTTAGAGATCTTAGATCCAAAACGGGTCTTCATGCCCCAGATTTTTTTCAGACCAAAAAGTAACGGGAATAAAAACTACTTCTCTTTAAGTGGTTCGGAACATGCTCTACTGCCCCTATGTCGAGACGATGTTGAACTTCCTTTAATAAGAGCTGTTTGTGAGTTAGGTCCCTGAAAAGGGATGGTGTAGGGTAATGGTAAGCGGGCATAGAAATAAAAGGGATAGTGTAGCCCAGTGTTACGATCTGCAGAACCCATCTGTTTGATGTTATTGAAGACCAAGTTTGGAAAAATGCTCTCAGTAGAAATTCTGGAGGTCTTTGTAACTGTGCTGAACGCATGAGGGAAGAACTCGAACCCTTGACCAATACATCAAAAGTGCCGCTTGGATTGAGAAGTCTGAGAAGTGTTGGAAGGCTGTTGCCGTTGGTTTCTATAATGCTGTTGACATTGTCTGGGTCACTGGGTTTTGTTATTTCTTGTTCTATATTGGGGTGCATATCTCCAGTTGTAAGGTTGGAACCTATACTGAGTTCTTCTAGAAAATGATATGTAAAATCCCAGTGATCGTAAAGTTGATCTTGAGTCTTTCATAGAGTGTAATAATTCATTCATCTTATCAGAGAAAAGATGAACCTTATCAAAGGGATGGTTCTCAATTTTAGAATGCAACTCTTTAGGGAGGCCAGCACTGTTAATCCAAGATCTCCTCATTACTATCGCTATGGCAATTGCTCTAGCTGCTGTATCAGCTGTATCCATGGCAGCTTGTAAAGAAGTTCTAGTGACTAACTCGCCCTCCAAAATGAGTCAACCATATTGGTCCCTCCTATCTTATGAAGATCGTCAGCAAGTAACGACCTTTTCTCATAGATACCATGGTTATAATTCATCAGGAGAGTTTCACAATTTGCTATTCCTAACATTAAGGTGGCAGAAAAATAAATTTTTCTTCCTCAAAGATCTAACTTTTTCCAGTCTTTGTCATAAGGGGATGATCTATGGGTCAATTGCTTCGTTGTATGGGTCGCTGCGTCAACAACTAATGAATTTGGAGTGGGGTGTGTGAACAAAAACGCCATGTCCTTGGGAGATACAAAATACTTTTTGTCGCTTCTTCTGTTAGTGGGTGGTACAGATGCTGGAGTGGACCATATAGACTGAGATGGCTTAATAAACGCTGAATTCATCAGAACAGCTATTCTCGTGGAGCTGGAAGTATGAAGAGGTTTTAGCAATTTATGCTGAGATTCCTTGATTTCTGGAAGAGGAATTTTGAGGTTGTGAGCAACACATCGAAACAATTCATTAAAGGTCTTTGAATCATCAACACTGGAATTCAGTGTAGGAAGCACAACATCGCTATGAGGAGACGGTGATTCACAAGCATCCAGAGAGAACTCAGGTAATTTCAAAGTGGAAGTGTCAGAATGCTGGGAAGTGCCAGAAGTAGACGGTCTGAGGGAGGGAGATGGTGGAACTGGACATACAGGCAGAACAAGAAACTGGCAATTCCCATAACGGTAGTAAGGATTCCACTGCATCTGATAGATGGAGAAATGTAATAAGCCAGCAGTTGAGGCACTGTAGATAGAAATGCACAAGAATGCAGAGAAATTGGTCTTGCAGGTAAGGAATGTACCGAAGAGAAATGGCCATCCTTGTTTGAACTGTGAGACGACCGTCACCACAAGGAAAGCGAGTGATGTTTACTGTGCTCTCTGACTGAGGCAGGAGACATGTGTAGACGATTTCTCTTTGATCTTCTCTTAAATGATTCAGAAGTCTGGGAAATATTATTGGAGTTCGATCCCTGAAGTGGCTTTATAATCAGTGCTGAGAGAACAGGGATTGAAGCCAGCGGCTGAGTATCAGCAACAGTAACCGGCACTGTGCATGAAGGGGTCTGTACCATTGCTAGGGTTGAAGGCAATGGAGACGGGAGCGGTACCATGGGAACAGAAAGCAACGGTACCGCCAGCACAGTGGAGTTCGGTACCATTGACGACAGTGAAGGCGGTGATGCTGAAGAGGAAGATGGTTCTGCTAAAAGCTTCGGCTTCATGGAGCGAATAGTCAGCTCCAAAGCATGATGATCAGCTTATGAAGAGCCTTTATGCTTGGCTCTAGAGTCCTTATAAGGATGTTTCTTGGCTCTCAATGAGGGAGAAGCCGAAGTTCCAGAGGAACCTTTAGCCTGCAAGGCACAAGTAATGGGAGATCTTGAGGGAGGTGATCTTTTCACACGTGAGCGGGAGGAAGCTGGAAGACAACTGTTTTCTCACAGAATGCTCACTGTGGTGTTCAACAGGACCAGGGTCAGAGGCTGGTCTTAACAATTTTTCCAAAAGAAACAATTTTAAATGTAGCTCCAGATCCTTGTGTGCTCTAGTGCTAAGGTTTTTACAGTAAGGACATTTTAATGGGATGTGCAGTTCGCTGAGATAGCGTACACAAGCTGAATGACCGTCCAACACTGGCATTGCCTCACAGCAAGTGCCACAGTGTTTAAAGCTGGGTGAAGATGGCATAACGATAGCAACTGCCTCTGCTCTCTGGGTTCTTCTGTGATACTCTTTTGTTTTCCTTCTGTCTTCTGTTGTTGTTGAAATTAAAGAAATTATTTCTCTTTTCCTTGTCCAGGTTAAGGAAGCAAGAGCTGGACGGACAAGTAACGGGGACCGGAGAAGTGACAGCATCAATGGACAACTGAAGGTGAGGGAATTTTTTTTTTTTTAGGTTCTAAACTGGTAAACAAATTAAATTTGAGGAAAAAGTATGAGGAAAAGATCAAGATTTAACAACATAGGAAGAAAAGGGAATGAAAAACTATGAGAGTGACTTGGAGATGCTCCGAGCAGAGTGGAGGTAGAAGGAATGGAGGGATCGCACTGCATGTGTGTTCAACAGACAGTTCCAACCATCTGTCCTCACAGTGCACGTGTGGCCACCGCCACTCCTACATCTATTAAAAGTCTCCAGGGTCAGGCACGTGGGAATGCGACACCATGAGTGGAGCACCCACAGGGACCACTCAAGGAAGAAGAAACAATTTTTAAAACGTGTGTTACCTCTGAGGGCTTTCAAAAACAATATTTAAAAAAAATGAAAAGGCTATGCTGCATAATATTGTTTAAAAATATACATTATTCTAATTTCAACATTTTAATCTGCAAAATTCAAACCAACCTCACAGAAGCCAAATGAATATTCATAATACTTAGTTCTAATTTAATTTTTTCAGAAGCTGAAAAAGAAACAGTGGTGTGCATGTGAGAGAGAATGGGTTGAAGGAGCAAGATCTTAATGAAGATTGGGACTCTCTTCATTCTTCTTCTTCATCTACATTCTAAAATTGGAAGCAAGGAGTATTGTGGCTTGTTTGTTTTGCTGAACTAGATAAACATGGCTACCGCTTTGGAACATATTCTAAAATTGGGACTCTTTAGTCTTCTTCTTCATCTACATTCCCATTGTTCTGAAGGAAACAAAGCCCATAATTCATGAACTTTTGAATTTATATTGTGCCAGAAGTATGAATGACCCTCTCCAAAACAAATCATCAAGGGACTATCTACCTTGTTCTTGAATTTTTTTTTTTTTGTGTTGCTGTTTACAGAAGGAAGAATGTAGATCTTAATGGTGAAAATGTACATAGTACTTGGAAACAAAAGACCAGATCCACAACTTATGTAAATTGGTGACACCTCATGGAGTTACACTGCTGTAAATCAGCTGAGAATCTCACACCCATACACATTGTGCAATCTACCCATAAACCAGGGGTGTCACTGATGCTGGGCTTATGGGGCTCAAGCCCCAAGTCACAGCTCCTGAGCTCCAAGTCTGCCATGGAGGTGGCTGCAGCAACAGCACACTTAAAGCACACGAGCCCCAAATCCTGGAGCTCAAGCCGTGGGTCTTTTTCCAGGCCAGGGGCACTCCTGCCATAAAACTGCTTTGGCAGTGCAACTCACTCTCAACCTTTTAGGGAACAATCCTATATTGGCAAAAAAAATTATAGTAAATGACAGAACAACCCAAAGTTGTCGGGGTTGGGGGGAATTCAGCAACGGTGGCATATCAACAAAATCTATATATCCATGAATGTAACTGTAAATAAGTTATTGCAAACACAAATCCAGTATTCCATTGCCCGTCTTTTTTATTTATGGACACTAGCATCTACTCTTTAAACCTGCAAACTGATCTACCTTTTCCATCTATAAAGTCTATGGTTCTATTATCAATATCTGTCAACAGTCACCAATCTCACAGACTCAAAGGTCAGAAGGGACCAATATGATCATCTAGTCTCACCTTCTGCACAATGCAGCCCACAAAACCTCACTCACCCATTCCTGTGTCTGCACTGGATAGGCAGGGCCAGATTACTGCAGGGGCTTAATTCCTGGACCCCAGCCAAAAGGGGGGCTCTGGGCTTCAGCCCTTGAAACCCCTGTAATAATCCAGCCCCCACCTGGCTCAGCACCAGCAGGGCAGGATCGGGTCCAGGAAGCACTCCTACCCTGCTGGTGCTATGGCTGGAGGGCAGGATGTGAGGATCTGGGAAGAGGCTGGGCTCTAACCTCTGCCCTGCGCTTGAGCTGGCTGGCCCTCCTCTGGGGGCAGTGTGGGCCAGGTCAGCACCTCTTCCACCCAGTGGGTGGGTCAGCACTGGGGGTCTCTGTCAGGGACTTCCAAGGCCCACCAGTGCACCTTGTGCCACTGGCCACCTCTGCCCCCACCCCATCCCAGTGCGGGGCCAGGGCAAGAGTACCTGTGTGGTGGGACCTGCAGTCATGGATAGTCTGAGGCCCCTGAAGTGGGCTGTAGGGATCAACGCAGGGGCAGCTCAGGGCCTCTGGGCCAGTTAAGCCAGCCCTGTGCATAGGTATAACAAAACTCTGTCTAAAGTTTTGCACTTCACTATCATGCTTTGGCTCTTTGATTTAAAAGTGTTTCAAGTGGTCTGGGCCACAGCCATTGTTGCTTTTAACTTATTTTGTGGCAGAGCACCATTAATGAACACACAACACAGCATGTACACATGGTCATCTTTGCAAATTCAGAAATAACAATTGTCAGCTGGGTGACAAATACTGCTGAAGGACAACTGAAGTAGGCAAGCAGAGGCACTCAATACTAGTAAGGCATGAAAACCTTCTCATAGTTTCAGTTTGTCAGTCCATTGTATTATTACTATGTCGTGCTTATTTTCCTTCTCATGATAAAAAAGGCATACAAAACATGGAGAAAACAACAATTCATTTAATCTTTTTGAATATGTATTCAATTTAGATACACCCATAATAAGATGTGAGCACCAAATTCTACCCTCGAGTTCAATAGAATCTGTGCCCAGATAATATGGACAGATTATGGCCCCTTGTGAGGACTTGCAGTTATGCTGGACATAAATTTCAGTTGGTGTTTAACACACTATGAGTGACCTAAAGAAATGAACACAGGGCTAGGAACAAGGAATTCCAAACTTCCAAACCTGGCTCTGCTTTGATTCGCTGAGTGGCTTTGGCCAAATCACTTCACATTCCCATGTCAAAGTTTCTCATCAGGGAAACAGTTATAATAATGACCTAGCCACAAGTACACTGTCTGAAGCATGCAAAATATGAAATAAGGAGTCTATAGTGGTCACCATGAGGTATCATCTTTAATTAAGATAAACGCACTAATATCTAGGATACATTATTGTTTCAGGCAATAATGTAATATCTTTGGTACCAACGTAGATAAATGTTGACATTTCAGTGCCAACCAATGTTTTATCCACTTGGTATACACTGTTTGGGGCAGGCACTGTCACTCTAACATATTTGTATGGTGCCTAACTCAAAGGTTCCACCTTGGATGCAGCCTTTATAGAATAGAATACTGCAATATAAATGTTAAAATACACATTTAAAAAAGCATTAAAAGAACAATTATGTTGCAAAGTCAAGCACTGTAAAGTTCAGAAAACCAGAACTAAAGCAACTTGCTCCCAGTTGCTTGTACCAATATACTGCCTTTGCTGCTGTCCCCAAGATGTCTAGTTCTTTCCCCCTTCCCATTTGAATCAGATGGTAAAGGAGGAGGAAGCAAAGCAGGTGCTGGCAACTGAGTCACTGAGCACACAGGACAGACACACTCCCAGAACCAGAGAGGCTGAACAACAGCTGGGAGCAGCTATTGCAGAAAAAATACTACTCAGCACCAGCAATCCTGAGATGCAACATGCTTGGTCCCCGTTGGGGGGGGGGGGGGTTGGAGGTTGAAATATACATATTCTGTTCAAGACTCCTTGCTTTTTTTTGCTTTACTAGACTAACAAGTTTGGAACTTGTTCCCATAAGGGAGCTGTGAGTCAACAGAAAATGATCAGTGTAGTTGGATTACTCACAGAATTTAATGGCCAACTATACCAAGCTCCTAACAAGCACATGAGAACTGTAAATTTCCAAAGGCTTTTAACTTGGCCAAATGTGGGTGTTTTTTTTTTCCCCCTTCCAAAGGCACAATAGAGACATCCCTGAGACAAAGGCCAGAACCTGCCAATTTTTAAGCCTTTGCTCCAAAGTATAGATGCATCAGAACTTCTCAATTAAAAAAAATTGTTTTTAAATGAGCACAATAGTATATTTCTTCCTCATTTCATTTTTGGAAATAAACATATTATGTTTGCTCAAAGTTAAAAGACAGAGAGGAAAGGAGAGAGGAAGAAGCAATAGTAGTAGTAGTAGTAGTAGCAGCAGCAGCAGCAGCAGCAGCAGCAAATACCTGGCATGGAAAATCTCATCCCCAAAAGGTAAAAGCTCAGCAAACTTAGAAGCAGCTGAAAAAGGGTCTTACAATGGCAGTGTCAGACAACCTTAATTACATATATCACTATATGTGCCACTTATAAAGGATAATAAGTAAGGCTACCCTCATTCATGGTGCTGGAAGCAAAAGCAACAGGAGCAAACAGAGCCTTAAGAGTGGGATTTCCAAGAGTGCTCAGTGTATTTTTCAAGTTTTATGACTGACTTTAGAGTTAAGCTAACAGTAACGTTTCCAAAAATCCCACCATAAAGGACATAAACTTTTAAAGGGCATAACTTAATGCACTACTAAGTGATTTTTAAAACAGAAGTAATGCTCCCGTTTTAGTTTTCCAGTAAATCCAAAAACAGATTAAATCTCCAGAAAACTGTATTAATTCCCTCAAACAGGCAACATCCCTTGTTGAATTCACAGTATCTTCCACTAAATTAGAAAGCATTTTTAGCACTGTATTAGACTTCACTATCACAATAATAGCAAAATATATTCCTTTATGCTGTCCTTTGGAGTATTAAGGTTGCTATTATGCTACGTAAATGCAAGATGTAATTTAATTCATTGTTACGCCAGGCTTTTAAAATACACAGAGACAGACAAAGTATTTGTTTACAAGATACAAATGTGCTTTCAAATCTTCTGTCTTCTGGATACAGCAAATCTATTTTCTACCATCTCTTGTCAACCTGGAGTTATCTAAGTTTGTCAAATTTCTCAGTCAACAGAACTTTCCCTTATTGTCTTGCTCTTATTGGTAGAGCAAGTTTGAGGTGCTAAAACACACTGAAAAAAAGATGCCACTATGGTGATCTTCAGCACTGATACTTCCAACAGGAAATATTCATATTTATGAGCTGTGCTTTTCGCTATCAATTCCTTCATACAAGGGCAGGGAGTAGCATTATTTCTGTTTTTGTTTTTTGACCACATAGAACAATTATAATATGCTCATCTAAAGTAATTTAAGACAATGGAGACACATACATTGAATATAATTCTCCTAACCAATGTCCTTTTACATTATGGAGTCCAGATGTCTTTTTTCCCTACATATTTGATCCGTATGATTAACTTCTAGGCCAAGACTGACAAGACTTTCGTGATTATGGTGACAGATTAAAGTGTTCATTGAACACAGAGGATTTTCATTTCACTTGTGACAGTAGAGCACCAAGTGACAATGACATACAATACTGTTAAGATTAAAGGTGGCATGTAAATCGGGCACATTGATACTGCAATAATCTTGATCTAACCCACACATGCTGATCATCCATTTCAACATAATACTCTAATCTGAGCAAAGCATATTCTTTTCAAAGTCTTGTTCACATGTCCCTTCTCATTTCTAGCATAACAAATACATCTTTTGACGAGGAGCTTAGTGACAGCTGCAGAAGTTAGTTCTAATTACCAAAAATAATCAGTGGCTTTGAAATATTTAATCATCCTCTATGTCATAACAGTGCTGAATAAACATGCACTTTGGTTACAAGACACAAACATATAAAAAAGTATTAACATTGTCATCTTTATGACAACAAATGGCACAGTTGTTTCACTGATATTCTGTGGCAGTGGCACTGATGTTCCACTATTCACGTAAAAACATACCTGAACAAAAACACTCACAGCCAAACCACAACCACACCAAAATGTCTCTTTCATATTAACATAGAGCGGGTACAACAACAGGAGTCCAAAAACAATGAACAGGAAATAATTTACTCTTGACAGTTTACATCTCACAGCCTTTGCTGACCTATTACAGTAGTAATGACTTTGGGCTCCTAAGAAGATACTTGTTCACAACTCTGCTGGATATTAAAAATCATGGGCCAACTACAGACACTGGATTTATATTTTACTACAACAATCCATAACCCATGCTTCCTCCCAGCTTTCCCCAATTCACTATGATAGGCAAAGTTAACAAGTGACTTCATCTTGAAGGTTGCCAAGTTCCAAAGGGGTAGCCTTGTTAGTCTAGTTCAGCAAAACAAACAAGGAACAGTTGTTTGAAAGGTCCCTTAACTACTCATAGTAAACAATCTGTTCTACCTTTGTATTTAGCTGTGAAACTTGAGTACCTTTCCCAGACCTGCAGATCTCTATGTAAATTTGAAAGCTTGACTCTCTTAGCAACAGAAGTTACTACAATAGGGGTAGTACTTTATTACCTCAAACCACCTTGTGTCTCTAATATCCTGGGATCAACACAGCTGTACAACCACCACATATTTGTTCATCCTGGCAGACAGAGGTAAAATGCTTATCATACAAAATAACGTGATACTCACTCTGAGCCAAACTCTGTCCCTTGGGCTCATTGACTTCAGCAAGAGATTTGCTTTGACACAGACTACACTGTTAGCGCTCAATGAAAGTGCTACCCTGTCCTCCGCAGCAAAATCCTACTCTTTAGGCATTTTCATGAGATATTCCTGATGAAATCCAATCAGTCTGTCTTTGCCTTAGGTGGACATGCTGGTGTACCAGATAGCCAAAGCAAGAGTTTTGTGTATGCTTGTAAAAGCAGGGCATTAATTACTCTAATTGTACATATCTCTACCACAAGTTGGGCTCAGAGTGAGACCTCAGAGTTAAAGGATGAAAATTTTATTGAATACCTACATTTGTTTTTGGCCAGCAAGCCATGATTTTCCAGTGATTATAAAAAACTGTTTAAAAAACAAAGAAAACTCCAATAAAATTTCATGCTTAAATGCAGAATGTGTACTACACAATATTCAAAAGCTAGCAAAAGGGGATGGATGCATTCAGCTGCTTCTCTATGGCCAGCTGTACTTTCAGTAGCTTGGAAATCACCCAGTGACTAACACTGACAGCCAACTGTAACCTGATGTTGAATTTTAAGAACTTAATCCACTCTATTATTGCTTTTTCACAGGTGGACCTGTGCCCTTTTCTTTTATCAAGGTCCTCCTCGTGACACAACAAGGACTCCAAAAGCCACTGACTGTTCATATTATTTTTCATATATGTAAGTCTTTCTTACTATGGGTACAGATTTGCTAATAAGTAACAAAAGTCAGCCACTGAACCAATCTATCCTTTTAGACAGCCAGACACAAAAAAGGGGTAAACAAGAGCCTAGCATGAATGCATTCTGGCATACACACACACTCATGCTTTCTATTTTGAAGGCAGTTCCTGAGGTTCCTTATTCAGTTCTTGTTTAATGGGAGTTTTGTTGAGTACACTCTGAATAAAATCTAAGTGAGTACCTCAATATATTCTTCAACCTCTCAGGAAGTAGTTTAATAGACTTTATTCTTCCTGTTATACTAAGAATGGTGTGTATATATTTAGTATATATTAATATATATTTCATACACTGGTTAATAAAAGTTCACAATGAATAATCAAAGAAAGTTTTGCACAGGGAATTTTATATAAAATGGATACAATTTACTTTTTGATAGAGATATAGCCCATGCAAAACAAAACATGGTTGAACAAAATTTCTTTCTACTACATTACAGCCTGGAATAGTATGTTTCAAAACAGTGGAGCCACGCAATATTTAAAACAAAGTTATTGTGATAAGTCATTAAATAGGTAAAATACGATAGCTATCTACCAATCAACCCTAAGCAAAAACTAAAAAAAAAAAACAATGGGATTGGTAGGATACACACATTCATTTTCTATTCAGCTGAGTACATCTCCAGCTGAGTCCATGCTAACAGTGCATCTTAGGTAGAGTCAGATATGAAGGGGAAAGAAGTGCATCTAATGGACAGAGCATTAGGCTGGCAGTCAGGAGATCTGTGTTCTATCCTGGTTCTGCCACTGGGTTGTAGGGTAACACTGGGCAAGTCACTTAGCCTTGTTGTGCCTAGTACTCCCCATCTGTAAAATGGAGTTACTGACCTCCTCTGTAAAGGCTTTGAGATATACAATAAAAAGCATGATGCAGAGCCTAGATATTATTGAACAATACTGCTCATTGCACCCTTTGTACACAGCTTTTGAGGGCACTGTGAATGGGCCCACTGGCCATGCCTTTCTGGCATGTCCACACTCCCTCTGTTAAGCTGGAACGCCCATACGGAGATAGCTGCAAAACATAAAAGGTGCAGAATCAGCTGTACGTGGTCTCTGCTACTTTCCTCCCACTTCAGCCAATATGCAGTGACAACGCTCTTTATTAGACTGGTATGCCTGCGTAGAAGCCCTATGATATGACCGATCATTCCTAACACACCACCAATAAAATGCCTGACTGGGATTGCCTTTACAAGAAGCTTGATTACTTATGGTTAGGAATTTTCTCTAATTTGTCAACATGTTTGCCATGGCAAATTTCCCAGAACTGTAGACAGCATTTAAAAAGAACACCACCACCAAAGCCAGCAAGAAAATGATAACATATACACTGATGTTTACACAAACACATACACCAAAGCAAACAAAAAGTTCTACAAGATGTAAGAGACAACTGTCTGGTTATCAAAAACTGTCCCTACCCGAAACAATATTTGAACTTTTCTATGTAACTGGAGGTTTCACCACAATTCACAGTGACATCACTGAAACAATGGTGCTAAAAAGGAAAAAGTTCAGGAACACAGTGTAAAAGAAAGGAAATGATCATGCTATCAGCCAGATATTCAAAAGTGTGCAGCATATTGGATGTAAAGGTTTTTTGAAAATCTGGCCATTAAAGTCACAATGAGAGCTGCCAGGTGCTCAACACTTTGAAAAATCTCTCTCTTCCTTATTTAAAGGAGACCTGTGAATGGAATAAACCATTTCTCTCATCGTCAGATAAGCTGGTGAGTGCCTGAGCAGAATGGAATGTGGAAAGGTGGTAGGTTATACACTATATATCTCAGCTGTTCTCTACAGTTAACAAATTTATACAGTATGGTACTTAACACCTCTTGAAAGTTAAATTTGCAGGCAGATTCATATTGAAGTGACAATGTTTAAGTGACAAATCTTCGTTGTGAGACATAGGAAGTTACATTCAATAACTCCCATTAACAGAAACCACTAATAAAATGTCTCGTTTTTAAATTTTAAAAACCAAACCATTTTTTAAAAACAATGCTACAACACAATACTGTTGGACATATTGTGTTAATTAAAGGCCTGGAACATTCATAAGGTCTTAAAAATCAATAGTTTGTATGGCAGGTTATTATTGCAAAACTGGTGATATGAACTCATGTTCGTGACAAATTTGTTAGGCGCCAAAATTTGGAATAACTTAGAACTTGCTTATCAGACTACTTGGCATGCCAACTAAAAGGGTATTAGAATAGATGAAATAATGGCAGAGATCTGTTTCTCAGTATCAGTCATGGCCAAGCATATTAAGAGCTGCCAGTGTTCCTCAGACAATAATACAAGGTCATAATCATCAACTCATGAACACAAGAGTCAAATATCTTTTCTGCATTCAGAACAATACCAATCCTAATTAAAGGAATACTAACCTAATCACCCTAAACCTATCCAACTTCAGAGGATGCTGGAACGCCACCTGTTGTTTCAGTGATAGGTTAGAGGCTTATTGCTGGAGTGGGTGGGTGAAGTTTTGACGCCTGCATTGTGCAGCTGGTCAGACTAGATGATCATACTGGTCCCTTCTGACCTTAGAGTCTATGAGTCTGTAAAATAGTGATGGATCTAGATTAGAACCCTGTGGAACACCGACATTCATAACCGTGTAGAAGAGCACTGCTCACCTACATACTGTTCAACTGTCAGGTGCAAATGACTGAATTACTTTGAAATGGAACCAGACAAAATGGCAAAATGTTTCAAGTATTTTGAAAGCATATCATTATCAATGGTATTGAAAGTTGCCATAAAACCAAGTGCTTCAGGATGAGGATCAATCACAAGACAAAAATCTGTGAATGTAGCAAAGTCATTTATAACATTGACAAGGGTAGTCTACATGCTTGAATGCTTTTTACAGCTCTGAAATTTATCACGGAAAGAATATTTTGATGGATGGTTGTTCAACAACATAGGTACTGTGATTACAGATCCGTCTGGTAGCAAAAAAGAGAGGCTGGAAGGTTTGGTGGTGGTGGGGAATTATTATTTTGTCTTCGGTCTTGATTGCTCGTGGAATGTCCCTACTGACAGAAAAAGTCCAGAGTTCTTCCTCAGCTTATTCCTTCTTATTGCCCTTAGTCAGTTTAACTGCTTCTAATTTCTTTTGCAGATTTTCCTCTACTCCTTACAGCTATAATGTACCATCTGACTGTTCCTTCACTTATGAAAAGACAGTTATATTACTAAGTGCTAATAATATCCTACCATCAAACTTCCACTATCTTAATAAAGGGGTGATCTTTGCTTGCTCATCAGTAATTTATAAACTAGACTCTGCTATTACTGCAGAAGGTATGCAGTAAAGCATCTTTTTTTAAATATGGATTTAATTAGCCCATTACTTATAACATTAAAAACACATTCACAAAGATTTTATTATTTTCTCTGGTCCAAGAAATCCTTAAGATAAAATAAGATAAATCTAATGAAGCAGACACATACATCATGCTGTTGGTGTTGTTTGGGCCTCAAGATACTTGGGTTCTATTCCCATCTCTGCCACTGGCTGGCTGGCTGACCGACCTTGGGCAAGTCTTCTTCCACCCTTTGCCAAAATCTGTCTTTAAAAGGGGGATAGTGAGGCTGACTTTTTCTGTAAAGTGATTTGAGATCTATGGACGAAACACACTAAGAACCAGGTGACTTTACTATTACTACCATTTATGTGATGTGTGACATAATGGAAAATAATTTTCCAAGGGGAAAAAAATAGTATGCACACCAATTAAATCTTTTCTGCATTCCTTCGCCAGTATACAACACAGTCACTTATCAACTGAAGCATATACCTCAGGGAGAACCAACAAAATACTGGCACAGAAAAATCACAGTACAGGAATTTTATTGTAAAGACACTGTCATGGCTTCAGCAACTGGTCATTATTCTTTGGGATCACCTGCTTGGCGTATTAGAAATTCCTAAAACAGCTTTGCCATATAATTTATGGTTCCGTTTTCAACTCATTCTTCATCTTGAGCATGATTACAGAAGCTGGTATCTTCAGGAGTTTTCCCAAAGAAAGTTTGCAAGGACTTGTTTGTTTCACATCTTAAAAGAACAGCTCACTGTGGTGGGGTTATTTAAAATCAGATTGCTACTTCTACTTACTGAACTACATATTGACTACGTAAAGGAATTTGCTGTTACCCTTAACAAAATTACAAGTGTTGCTGCCAAAAGGTTCTTGCAAATTTTGTTGATGTACTTGAAATCCCTGCCTACTATAGATTTGCCTCAGCAGAACCAGCAAGTGACTAATGAAACTTATATCCCAAACACCTCTAAAATAGATAAACCATCCCAAGACTGATATTCTTGCAGGTTTTTTTCAGTCACTGAATTTAACCTCTGGAAGGTGTATGGATGTATTTAATTATGAATGACCATCAATGTTATTTAGAATCATAGAAACTGGAAGGGACCATGACAGATCATCGAGTGCCACTCCCTGCACTATGGCAGGACCAAGTACCCCACCCCCTTTCAGATGTTTGTCTAACCTGCTCTTAAAAACCTCCAATGTAGGAGGTTCCACAGCCTACCAAGGCAACTTATTCCAGTGTTTAATCGCTCTGTTCGGAATCTTTTCCTAATGTCTAGGCTGAACCTCCTTTGCTGTAATTTAAGTCTGTCGCTTCTTGTCCTACCATCTATGGTTAAAGAAAATATTTTTCTGCTTCTTCCTCATAATAACCTTTCAGGTATTTGAAAACTGTTATGATATCCCCTCTCGGTCTCCTTTTTTCTAGGCTCAACAAACCGAGGGAAGCCTCGTAGCTCAAATGTTCCAGACCTCTTATTTTTGTTGCCCTTCTCTAGACTTTCTCCAGTTTCTCCACATCCTTTTTCAAATGAGGCACCCAAAACTGGACAAAGTAATCAAATTGAGGCCTCATCAATGCTGAATAGAGTGGAAGAATCACTTCTAGTATCTTACTCACAATACTCCTGTTAATACACCCCAGAATGTTGTTTCTGTTTTTTGCAACGGTGGTACACTGCTGACTCATATTTAGCCTGTGATCCACTTTTACACCCAGATCCCTTTCTGCACTACTCCTTTTAACTGCTCTAGGCAGTTATTGCCCATTTTGTATGTGTAGAATGGGTTGTTCAACCCTAAGTGGAGTACTTCGCACTTATCTTTATTGAATTGATTCTATTCATCTCAGACCGTCTGTCCAAATCATTTCGAATTGCGATCTTATCCTTCAAAGTACTCGCAATCCCTCCCAGCTTGGTATCATCTGCAAACTTTGTAAGTTTGCTCTGTATGTCATCATCTAAGTCACTGATAAAAACACTGAGCAAAACTGAAACCAGTATCGATCCCTGCAGCACTCCATTCATTATGTTCTTCCAGCCTGAATATATACAGTTGATAACTACTCTCTAGGAGCAGTTATCCAACCAGTTTAGAACCCATCTTATAGTAGCTCCATCTAGTTTGTACCTCCCCCATTTATTAATGAAAATGTGATGTGAGACCATATCAAATGCCTTACTAAAGTCTAGATATACTACATCTACCACTTCCCCTTTATCCGCAAAGCTCGTTACCACATCATAGAAAAATATAGAGCTGGTGTGACATGACTCGTTTTTGAGAAACCCATGTTAACAAGCCCTAAGCACCTTATTCTCTTCTAGATGTCTGCAAATCAAATCCTCAATTATCGGTTCCATTATTTTTGCCAATACAGAAGTTAAACTGGCTAATCTATAATTTTCTGGATTGCTTTTATTTCCTTTTTTGTAGATGGATGCTATATTTGCCCATTTCCAGTCCTCCAGGACCTCACCCATCTTCCATGATTTTTCAAAGATAGTAGCTAACAGCTCAGATATCTCATGAGTCATCTCCTTGAGTACTCTAGGGTGCATATCATCAGGCCCCAGTGACTTGAAGATGTCCTACTTATCCAAATAATTTTTAACTTGCTTTCCCTATTTTAACTTTGGACCCTATCTCATTTCTATTGCATCAGACATCCAATCTCCACCAACCTTCTCAGTGAAGACTGAAACAAAGAAATTATTTAGTTCATCTGCCACTTCCACATCTTCATTTATTGTTTTACCCTCTTTGCTAAGTAAGGGTCCTACACTGTCCTAGGTTTTTCTCTTGTTTCTGATGTATTGAAAAATGTCTTTTTCACACCCTTTATGCCTTCAACTAGTTTGATCTCTGTGCCATGGACTTTCGGATTCCTCTTCTACATAATTGTATTATTAGTTTATAGTCCCCATTTGTAATATGTATAACATGTACTGTAAAACCCATCACTGACTTTTCCTCAGTCTTTGAAGAATCCAAAAGTTTAGTTTCCATCATAAAAGAATGTTCATATCTGCCACTCATATACGGAGAATCTTCTGAACAGATGGTGGTAAAATAATCATTTGTGGGAATCAATGAATACATATTCTTCTTGGCACGAACATCCTGTACTGACTTTCCAAGCTATAAACTGTGCAAGGCCAACTGAATGGCATCTTCAAGAGGCATCTTTACTACAACTACTGGCATTACTGCTTCTGTCTCCAGTGTTATGGTAGAACTTAAGTGGTGGCATGAATGTAAAGAGTCTTTCAACTCTTTCAGGGTCTAGATGGCCTCTGACTGTTTAAAGCTGTGAAACAAGTCTTTTTAAAGGTAAGTAGCTTATAGAAATAGATGCAACAGAAAAGTATTTAAAAAAGGGTGCTATCTTCAACCACTTTATTCATATTTTACAACACATTTTCTTCAAATAGACTTTTAAAGAGAAGAATCTGATGGCTTTTTAAAATTTTCTCTTTTTTGGTCTCCACTGCATCCTGTTACTGGTCTACTAGAGAGAAAGCAATATTCAATAATTTTAAGATCATTCCCCTCATTCCAACTCTCAACAAACAGTAAAAAATAATACAGGATGCATGAACAATTCTTACCCAATTCATGGAGCTGTGAGATTAAGTAAAGACAAATTTTAATTTTGGGTATCTAAAATGTGGGTTTTGTCTGGGTTTTTTGTTTGTTTTTTGTTTTGTTTTGTTTTCCCTCTGGTTGGCAGACAATAGTTTTTTTTATCACATTAACAAAAACAAACTGGCCATGAGTTAGGAGTGAGTTTTTAAAGAAACAGCACCCTTCAAAATGTCTCTGCTTGTCAACCTTACAGATGGGGTATAATTTCGATCTCACTCATTGATTTTATTACAGTGGACCCTATTTCTGGAACTATATCTATTCCAGACTTCTTCCATAATTTCACTTACTTCAGTGAGATTAGTTTTGATTTACACTAATTTAAGTAATAACAGACTCTAGTCCTTTAAATCAGTCAGGGTGCAAGTGATATAAATCACCAGAGTAAGCTAAGTCATCATTTTTCATTGTGCTTTAAAATCAGCAACAAAGAAACTTTAATTAAAAGAACAGTTCTAGTCTTGTTTTGCATTTGTACTTCTTAATTAAAGAAAGAACAATTCTCACTTGTTGATGACAATTAAAACATGTTGACTTGAAACCAAATACAGCCTTTAGGCTAAATTCAGTATTTCTTTTCGGAAGCCAGGAAGATACACTATGATTATACACTTTTATTTAAGTAATTATATATCTTAGCATACATTTATTCAGATTCTTAATTTTTTTTATTATGTTAGAAAATGGTGAACAATGCATATCTTATTTACTGTAAGGTTTTTTTTTTTAAACAAATGATTTGTGTCAAACTGCATTTGGAGGGACATTGGAATTTAATCAAAATAGACAAGAAATATATTTCAAAAGTGTTTTATTAGCTAAATAAATCAAATGTTCTGGATACAGAAGAAAAAAGTTTATTAAAACATGGTTTTGCGTTTGAAACTAATTGATTAAATAACCGGTGTATTATCCATAATTAGTGAATTGACTGTTTTTAGGCACCAAATCCAAAAAGATTCTAGAAGTAACAGACCTTACCCTGTCACATCTCATTTTTATTCTGAGATTGGAAGAGGAAAACCAGCTTTCCCCTGCTTTTTCAGTTCTAATTGGTTTCTTAACGTTGAATGAACTAATCATTGAACTGAACTAGTTGAAAGAATTGACATGAAGAAAATATTCTCTATGCATCTGCAAAAAAGGGTACAGCTCTCAAAAGCTGCTTTAGCACTTCAACAATCTGGTTCCAAGTGCTTAGTCTGTAACTTATTATAATCTATTCAGGTTATTTACATGAAATAAAAAAAATTCAGTACCTATCAGCTGCCTAAATTTTAAAGCAAATGACAAATGTTCTTCTTCCAAACATCTTAACATGTTGACACCTACAATAAACATTCGGTAGGACTATCACACATGGTTACAAATTATCTGTTTGTGAGACAGTGTGAGGCTTACTCAGCTCTATCCAATGATTTCTAACACATTTAGGCCTACAATGTCCATTATTTGTACCAACATGCCAATATCACAGGGCACAGTCCTCATATACATACTACTGCCTAGCACTGTGAGTATTTCCATTGATTTATACATTGACTTCACTGGATCTTTTGAGACCAGTAACTGCATCTTGTAGTAAGTGTTTGCAGGACTGGGCTGGCAGTTATTTTATTTAACCATTGGATTAAGAAACAAAGACAAAATTTGATATTTTAATGGTGCTAACTGAAAACATGAATGAGAACTAAATGCAGAGAAACTAATCTATGTGTACCGTCACTCAACCATTTCCAAAATGATTATTTTTTTAAAGACTTTTTTGCAGTTAGATCAATATTTTGCAGTTCATAACACATTAACACTAACAGCAGGAATCGTTACCAAATATGAACTATCCCAAAATGTTCTTTAAAAGGCCACCCAACTACACCCAACCGCTCCCAGACTCTACAATAGGTTTTACAAATCCAGATGGCTATGACATGTTTATTTTTGCATCACTGACACTAACTAACACTACAGGGGGGCCCGAACACTTTATTACAGTCAATTAAATACCTCCAGAGTTTATAGCATCATGCTATCAAGACCATGCATAAAACTGCAAAGCAGGATTTTATCCTCCAGTATCTAAAGACCAAAAACCAGAGTCCTGTGGCACCTTAAAGACTAATCAATTTCTGTGGGCATAAGCTTTCGTGGGCTGCAAACCACTTCATCAGATGCAGCCCATGAAAGCTTATGCCCAAAAAAATGTTAGTCTTTAAGGTGTCACAGGACTTTTGTTGTTTTTGCTATATACAGACTAAACACAACTACTCCTCTGGAACTTGTCTAACACTCATCTGCAGTTGGGCAAAATGCCCAGGTTGGTAAAATTACAATGGTATGTCTCTGCCTATCTCTCTGTTTAAAGTGATGGATTTCATATCGAGTTATTTTGCAGGAGTCAAAAGTATTTTTTTTCCTGGAAGCAAGCTGGAATGGCATGAGACAGTGTGCCAGTGTACCAAAGTACTGTAACATGCTCCTGTGGCCATTTTGATTGGTAACATTATATAGCAATTTATATTTCATACTCTGCCAGCACTTTATCCCAAACAGGTGCTCAGATAAATACTCCATACTGTATCACTCAGAGTTAATAAAGTCAAAATACAACTGCAGCAGTGGCATGTGGGGAGACCAAACATTATGCTTAACAGGACTCGTTGATCATGGCAATGGTTTTTTGAACCTCAAAGTGTGTCAGACAAGGTAGTCATTCTCAGCAATAGCTCCCAATCCCATCTATGTTTGAAAAGAAGCCTTTCTGGCTAGAATTACCAGATACCAAAGCATGGAAAGGACGACAGGGAAGTACAAAAAAGAGAACATTGGAGGACACAGGGAGAAAATGTAGTATTAATATTCTTCTGTTTTAGGGGGCCATGGAACACTTCCCCCTAAAAACAGGGTGTTCTGGGGTGTTCCAGCATACTTTAACCCCTATAAGTAAAAAGCCAGACAAACTCATGTATTTTTAAAATGCCTGCAGGACGGAGGACGTGAAGGTAAAAAGGAGGACATGTCCTCCTTTTGCCTGACATCTGGTAACCCTATTTCTGGCTCATGTTGATAGTCATCGCAAAAAGGAATATCACTGGCATACTAATAAAATATAAATCACTTACAACTGCCCATTAACTAAATGTATATACTGATTGTGCTATTCAGATAAATGTAAAATTGTAGTGTTCCATAGAGGAATTAAAAAAAAAAAAACACCAACCAAAAACAAAAAAACAAAAAACAAAAAAGGAATCTTTGAAACAGAATCCTGTTGAAATATACAGTTTTTTGTTTGGTTCACAAAATACTGGAAAAGCGGCTATTCCAGAAATCAGTGCTAGGTGCAAGCAGAGCAGGAGAAGGGCAACCCTCATAACAAACATTTCAAGTGCTATATACTTTAAATTTGTATTTAGAGTATATCTATACCTACTTTTATTAGTTACTGGTACATATATAAATGAACCATAAATATAAGGTTAGAGACCTGTGACATAAGAATACAATAGAAAGATCATATACATAGCTACATGAAAATTAAATTCAGTGAAATTGGGTTGTAATGATCATTTCTCTAGACAAACAGACTTGCTCTTGCACTAGAATGGACAGATTATAAATGGCCTTGGAGCAGGCACATAAGATGATGTATGGCAAAAGCTGCCAGATCAACTCACAACTGCAAACATCTTTCATGGGGATTCCTCCACAAGCAAGAAAATCACCTGCGAGGGGCTCAGGAGGAGACAGGGTTAGGGCCATATCCGTCTTTCACAACAGCCTGCAGAGCAGGATGCCAAGCAACTCTCAGAGACTGTCTTTTCTAAAGACAAATTACTTCTGTAGTCAGCTGGGTACATGCTGCCCCAACACAACAAGGCTGTGTGCAAAATGAACAACCCAACCCATACTAAGCACACAATATCTTCGGAGTGAGGCAGGACTTCAGAGTTGTTTTTCGCAGCTCCAACACTGAGGTGACTTGTGTGACCTAAGGCAGCTCATGTAAACTCTCCAATCCTAAATTTCTCTCTCAGTAAAACTGGCATACCACCAACTTCTGGATGGTACTTTAAGAATTAATCAGTGTTTGCAAAGCACTGAGATTCTTAGTCAAAAGCCCTGTAAACTAGCAAAGCAATACTAGTCCATCTTCTGTTATGTCTCTCATGTATTCTATTTGAGCAACACATCAGGATTACTTCACAGGTCTTTTAAGGAATTAGATGAAAGACCTACCAAAATTTCCTATGTATCTACAGATCGTGCTGTCAACAACACAAGCTAATTCAAATGAACAGGCACAGTGACCGAACACATTGCACTGTGTTATGCAACAGAAGGAGAAGGAGACAAGAAAAAGGTTGTCAAACAGTGAGTAGTAGAATGCCTACTGTCACCTAGAGTCTGTTTTGAATCCGTGCTATGGAGTTTCACCAGTGATGGCATCAGTGTGTGATTAATGCTGAAGGACAAATATAGACTGCTTACCGACCTACCCAGTGTTCAGTCAAGTATCAGGATTAGCTGATGGATCTGAGACATTCAAAAAATGCAAGAATCAGACTGGATCTCAGCTATTCGGCATTGTCATCTGCAATGTGTGTTATGGGATTATTCTTAATTTCTAATAGCCCTTTCACTGTAAAACAATCATATACATAGATTAATATGGTCCCAAGGATTACACATCTCCCTTACCTTTAAATTTATTGAAGCAGTGAAAAGAACTTGAACTTGTAATCTTAAAAGCAAAGCATGACGGCAAATGAAAGTACTGAGGCATCTGGACTTTGTTGCATAATTAATGCCACTATGCCAGCAAGATCAGCTGCCTCTCTCTGACCCAGGGCACTAGTTACTATCCACCTCTCCAGTTAACAGCAGGCGTAGGCAAAAGATAGCCGTCCAGTCTAAATGGAAGTTGTGGCTCTGCTCATCTCTCAAGCATGGAATGTTTATTTCAAGTCTAAAGCCCCTTTACTCTACTTTGTCTCCTCAGCATCACTAAAGTTAAACCAAACACTTGCACCTGTACGAAAGCTTAGAGGACATAGAAACCTGATCGCATGATGTCTAAGGGTTTCTTAGATTATGCTAAGTATAATATGATCCTCTTAAAAATCAATGGCTATGTCTACACACACAGTTTTATTTTGAAATAAGTCCTTTCGAAATGACTTATTTTAAAATAAAACCCTTATTTTGAAAGGGCTCATTTCGAAATAAGGAAAGCCCTGCAATCGAAATGGCCATTATATTGAAAGGGATATTCCGAAATAACGCCAATTGGCCTGTTGCTTGAAAAAGCTGTTTCGAAACAATAGGTCTACACGGTCTTGTTTCAAAAGAACAGGTCTAAACGGCATTATTTTGAAATATCCCTTCCTAAATAATGGCCGTTTCGAAAACATCGAGATTTTACTGTTTCAGAATGATGATTCTTATTTCGAAAGGACGGGACCTGTCCTTTTGAAATAAGAAAACGTCGTGTAGACCTAATTTCTTTTATTTCGAAATAATGAGTGTTATTTTCAAATAAAAGTGCCGTGTAGACATAGCCAATGAGTCCTCCCCTCATTTCTTTCCTTCAGAGCATATCACTGTACAGATGTACCAATATGAGCTTCTATTCCTCTCGGTGTACCTCTACACTGGTTCTCTAAATCCAAACCTGCTGCCATAATCCCAGCAAAATTCTGATCTATTTCAGTGGTGTATTTTCCTGCATATGGTCTTCAGCACTGATTCCACTGCACAGGTCTCCTGTATTTATAGAAACAGAATATGTTTCCTAAATCATCAAAGGCCACATAAAGGAGAGCATATTACCGCTTAATGATCAAGGCGAAAATCCGACAAATCCTCCATTATGTTGGTTCAGAAGAATGAGTGTCATTTCTCATTACTGCACGGTATGCATTCCATATGTTGTTCAGATCATTATTATATACTTAAAACTAATGAAACCATTACCATCCAAGAAGTTAAGTGCAAAGCTGATTAATAAGTTGTAGTCACTGTGGTAATGAATGAAAATTAGATTAAAAGAAGAGAAGGAACCTTACTCTGGAGCATACAAACAGAAGGAATCTGAGACTGATGGTGCTATATGCGGCAATAGCTGCTTCCTTCTTCCTCTGACGTGGGCTGCTCAGAATCTGCATGCAAGTTATAGCTGCCTTCTCCTACTTCGGTTCATTAGGGGAAAAGCACTTTACATTCATTGAAAAAAATGAGCAAACTTCTCCCGGTTTGCTTGAAAATACGAAATTGTTTCAATCTTAATCCTGAAATGAAAGGCTATTTCCTTAATTTAACTGCATGGCTGTGACAGGCCCTGAGCCTAGCAAAAATTCCACATTTCAGGCAGAGAGGTCCTGTGAAGCAGAGATGTTTTGAACAGTAACTCCAAGAGCTGCTGCCCATGAGGTAGTCAAGTCACGTGGCATATTTCCACATGAAAACACAGAGGATTGGTTTGTGGGTAGACAATGGAACGGTCAGACCCAGTGGACCATAATCACACGCAAGACAAGTACAGTGGACCATAGTCACTCGGGATTAAAGTACGGCAGAATGCCCTGGAACGCTGTTTCGGGGCCCCCTATTTTTAGGGTGCCAGCATTCTGGGCCCCCTAAAAATAGGGGAATGAACAGGAATGCTGCTTTCCAGGGCCCCCTAAAAATATGGGAACATGCCAGAAAGCTGCTTTCCAAGGCCCCTAAAAATAGAAGGGCACGCCTGAATCCAGTGTTCTGGCACATCCCCGCCAGGCCAGCAGAAAGGAGGGCCCGTGAGCTGGGGCCAGCCCAACCACCCCTCCCCTCTCTTCCCTGGAGTCTGTGGTGGCTCTGCCCCTTTTGGCCAGGGCCTGGCTGTGCGTGCAGCCAGGCTGCAACCTCCAGCCTGGGCCCCTACTTGCCAGCCCACTGGCCAGCCAGTGCCATGGCCTCCTGCCCCCCCGCCCAGCTCTTCGGCCAGGTAAGGGGGCTGGGGGGCGGGGTTGGGCAGCCGGCAGGGAAAGCATGTGGGCAGGAAGGATGCATAGGGAGGGGGGAGAAGGGATCAGGATGGTGCGCTGGTGAGCTGAAAGGGGGTGGCGTGAAGATGGGGAACTGGGGCTGGGGGTTAGGAGGGTTGGAATGGGGCAGGGAGCTTAGGAAGTAGGGATTGGGACTGAAAATGACATGGGGAAAGGGGTCTGATGGGTATAGGTGTTTTGGGGGCAGTAACAGGTGGGGGGGCAGTAGCTGGGGTGGTGGCTGGCATTTGGAGGGCAGGAGCTTGGGAGGGCAGGGTAGGTGGGTGGGGGACTGGCATTGGGGGGCAGGAGCTGGGGTGCGGAAAGGTTCTGGGGCCCACCAAATTATACTTTAACCTCTGCAGTCACTGCTATATCCTATGGCTTTAGTGCCTCTATAGGTGGATTGTACCCTACCAACAAGGTGTGCAAAACCAAGATCTGTAGCACTGCCTCCTAACCATGGGACCAGAGTTTTATCCTACAATACTCAGCCTTATCAGCTTCCAGAGGGAATACTTACAAAACTAAACTTCTTCCATACAAAATTATAAGCTAAGCTGTTATTTTGTTGGACCTTAGAATACTGTTAACATGGCATTGATTTATAAGTATCTGGTAGTGAAAAAACTCAATTACTTAGTAATTGTTCTTAGAAGAATTCAAGCCTTTTATCAATGAAAAATTAGTTTGATGGCTTTACAAATAGAACAAACAGAATGCATGTTGCCATGTACTACACAGATGTCACAACCTAGTAAAAGCATCATTTTTATAAAGGTTTATAAGAAATGTTAGAATTCAACAGCACAAGCCTGAAAATATGTCACAAAGCTTGCTCTAACAGAAATAGCAATTCCAAAGTTTGATATAAAGCACTGTTAAATAAAAGAAAGAAAGAAAGACAGACAGACTCTTGGAGAAAAACAAATTGGTTTTGCACAAAATTATTTCTCTTTAATAAAAAATATTTTGCTGTATATATGTAGAGAGTGTATTCTAGTTAGCCAAGAAAAAAAAGATGTTATACTTTTCCAGTTTAGTCATTTGATAAAACCTTTGATAATTTATTCATGAATATTTAATCTGATGGTTTAATCTTCAAACAGTTTCCCTGCTAACAGATTTGCTTTATTTCCCTTCCATATTCTGCCTTCACATAACTACTGCTTGGTTTTGTAAATTATTTTTCATACTGATTAGCTCAATGAGGAAGGTGTCCATCATCTAAAATTTGCTGTGTTTATCTCAAATTGATGAAAACCGCTGAGATAAAAAATCATCAAGACTGTTTACTTAAACCACATTAAAAATGTGCATTTCTGGTACATGAGACCACCATTAAAATGTCACCCAGGTGACGAAATATAACCAGGCTCCTTCCTTCTCCAGTTTGCTTCTAGTATTACTATAAAGGTAATTTATTCCTAAATGCCTCAAAGAAACACTTCTTTTGCCACTTTAGTTTCCAACACTAACTCCTCTGTTTGAATGCCCAGCAGAATATACAGCGTTGCTATTCCACTTGAAAGTTTATTTTCTCAACCAACATCATTCAGGCTTATGGGAGTAACAAAATGTTGTGTGACAGCTACTGAAGAAGTTATGTTAGGTTCAGAATGATGTAGTGACTGATGGCTTTCAACAATGGAATGTGCCTTCCTGTTGGTTCAGCAAGCACAATGCTAATGGTACCACTACTTGAAGAAGTGCTTGTATCAACAAATAAAAATATTAACCCAGGAAAATCAATGTAAATATCTTCCATAACCCTGGAACCCTACTTCAGTATGTATTATCATTTCCAGAGCTCTTAACGGATGCAAATCAATCAATTATAATATACACTTACCAACAGCCTACAAAGAAACATAGGGTGTTCAAAACCCTTTACCTCTTCAAGCACTGTTTCAGAGACAAACAACTCACTTTATGTACTAGCACTTGAAGTTTTCAGACCCCACCGGCAATTTGTAGAAAAATATTTCATATACTACATATGGCAGATATTCCTCTTCAGGTAAAGCAGTAATGTAACAGATTTCTCTCCTCAGGACTCAATTCAGTGGTCTCTATTCTAATCTGAAATATGCAGATATACATCTCTCTACTTACCTTGAAAAGTCTGCTACTATGCTTGAGTGGATAAGTGCAGCAGTGGATTGCCCAAGAACACAGCTATGGATAGCAGCTGAAGTATATTTCAGATTAGAAGCTAGCCTCAAATGAAAGATTTGCACACTGCAGTCACTGAGAACTGCTGAGTCCTCAGCAGAGCGGAAAATCAGGATGCTTTTTTTATGTGCCTAAATACAGGTTTAAAAGCCTAACTTTAGATACTCAGCTTTTTAATTATTACTCACTGAAAGGCATCATCACTTGGTTGTCTGGTGGTCTGTAATGTATGAAATGAACTGGTTGACCTCAATTATCTTTCCAATGGACTGATGGCCACACTGCGAAACCACAAAAGCAAGGAATACTGTAATGCACATCTCCCTTGAGAGATCAAGGACCAAATGCACAAGGAAGCTGAGGCATGCCTATGAAGTAGTGTGGAAGAATAAACCTGACAAACTGTTTTGCAGAGGGACAAATCCTGCCCCCAAATGTAAATGCACACAGACTAATCTCCTAATATATGTGCTTATCATCTGTTCCTCTTCTCTCTCTCTCTCTCTCTCTTTTTGGGGGGGGGGGGGCAGGGAATCTCCTGTTGAATTTTTCTGAGTGGTAGCGTGCCCACTGAATCCAAATTATTTTCAAACACATAAGAGCTGAGTGTTTCCTGCTGTGAAGGATTTTCTATCAGAGCACATTCAGCACACAGCCACTGACTCTAGAACTCATTTCACCATAGGTCCTTCAGAACTCAAGTGTGTTGGCCTCTAGATCAAAATGCAAATCAAAGCTAGTTACTCAGATTTCTCTTGGGAGAATGGGGGCTATTTCAGAGAGCTGGGAAGAAGGGTAGGTATTTTTTATTCTTGGAAATACAAGTATTTTACATTGATTATTGTGTTACATTTCAATGCCTATGTGCATTTAGGAATGAGTCATAGGTGCATTCTCTTAATTAGAAAAACAAATAAATATTGAAATCAAACCTAACACGGCTTTTTAAATGTGTGGAATATAAAACACAATTGCTTAACTTCCCCCAGGTACGTGAGCAGCATCTTAACGTCCTGTTCTCTTGACTGGATTAAAAACAGGTATATATATTTTTTGAAGCTCTTGAAAAATAGATAGTAACCACTTGACTGACTGACTCTTTTCTGATAGCATCTCAGAAGCCCTCACACAGATACACTTAGAAATTATTGTCATATAAAAAGCCTCTTTTGTCTATCTTAGTTGCATTCATTTCAATAATCAGGTAATTGTAACAACTTTCAGTTGCATGGTTCTGTGTGTTTGATGGGAATGAAAAAATAGCCAGCATAAATTCTGCATCTTGCACACAAATATAAAATTCTGCAGCTTGTATCTTATTTAAATTATCAATGGAGTGATTAGGAAGATGGAAGTGCTCAGCAACTGTTTTTTTGTGTTGTGATTTCTGTCGTCAGTTTTGTGTGCATTTATTCTTCTGTGTAGGGATTTTCCTGTCTGTCCAATATATAAGGCTTGGGGGCATTTCAGGCACATGATGGCATAAATCACATTAGTGGATGAGTAGGTGAAGGACTCTTTGATGGAGTAGCTGGCTTGATAAGGTCCTATGATGGTGTCTTTTGTTTAGATATGTGGACAAAGCTGGCAGCGTTGTCTGTTGCAGGGATATGTGCCTGGATTAATGTTTCTGTTGTTAGGTCTGTAGTTGCTGGTGAGTGTCTGTGACTCATAGCAGTTACCTTGATGGCCGCCCCTCCCACACCATCACTAAAGTACATAGAATGTGTGAAGTGAATAGATGGCCCCTTCACGTTAACTAGACGGCCCCCTTGAACACAACTGGATGGCCGTTACCACCCTGGGGGCCCATTGTTTTGCAGGGCTTAGTGTAGGTGGGATCTGCCTAACTGCAAGGTACTGCAGGGCATGACTCATATCCCCATTGTTCCCCACATTCCCCATAATCAGGGAAAGGCGGGAAACAGTCTTTAAAAGCTGAGGTTCTGGGGTGCTCAGGCAGGACGGTCTTCAACATCTTGCCTGGCCTGATCAACCAGAAGCTGCCTCCTCCGCTCACGAGTTCCCCCTAGAGCGTATCAACGAGTTTCCCCCATGAGTACAACTGCCGGCCGATTACGAGTCTCCTTTCTCCCGCCTGTAATGCTGTTGCCGCTGCTAATAGGAGTGGCAAGAGTCTGCCCTGCAACCTTTCTCTAAAGAATAAAGTTATTCTATTTCTTTACTGCTGCTTTAAAACTGCTTTCCCCAGCTTTAAAGGCTTGTGTGTGTGTGTCTTCCTGTTTATTTCCCACTTCAGTGTGTATGTTAGGAGCTCCTGTGTCCGTAATTGCCTGTCGCTACTTTGTATCACTCAGTGTCTCTCTTTTCCTTTTGCGTTGTTTGAATTGGTTTTAAATGTATCCTTGTAAGTTGCAACAATGTCTTATGTTAATTGGTAGCCTTAGAAGTCTTAAGTTAGCTGTTCAGATTGTTTCCTTTACTTTGTAACCTTTAGAATTGTTTGGTTAAGTTACTTCTGCCCTCCCCTCTGTAACTTCCCCAACTTAAATAAACTGTTTCCATTTAAATTCTCCTTGTCCCCTCTTTATTTCCCAACTGCCCCCCACGTGGCCCTCTCTTCTCTCCAGCCCCTTCTTCCACTGCCCATAGCCCCTTTCCCCATGGCTTCCCCCAACCATCTCTACTCCCTTCTCTGACCCTTGCCCGTTACAGCTTTTCCTCCCGGCTTTTCCCCTTTTTCCGCCGCTTTCCTGCGGCTCTCGCCAGCTCCCTGTTACTGCTGCCACTTTCCTGCAGCTCTCGCCAGCTCTCTGTTACTGCCGCTGCAACCTTTCTCCGTTCCCCGGTGACCCCCGCCACCACCGTCGCTTTTCCCTGTTCCTTGGCGGCTCCTGCCAACTCCCCGCTGCCGCCTGTGGCTGCCCTGACGCCTGCTCTCCCGATCCCTGCAGCTCCTGCCTTTTTCCTTCTTTTTTCCCCTCTCTCCCTTCTTTCTCCCACCGCTGCTTTTCCCTTCCAGTTAGTCCCCCTCTATCTCCCCGAGCCTCTGTTCAGCCCCTCTTGCTTCCCCGAACACCCACGTGTATCCCAACTCCTTGCGTGCCTCAGTCTCCCTGCCCCACCTCCCACGTGTGTCTCCGTCCCGCCATTCCCACTCACCCCCCCACTCATTTTCCTTCTCCCCTAAGCCCTTCCCTCTGCCACCTGCTCTCTTCACCGCCACTCAACCCCCCTTCTCAGCCTCCCCCTCAAACCCCAGACCCGTTGCTCAACCCCCGTCTCCCCTGCAACTATCCAACCTCCTCCTGCTTCCCCTATTGCCCCGAGTCCCCCCCCGTGCATCCCCATCTCATTGCTCCTGAGCCCCTTCCACTTTTCTTGCCTCTCCTCCGAGTCTCCCCCAGCCTTTGAACTCCTGCTCCCCCCCGTTGCCTGCACCCCCATCCGCATCCTTTCCTGCCTGTCCCCCTGCCCCGAGCTCCCCCGTGCACCCCCATCCCACTGTCCCTAGACCCCTCCCACACTTACCTCTCTCCATCTTTGCCTCCCCCAGCCTTTGAACTCCTGCTCCCCCACCCGCTTCCACTGTTCTCTGACACGCCCACATGCTAATTTTGCGCTGTACCCCCTTTTTTCTATAGGACATTAAAGCACCTTTAAGGTTATAGTGAGTAGGGCTATAGTGTTAGTAGGCTAACTGAAGAACCCCATTGTTCCCCAACCTACCCCCACTCCCAAAAGTTAGGTACCCCCCAACACTTTACAGAAACCACTGCGACAAACATGACATACACCGACCACCACCCACCTTACCCTATACTCATTTTAAATAAAGTGTACCCCGAATCCACCCCCTACCCCACGGGTGCAGTGGTTGCCCCCCAAGATCCTCAAATCCCCGAACCTGCTGGCAGGGTGAGTGAGTATCTGTTTAAGGTTTGGGGGTTGTCTGTAGGTGAGGAGAGGTCTGTCTCCCAAGATTAGAGAGAGTGAAGGGTCATCTTTTAAAATAGGCTGGAGATCCTTAATGATCTGTTGCAGAGGTCTGACTTGAGGGTTGCATGTGGTGACCAGTTGCGCTTTATTGTTTTCTTTTTTGGGCCCTTCCTGTAGTAGTTGACTGTGGGGTACTCATCTGGACGTGTCAATCTGTTTCTTTACTTCTCCAGGTGGGTACCATAGTTTTAAGAAAGTTTGATAGAGATCCTGACGATGTCTGTCTATGTCTGAGGGATCAGAGCAAATGCAGTTATATTTTAGGGCCTGGCTGTAGACAATGGATTGTGTGGTGTGTTTAGGATGGAAGCTCAAGGGATGTAGATAACCATACCGATCAATAGGTTTTTGGTATAGAGTGGTGTAGCACTTCCATCTTCCTAATCACTCCACTGATGATTTGTTAACAATGGTCGTCAAGGAAATCAATCGGATATCAAGCTTCAAAAGAGAAACAGCCGAAATTGAACTAATATGCAAATTAAATTGCGTGAAAGCAGGGCTGAATCCTGAGTATGGATTCTCTTCACATTATAACAGATAATTTGACTTCAACCTCCCTCTTTGTGCTGTTTCCTAGAGTCTAAATCCTTACAAATGCTCTGATTTACTGTTGCAGTATGACCTGATCCCAAGTCTTACACTCCCCTGTATTTATTTTCATCCAATTCCGTAAGTTTCTCCCTCTTCAAAGTGTTTGATGAAGTGGGATATTCTCCCACAAAAGCTCATGCAATAAATAAATCTGTTTGTCTTCAAGTGCCACAAGACTCCTTGCTTTTTTTGTTTTCCCAACATACCTCTTCCAATGGCACGGCTCAGTGCTGCCCCCTACTCATTGCTTTTGGCTAAAAGCCACAGTTTAGCTTTCCAAGTCTACTGTAATCATTCTCCTTTTGTAGATTACAAAATCAGAAGGGACCACTTTGACCATCTGGTCTGACCTCCCATATAACAGAAGCCATAAAACCATAGGCAAATTTGGACTGGGGAATGAGGGACATTGCCCTACTCCAAGCCTGTGCAAGGACTGGCTGGGCTATCACCCGGGAATAGGGACCAGCTGGGAGGCAAGTAGCTCCAGCCCACCTACCTGCCTCCTGGCTGAGAACAGGAACCTGGTGGGATGTGGGTAGCTGCAGCCCACTTCCTGGCTGCGAACAAGAACCAGGTATGAGCGCGCTGCTGTTGCCAGGGTCTTGGCTTTGCACCAGGACTGGCCAGAAAGTAGGCAGCTTCAACATGGCTGACTGCCTGCCTGCCTGCTTCCCACCTGGAGGCAGGGATCAAGCAGCACAGTGCTGCTACTGCTAGGGTCCAGCCTTTGCCCACCCAAAAGGAGGCAGTCAGACTCTTGCTATGCACAGGACTTTCCTGAATTAATTCCTTCTTCAACTAGAGCCTCTTTTAGAAAAAATATCCAGTCTTTTCTCTAACGTCATGTTCTATAATCCAGATTTACAAACTAACATAAGTATAAAACACACAAAAATAAACTTGTGCAATAGGCAAAGTGAACAAAAAGGAAATTTCTAAACATTTAAGGCCCACAACAAAACTTTGAACCAAGACTTTTCCCCAAGCAACTAGTATATACATGGCAGGTGTAGGGTAGGCTCTCCCCATTCATCCAGGAAAGGGGACAGAGCACCTAGACCCATCCACATGGTCGCTCCACAGCAGCTTCAGATCTGGAGCAGCATTCACAGACATAATACAACTCTTATGCATGAGGTTACATCTAAAGATTCATATAGTTACGTACCATCCTTCATCCCAACTACAATCTCCTCCTATGTAAGCCAAGGGCAGAGACCACTGCAGGACTGGGCCATGTGGCAAATGGGGGACATGCAGTCCTCATACTGAGCCCAACCACACCCTGAACCTCCCTGTGCAGTAGAAGACCAATAGTTTCACTTGTAGAATGCAACCTCATTCCGCCCTTTCTTGTTTGGGAAATCTTACTCAGGCAAAGTTTGCACTGGCTCCACAGTAGGAGTGGGGAGCTCAGGATGAGTCCCTCATCAGTAAAGGAGTGTGTTAAACTGAATTATTCCAAGTGGCTATACTGCAAATCTTCATGGAAAACAAATTTCCACAAACATTTTAGAATCTTTTACTTTTTCCAGTTATTTTTCTTATTAGCATACAATTTCCATGTCCTGATTTTAAGACAGAAAGACATCTATAAAGGTGAAGCTCTTCTCCAACAGACAATTATTAATTCAAACAAAAGATGCTGTATCCATGTCACCGAAGGGCCTGATTCTGCAAGCATTTGTATACCAAAAGGTATGTTTGCACAATGCATTGTAAAGCCAGAACTCCATATTAAACTTCAGTAACAATCATTGGTGAGAATTCTAGCAACATCTTTAGCCAAAATAAGTGGAAATGCAAAGCTGTAGTTTGCATAATAGTTCAGGAAACATTAGAGATAGTCTGATATTTGGGGCAGAGGGTGCATTATGGAAAATGCATGGCAATTCCTTGCTATGGAAAGTGGAAGCATTTCTACTGCTATTTAAGAAAAATACAATAAGGTAAAAAGGACACATTTACTTTCACCAAATGAATTCACAGGCTATGTTTACACTAGCAATTTAGTTCAACTGAAGTGTCAGGAACGGGTTAAGCCAGCTGGCCTTGAAAGCCACATAGGCAAAAGTTAAGGCGTGAAACAGCCTCTACCCAGTAACCAGCTCAAACCAGTTGAGGCTAGCTCAAACCTGCTGCTGCTACAGTCAATAAAAGGGAGCCCCTCCCCTGGGGGAAGAGTAGTCTGAATTGGGTTATGAGGCCTGTGTAGGCCTCACCTCATCCCACTGGGCTCAGCAGGGCCAGCCATGAGGAGTTAGAGTCGAGGTGGTGAAGAAGCGCACCGCCATGCCGATGGCCTGATCACCCAGAGGCAACTCCCTGGTCCAGGTGTTAAGAGACCGTGAACAGCTGGCAAATCCTCAGGCCAGTGACTGCTAGCAAGCAACGCTCGAGGAGATGGTATCACAACTTCCTTGGGTAAGAGCAAAGCCAATTGGTAATCTCAGGGCCAAAGCTGATAGTGGTTATGAACAACAGTTTTAACTGCAGTGCAGTATTGGTTCAGGGGATAACAATAGGTTTGGGGTTAGGGATAGTAAGTACTTTAGTAGTGCTTGGGGTGGGATTTTGCTTGTTTGTGTGCTGTTTAAAGCTGTAAAAAGAACGCAAGAGGATGCATTGTTTTAAGTTTGTATTGTTACTGGTTTCCTGTTGTAAGATATCTTCCTCTTGACTGTGAATTTCTTGTTTTGTTAATAAAAAGTTACATAAAGAGTCAAAAACAAAACTAAGCCTCAAGCCTTTCTGTCCGGTCAAACCGGGGCCGGTTGCCCAGCTCCCCACCAAACAGATCTGTCCAGTCATCATGGTTCGGATGGCAACATTAAGGACACTTAATTAGAATTAAGTTAGCCCACGGCCACACTAGCCTTTCCTTAGTTCGAACTAGTAAGTACCAATGGTTAGTTCAAACTAAGAGCTAATGTTCAAACTAAAGTACAGCAAAGACTCTAACCCTTAGTTCAAACTTACTAAGTTCAAACTAAGGAAATTAGTTCCAGCTAACAACTTTGAATAATTCGAACTGATGGTTAGTTCAAACTAGTCCACATCATTAGTTCAAACTAAGATGTTTGCAGTTAGTTCAAACTAACCCAAGGTTAGTTCAAACTAACTTTGGGTAGCTGCGACATAGCCACATTCTCTGTGAATGGTTTTGATCATGAGTACAGGAACTGATTTTAAGCTATGATCCACAGCTTTTCTCTCAACACCTTAGAAAAAGATCTTTGCCCCCATAACAGAACAGAGAGAAAATATATTCGACTGCTAATTTGTCCAGAGTAATATAACAGCACCACCTGGACTTAGAGGGCAAAAAGCCAAGAATTACCAGAGTAGTATTATCAAATTTTCATTTTAGTGTTTAGTTTGAGAGCCACAGAACCTCCCTGGTTTTGTTATGACAAAAATCAATTACTGATCACATGAGTGAGACAAAAGCCTGTAATTAATCTTTGCCCACAACTTCACTGTCTCATGTGCATGCACACAAAACTAGCTAGGCAGGGATTATTTGGTGAAAACGGAAACACTAGTTTCAACAAAACTGGTTGGGAAGATGCCTCAGAGTGGAGCACCAACTCCAGAGTAACCTATAGCCCAATATTAGAGCATTCACCTAAGATGTACAAAACTTAGGTTCAAGTCCTTGCTTGGAATTGACCAGAATAAGAAGTTGAACCTCAGTTCAAATGGGCTGCAGTTAGCAAACATTTGGTAGAAAAATGGAGGAAGCAGCTCAATTTTACTATTTAAGACCCACTGGTCTAATGTAATCTTGGATAAACAGTTGAGGAAAAATGCGCAAGCTGGAGCTGGGGTCTAAGGCTGATATGCCATTCCCAGGGGCACCCTCAAAAGCTCTTCTTTGGGCTCAAAGACTGCCATGACTGGGCCTGAATCTGGCCAGAGGTGAGATTACTCCTCTTGCCATTCCAGCCCCTTCTACAACCATAGTCCTGCCTCAGCTGGTAAGAGCAGGGGATGGGCTGCACCTTAAATGACTTCTTCTGAGGGGCCAGTGTGTAAAGGCCCAGGGATTTTAGAATTGCCCACGACACCTTCTGGCAGATCATGGACACGTACACCTACTTGGAAGGGATGTGAGCAAACACTTGAAGAACAATAGCATTGGAGGTCACTCTAAAGGCTGGCTTTCAGTGTTTTGCACTCTTGCTATTTGGCGTTCCCTCTCTCCCACCCCCCACCCTGAAAACTGCTCTTGATTTATCTAGGGCTCACACTGGGTGATTGTTAATGGCAAGCAATCCCTTCTCTTGCTTTATCAATTGCAGGCCTCTAGTTACCTTCCAGCACAGCTGAAGTTTGTTATTGAGCAGAAAAAGCTATAAAGCTGTGTGGTTGGAAGACTAAAAGCAATGGAGCATATCTAGAGTCACAAGTGAAGTGCTATAGCTGTGCAAAGGGAGAACGATCTCCAGAACAAATTACAGTGCTGTGTTAAGACAGCCTGCAGCATCCAATACTGAGTTCCAATCAAAAATTAATGTTCGCCGCATTAGATTTCACTGAACAATGGGGGTTACAAGCTTTGCTAATTTCCCAAGTAATTATCCAAATGTCACTAAAACTTCTCTCTTTTTCTCTTTCTCTATTTAAACTTCTTAACATGTCTACCAGCAAACTGTTTAGCAGCACCTGGACT
>ML681966.1:58701652-58836231 GCA_007922195.1 Podocnemis expansa | reverse complement strand
AAAGCTCTTAAAGATATTACCACCTTCCCTACCAATATTCACTGAACACTTGCTTTTTAAACTATTCTAACAGACACTATATACAATTTCCTTTTAGATATCTGGGATTGCCCTATTCCTTTAAGTGCCATTACCACATTCAAGAGGATTTTGCTTGATTCATATACATACCTAGTGCTTGACGTAAGGTTTATATTTTTGGTAGCAGGTTGTCAGTTCAATCAAATAATTTATATCACACAGTATTAAGACATTATATTTTGCCAAAAGACCTCATACCACATGTCTGAAAAACTTCTGAAGTTTCAGAGTGTAATCAGCCAGAAATGTGATTTTTTACATGAACACTAAATTTTGTAGTAGTAATTTTTCCAGTATACAGTAGGTAAAACAAGTTTGAAGATCTTGTAAGTTACTTAACAGAAAAAAGCAGTTTGTACAGAAAAGTAATGCAAGCAGAGTTCATCATGAATCATGAAGAGAGATGGCAAGCCAACCAGAAGAAACCAAGAACTGTGATCTTTGTTTAAAACAAAAATCAAAACCTTTGTAACTCAAACCTTTCTAGAAGGTTAGAAAAGATCCATTAGTTTTGCCTACTTTGTTTTAAATTAGTCACACAAACTGCTACTAGAAAAACACTGAAGATTTTTTCATGGTATTTTTAAAATTCTGCAGAGGTTTGAAAAGAACATTTCATAACTTATTTTTAAAATTGCAGCTTACATTTTTTGGTTTTCAGTTTTGTACCACCTTCTCCATTACTCCTGCATCCAGTCCCTTTGTTCCTGATTTTATCATTCAAAAAGGAGTGGGGAGGCAGAAAAGAAAAAAAGGAATAAGTGATGGAAAAATTAAAATACTGAAAAACAAAAAAAATATTCTCCATTTTTCAATAACCTGAAAAAATAAACTTAAGAGGGAAAATTTAAAAATGGAAAATTAAAAAACCATACATAAATCAGTTCCATATATGATGCTTGTAGATGGGTTAAATCAGATGTTCAGATGGCAGGAGGGTTTGACATTTAAGGGCTTGCAAGGGGGTCCAGAAGTATAATTCTGGGGCACATCTTCAGAGAATGTAGATAAAGTGTTTGATGACTGGGAAGGGAATCTGAGCCTCCATCTTCCTATTTGGGCAGATGTGGGCTTTCAAAAGAGCGACTGGGATCACTATCTGTGGAGACAACTAACATAGTTTGGCAGTTTTCAGGTAGGTGCGGGGTCAGGGCCAGCACACAACATTTTGGCAACTGAGTCAGCGAGCTCAAATGACATGCCCATGCCCCATCGCTTGGACCAAAACTTTAAGGTCATCACAATTCTACCTTTTTCCTGTTCTCCTCCTCTCATGGTATTGCTCTGCTAGCTACCCCAATAAAAGAACTAACAACTTAAAATGCCTTGTTCAAAAATTTTAGTAACGTTCAAATGCCTGAACAGCAAATGTAACTTTTTTTGTCTGCACAGTAAATACTGACATTTTTATCTGTTTGAATAATCAAAACGGTGCTTTCCATGCCTTCTTGGTTGCAAAGATCTGAAAGGCTTCCTGAAGATCCACAGTCTGGGCCAGCTCATGCTCTACGGAGATGGGTGCAAGGCCAAACAGCCTCTTGTGTGTCATTGTGGAGCGTTCCAAGCATAGATGTGTTTTTGTTAACTTCAGCTTGGAGAAGCTGCTTTCTCCAATGGCAACTGTTACAGGAAGTGTTACAAATATTCACAGAGCAACAAAAGCATTTGGAAAGAGGGTGGTCATCTTATTTGTGCACATGTATTCCAGAACAGCCTCTGGAGCTGATCTTGCTGAAATGTATCTTCAAAAGGCTTTCAGTTCACCATCCAAATCACTTGCATCAATATTGTGCATGTCATCATGTGTCAACACTGTCTCTAGTGCCCTGCATTGCTGGTGTACATCTTCTTAAGGTATAGTGAGGAGTTTTGGAATATCATACAACCTCTCAAATATACTGCTTTGTTCCTTGAGCTGCATGAAACATTCTTCAACTGACTGTATTGCACAATATAGCACCTGGTTAAAGAATTCAACTATGAATAGTTGTTTGGGGTCTCTTATGGGATTATTCCATGCCTCAATCAAAATGTTTTCTTCTTTTGTGACTCTTGTACTCTTGAACGGGTGGGAAAACAGCTTCAGTGAAGTTCCTCTGCCAACTTCTGTGCACTCTTCAGAACATTTTTGAAATCCCTCATCTGACTGGTAAGACTGGAGGTATGATTTTGCTTTGTCCAGTCACCATGCTCGGACATTTTTACTAGATTCTGTAGTTGTTACAAAATCCACCATTAAAGTCATTTGTTCCACATGGCTGATGTCGGGTGTGCAGTCCAGAATGACAGCATAATATCTTGCTGACTTCAGATCTACCACAATCTTCTATTTGACTTTTGCTGCCAGTAACTGTATGATCTCATTTTGAATTGTTTTTCCAGGGTAGTGGCGGATATAGATTTCTTGGGTGGTGATTCATCTTAGATGTTTCTGGAGTACAGCATCAAACAGCCATCAGCTCCACAATTTTAATGAAGTTTCCATTGTTTGGCGCACACAGCTGATCTGAAGTGCCACACAGTGCTAGGTTTGGAGTAGCAAGCACTCTCACAAGGGCAATGAGTCTTTTCAGAACATTTTGCCAGTAAAGAGACTTGAATGAAATCTTCTCTTGATGCTGATCATCTATGGTGGCCTTTTACCTTAGTCTCATCTCAAGCTCTTTCCACTTATGGGCTATGGCTACACTACAAGGTTCAGTTAAGACAGCTTAATAATGTCTACTTTAAGCCAAGATAAAGGAGACTGTATTAAGTCAGTTTAGAGCATCCACACTCAAAATGCCAGGAGGCTGCCCATGTCCACATTGGCAGCAGCTAGATCACCCTAGGAATGGTGCATTGTGAATAGCTAGCCCACAGTGCACCACAGCAGGAGTGCCCCTCTCTCCCAGCTGCTCCTTTACTACAGGAAGTGAGTGACCACCAGGGGCGTCACTGGTGCCTGGCTTACAGGGCTCAAGCCCCAAGTCCCAGCACCTGAGCCCAGGGGTCTGCCACCGGGCTGCACATGGCAGCGGCTGCAGTGGTGGCTTGTGAGCCCCAGGTCGCAGAGTGCTGAGCCTCAGGTCTTATCCCAGACCAGCGGTGCTCCTGGTGACCAACCTTTATACTGTGTGTGGTAACATGGAGCCAGGGAGGTCACGGAGCCTGACATGGCCCAACAACATGCCAGCATAGCACTCCATCCCTTCATGCATTGTCCAGACTTCTTTAGCTCTAGACCAGATGCTGCAGAGCAACCGCCAGTGCAGGGGCAGGTCACACCAGTTAAGATTCTAACACTGGGAAACAGCACATAGAAGAAGGTGAAGTCAGATCACTTGTTGTAATGGGAAAAAAATCCATAGTCACAATTTAATCTTGCTTTCACAGAATTTAAATCTACAAGAAATAGCAACTTCTTTCTCTCTGTCTGTTGTTTCCCAGGGTTTGAATCTTAACAACTGCTTTGATTTGCTGTTACAGTATGACCTGATCCTATGTCTTACACTCCCCTGCATTTATTTTCCTCCTATTCTGTAAATTCCCTCATCTTCAAACTGTCTGACAAACTGGGATTTTCTCCCATGAAAGCTCATGCAATAAACAAATTTGCTAGTTATAAAAAGTGCCGCAGGACTCCTTGTTTGTTTCCAACAATATCGGGGGGTCAGGCTGAGAACGGGAGAGACATGCAGGGTTGGGCTGGAGAAGGTCAAAGGGAGAGACACGTGGGGTTAGGCTGGAGAAGGGAGAGAGACACCAGATCAGGTCAGAGGAAGGAGACATAGGTTGTACTGTTAGGATGCAGGGCTGGGACGCTGGGGCTAAGACAAAGATTTTGATGTGTTGCACACAACTGGGAATGCTCACAACTGTGTTGTGCCTTCTCTCTAGTACCCATCCCCATGTTTCAGATAGCTAGGAGGCCAATTAAGTTGACTTGCGCCAACTCCTGGTCTACACTGGTTTAACTTGACTTACTAAAGTCAACTGAAAAATTAAGTCCACTTAATTAGTGAAAGTTACCAAGTTGACTTAAGCCAGCTCTTGGGCTATACTGGCTTCAACTGACTTAACTAGGGAAAGTCATTAAGTCAAGTTAAGCAAACACTTAAGTCAACCTAATAATTTCTAAATATAGACTGGGCTTTGTTTAGTTGACTTAAGGGATTTTAAATCAACTTAAACCCATAATGTAGACGTACCCATGGAATGCTCGCTGGTGATTTGCTGCCTTCTCATGGCATGCCAGATTTCTAGCCAGATTTTTCCAGTCCTTTTTTCCTGTAGAAACCAATGTGGCTGGAACATTACACTGGAACAAAAAAAGCATGCAGCATCCTGGGTTTTTGAGTATGTAAGCCATAGCCTCTCCACTCTGTCATTGGGGATTTCACACCAGGAATGTGTTGTATGGAAACATCTATTTTCATTGTCTTTGGTGAACATGAAGTTTTTCACTTGTGGCTCATGCAGCACAACAAAGTCCTTTAGGCTACTTCTCAAGTAGGTCCACAGTCCTGGATCATCTAGACTTTAGGAACTAAACTCTGCAGCTGCTGTTTCTTGTGCTTGCACCACACTTCTCTGATCTACACTTTTCTTCAGGAATGTGTATGGTTACATCCATTTGAGATGAAGATATGGATGCTGCAGGAATTGCCAGTTTACCTGCACTCTGAGTAACTGGAAGATCAAGATTCTCCTCACTACTCACATCGTCACTGGGGCCTGAAAGCTCACCATGAACATTTGTATCTATGTATCTCAGGAGCACTCCTTCCTGCTTAGAAAAGCTTCCTTAGCTTTCTTTCTTTTTCTGAATGCTGCCCCAGAGGGGCGTTTTCTTCTTTCACTCATGACTGCTGTTCTGTGCCAGCTACAGTGGCCCTCACCACTCAGTTGAAGTGGACAAATAAGCAGGCTGGTAGCAGGGCCTGAGTGAGGGATGACATCAGTGTCTTGAGAGCTTAACTAGCTCCTACTACTTCAGTGGACTGCCTGTTCTCCTCAAGGGGCTTCAGGGAAGCAGCAGAAAACAGGAAGCTCCCTGAAAAGCTAGTGTTAATCAGTCCTGGGAGTGCTACAGAGGTACTTAAGAGATGCCTCCTCCTCTCTCTTCCTGCAGTTCCAGCTGCTTTCTGTTATTTCCTCTCACCTTCTCTCTTTCCTCCAGCACAGCAATCCACCATCTCTGTGCAACTAGAGCAGAGAGGATACATATGCACCAGCAGCAGACAATTTTCTACACTCTGGGTTCTACTGGGCCTGCCACACACACAGTCTGGTACCTGAGGCAGCTGCCTCAGTTCGCCTCATGTTAAAGCCAACCCTGAGAGTAGAGAAGGGAGATGGTTCAAAGCTGTGAAGTTAACTAGCATGAACTAGTGATGCATACAGAAATAGACAATACAGAACCCAATACCAACAGCAACCAAAGCATAACAAGTAACCATTGGAGGGAAAGGAAAATTTGGTGCTGTCCATCCCAAGTTCTACCATTGCTGATGACCCATGGTGTCTGTTTTTCATAAGGCCAGAGGTTTGCTACAAAACTGCCCCCCCCACCAAACTTTTACTTGAACATACTCATCTACATTACTGTATTACCGTTTACTGAAACTGCAAACTACATACTGATCTACAGTGTTTGAGAGTTGAATCAGAGCTTTATTTGTTTGCATTAAATATGTAGAAAGTACAACTAATCAGTGAGGACTACTGTCAACTTCTTTGTTTAAATATTTTAGACATTTTACTAGATATGCACTTTTAAAAAATATATATATACAGATCAATAGTTTTTCATGAAAACTGATATAAACTTGCCCCGGAGTTCATCCTAGCTGCAATTACATTAAGCAACTCAATATTATATCTGATTATGGGGCAATTGTTGGCATGTGAACTTCCTTAATTGAGATTAGATTGTTCTGGGTAAACAACAAATTTCATTTTTAAAGCAGCAAATAACATTCATTCAAAATGATGAGGCAACAACATCCGCTGAGGGACAGATGGTCTATCGATTTTGTGAAGGGCTCCTTTACAGAGAGGTATTTTATCACTCTTTGGTGGAGTGCATGTGAAGGCTTTTTGTTGCTCCAGACAGCACTTTACATAAAAATCATGTGCTTCCTGAAAAAATTTCTGTATTTATAGTGTGCTGCTTTCCTTTAAGCAGACACAGTAATGTTAAATTCTTTAAGCTGATACCTCCTTTGTACAATTCAAGCTGTCACATGGGCAAGTGTCTGCACATGGAAAGGTAATGGCATGTGATAGTAGAACAGAGGTGAAGAATACAGGAATACTACACCAGGAAAGAGGGGACATTTGGGAGACCAGAATTCTAACACATCTGGCTATTGGGATGCTTTTGTTTTTTGACAGCGCTATTTGATTAAACAGATGCCTATCTATCCATGGGCACTGAAGACATGGGTTACCACCTGCTGCACACTAAGCTACTGGAATGTTTTCCCCTTCCCAGTAAGCACGCTTGTCTCTAATTTAAATTACTTTTGACATTCCAACAGATGTATCATTTTCCATTCCTTTTTCTTTCAATATAATAATTAAGGATTTTTTGGCAATGAATTAGCTTTGATCCCAAATTTACATCAGTCTTCGCATCCAAGTAACTCTGTCATGTACGCTTCTTGGCTTAAACTTGAAACACCCTACTAATCTAGCTGGGATCACTACATCTCTTTGTAAGAAACATAATATGTACAGAAAGATACAAAATGACATGATGCATCAAGTGCCTTATGCCAGCATTGTTTCATTTTGTTTTTACAGAAATCAGTGCTTGGCAAATGGACAACTCAAATTACTAAGCAATGTGTAGCCACCAGCATTTTGCCTATAGGACATTATTTAACAGCTGCTTTATAACATTTTCTCTTTCTTGAGTTTTAAATGTAAACAGGCAATGGAAAGCAAATTTAGGATCCCCAGCAATAATGTTGTGCAGGAATTCATTTGTAACAAAATGCCTTGCTTGGGAAAGGTAAACCTAACAGAAAAGAAGAGATTAACAAGTTGACTCAATAGAAAGGCCATGCTGAGCTCATTTAAAAAACTCAGTGTTTGCATGGCTTGTCCAAATCAAATATTTTCATGTCTAGACAGAGGGATGGTATATTTTTAAATGCTGTACATATATATTTGTTAAATAATGGATCAAGAACAGGTTTGTGTATATTAAAGCTTGCAGTATGTTCATTATATGAAAGCAACAATGTTAGTCTTCAATAAAGATAATGCTCTGCCTATATTTCAACAGACATGTTTATACGTTATGTTATATACAAATAGTGAGAGAGAAATTCAAGAAAATTTCTTATGACAGAAGTGGGCAAAAGCATGAGGTAATGCAGAGGTCATTTTGGAAATGAACCTAGTGCACATAGCTAATTCCATTCATCTCAGTGAAAGCAAATATATTTGTTCTAAACTCAAAATAAACTATATTCTGTTTTAAAGCATTTCATAACTTAACAAGGACTTAAAGAAAACAGCCCCATTGATCCACTTGCCGTGGTTAGTGCAGCACCAAATCATGGAGCTGGGTAGGCATATTGTTTGGTGATCAAAGCAAGGGACTGGGAGTTAAGACACCTGGGCTCCTTTAGCAGAAAAGGGGTGTTGAGAAGTTTAATTAATCTAGTTTAGTGCGTGCTTGGCATGAGTGCATCACAAGGAGAGGATGAAAACAGTCTTTTCCCTTTAGCACCTGCATTGATGGAGGCACAATCACAATCCCTATACTATCTCAGAGCAAGGATTTCTCTCTTTTAACTCCCCCCTCAGCATTACTCACCACAGAGGAAAAAGGGAAGGTGAGGAGGCGGGGCCTGTGAAGTGAGGCTGACTTGTCAAAAAGAAGAACCTTTCCAGAAGGTAGTTTTTGGTCTACACCTACCCACATGTCAGGGAGTTTCCAAAACTATTAAGCCATCCTGACACGCCTCACAAAGCTCACTCCAGGGCAGTGCAGCCCCACAATGACTGGTCTGTGCATGAATTTGACAGCTTGGCCCTTTGCGAAGTACATCTTTGGATACCCTGTAGCACCAGTATAAGTGATAAACACATAGTGAAGGTTCCATTAAGGATACAGTATTTTGAAATCTTGGGAGAATAAACACAGAATTTCCAGTACTTCCTGGCTCTAGTGTGAAAAGCCTGCAGAAAAGCCTCTATGCAGTCTTGCCGTAGCCTTGTCAGTCCCAGCATATTAGATGGACAAAGCAGGAGAGAGAGGTAATAGCTTTAACTGGACCAACTTCTGCTGGAGAGAGAGACAAGCTTTAAAGCTACACAGAGCTCCTCCTCACAAGAAAAACCCGTCATGGAAAGCATGGTACTTCCACGGTGCTTGTTCAATTGCATTCAGCAGTTAGGAATTCTCTCACCCTCCTCTAGCATGACTTAAACAGCTGCATTTTGTAGTACTGGCAAAATAATAATATTGTAACCCAAAAGAGCACTTGCTTATGCACAATTCAGATGGCAAAGCTGGCAAATACCAAACTGAAGGTATCAAGAACTTTGTTGCTTCTGCTGGTTCGTGTTCCCACTTTATGAACCAGTATGGTCTTTGCTTGCATGAATGCATCAAGATTTCACCAGAAACCACCAAAGGATCTTGACAGAACGGTATGTTCATTCCAAAAATTTTCAATTAAACAGCATAAAAAGCACAATTACGAACTCGGTGATATAGGAAACATGGACAAAAGACCAACGACACCTGATTTGCCCAACAATCGAACAATTGCTAGCATTGGTGAAAAAACAGTTTTTGTTAGACCAACAGGGAATTTAAAAAAGATCATTTTTCACTGTTGTTCTTTCATGCTTAGCCGACGTGACAAAGCTGTGTCCAGTTATTTTTAAATACAAAAAGTTGCCAAAAAATGTTGAATTTCCACCTGGAGTAATTGTCTGTGCACATGAGAAAGGATGGATGGATGGATGGATGAACCACCCAAAAAAATAGCTCCATGAAGTTTGGAATACATAACCAGGCACTGCACTGAAGAAGAAACCATCCCTACTCATCTGGGATATGTTTAGGGCACATATCACAGACAAAATCGAAGATGAAGCAAAGCTGCTAAATACCTACACTGGCTGTTATACCTGAAGGCCTGACATCAATGCAGCAGCCACTTGACGTGTGCCTGAACAAGTCCTTTCAGGGTCACATCAGAAAGAAGTGGCAGGAGTGGATGTGCTCTGGCAAAGCTCGTCTGACAAAAGGAGGAAATTTAATGAAGCCAGACGTTAACCTTGTGCCTAGATGGGTTAAAGATGCCTGGGAGAATATTCCTACAGACATGGCTTGCCACTCACTCCTTAAATGCAGCGTAAGTAATGCCTTGGATGGTACAGAAGATGATGCAATATACCAGAGTGATTTTGATGATAATGGCAAGGATGATGAAAACAACATTGACGACATATATGCCGATGACCTCACCAACGATGACTCTGAACTACTGTTTGGCAACACAGATGTAGAGGACAACTCTGATTTTGAAGGATTTCATTAACATAGTTTAGTTCATTCAATAACAATATCTAATAAAATTGTGCATAATAAAAAAGCATTGTTTATATAATAAATAGACTATAGTCCTTTCTGTTCTCTGCTAGTCTTTTGTCATGCTTACTGTTTGCTGAAAGCCTTTCACCATCCTTCTTATCCTTATCATTGAAGGATAAGACAGAGCAGATTTTGAACCTCAGCTTATACACAGGTGGTGTGGGTTTTTTTGGGTTTCTGGAGTTAATAACTGAAGGGCGCCTTATACAATGATTGGCTTATACATGAGTATATATGGTAGTCAATCAGTTAGTGTCCCTTCTAGAGCTGTCTTTGGTCCTAGATCTCCTTTCACGTCTGTAAGTGAACTCCATTTACTTTGTTGACTATTCCTGACTCAAAGGTATCAGATCAGATTCTATACCCACTGATATATTTACCTCTGCACCAATGAAAGAAATTATTGGCAAATATACTTTTACAGCTTACTTTGTTTATTCATCCCAGTTGTGAGTGGGTGCTTCAGCTGACACTTCAGCATGGTGTGTACTTCATCACACCAGATGAGACAACCATACTCCAGTATATTCTTCACTTGTAAGAACTAATCATGGAAGGTGCTGTGAACCTCCTGAAGGGAGACGAGTTTCCTTAGCTCCCAGTGAAGTCAGCGGGAGCTGAGGCTTTCTGAATCTTATAGGAGCAGGCCCAGCATGTCCTCTCTACTATATAACATGAAACAATATTTTAAAAATTCATACTAGAGAAAAACACCATTCTGCTTCATATATTATAGGGTGATTTTTTTTTTTCCAGATCTCACACAATGAGCCTTGAATTTAGGGAAGCAATTCCTGTCTCTCTTGTTCCCAAATTAAAACAGATGGAGTTGGAAATTCCAGCTTTCACATTGTGTAAAGGCAGAATAATTTACAACTATGACAATTAAGGGTCAGACTATGCCAAAGATTGCAACAATGGAAAGGATCCAGGGGATAGGGGCAGAGCAGGCAAGAGGATGAAAAGTTCTTTCTCTGCCCCAACTCCCTGGCATACCCACACAGAGGTCACCGCAATGTGACCCTGATATTTTCTCTCTCCTATTTAAGACCCTGATTCAGCAAGAACTCCTAGTAGGTATCTTAACTTTAACAACAGCAGTTCCATTTTTTTCCATTTGACTTTTCATGTGCTTAACGTGAGAGATGTGTGTTCAGACACCTTGCTGAATTAAGGTTCACATAAATACACAGGAAAAAGTGTTCAGCTTTTCTTTTTCCACTAGTGCACTCCCCAAACCTGCAATCACACACGGCAGTGGACCCTGGCACCTGTGCACATCCGTACCGATTTCAACGGGACTTCATTTGGGTGTTAGATTCCGCCTGCACAGATTTGATTAGAGAACTGGGATCTAAGAAATTACTAGGAAACAGCAATGAATTCTCTGAACAAGAATGAACTATTCAGACATAATTTAACTTGTATTTATAGATTTTTGACCCTTCCTCCACTTTGATGAAGACAATGGTATAAAAATGTGTTGGCTTCATTTCTGATATACCTATCCACATAATATAAAAAGGTGCTTTTCTGGAGAATGACACTTTAAAAATATTGTTTGATGTTGTGCAGTAGAGATGACATTATGGGCCCAGTCCTATGAGGTTCTGCCCTACAGAACTTGCACAGCAACTTGCATGGTTAGTCTTTAAACAAGACTATATTAAAGCACAGTTATTTTATTACATCTCTGATGTCATATTTATGCATCTTGTACCCTTTTTTTAAGCAACAGGGATTCAGTTTATTTGGTTCTTATCCCTCCTCATTTATGAGCCCCTTAGTTATTCTGAACAAGTCCACTAACATCACTATAAACTTCTCATCCTTTACGTTAGAAAATCCATTCAGGTTCCTGCAACTAAGCCATAAAAATGTACTCCAGACAAAAGTGTGCGAAGATCTCACCCTACAAGAACATTCATTTTACACATATTTTTATTTATGTTACACTGCTGTGATAAAGCTGTTCATTTCTCAGACTCAAATGTCTTTTCATATGTTTATTCGAACAGACTTCTAATGTAAAAGTAAAACCTAATTTGAAATATGAATAAACTGTTCTTGAATGGATTCTGTTTCTGTATTTTAATTGTTTTTTCCATGAGAAACACATTAACAACTTTATTATATTGTAATTAATTTAACACTCATTAAGGTTGCTGAGCTGACAATTCTAAAGACAGAAGCCTATTGTTTAGCCACTGTAAAAGCACACACAATGGGAGTACAATCTGTTCCATAGTACCCCAACACTGACCTTCAAAAAAAACAGCTTTAGGATTGAGGGAGCAATTCATTCTCTGTGGCCCATTGTATCCTGGAACTCTCTGCTACCAACATGGACCCCAGCTACCCACAGTTATGTGGAGATCTCTTCAACAGGAAGTGGCCTGAGAATCAACTTATTTCACTTACCAGCAGCTTGGGACTGGAAAAGGAAGATAAGGAAAACAGTGATTCCCAAAGTTAAAAGCACAGAAGAATTAAGAACAAAAAGCTGTTCAGCTTCACATACCTGCATATTTCAGGGTGAAGTTTAACCAATCTTCCTGCTTCCCCACAATCTAGCTCAATAACCTCCAGAAGCAAATCTAGGTGTCTCTTGAACTAATTTATACTGTTTAATTCAACAGCCTTCCCAATAACTTAGTCCATATGTTTATTATACTTTGCATCAAATGCTCTCTACCCTGCACAGAGACAGACAAAAAATTCCCTTCAAGCTGACATCTGGCTATCCCACACAGAAACAGACTCTCGGTGCTTCTCCTGGGCCTTCTTTTTACATACACTAAGTTGTTTGAGCTACCACTGGAGTTTTTCTTTTTCTATCCCCAAAGAGAAATTCATAACCAACAGTTCACTGCATCTGACCTTCTATACACACAATATTATAACAAGACTGAAAGGACATGAAAGAAAACTTAATAAATAACATGGAAAAATATCCCTTTTTTGCTATTAAAACCTTTATTATTTCTCTTAGCAATTAAAATCTTTACAAGACACTCTTACCCAAGCTCAATAAAAAGCAATAACATGCTCACAGCAGCTCAAATATTATTCTGTCCTGATCCAAGAAGGAGAAAGTAAAGACAGCAGAACTTGGCCTTGAGTCTGTACAATTTCATACACAGAACTTTACAACTTTTTCTATTCATACACAAATGTATCAGACCTTCATTCAAAATAATACAACGTTAGAGGTCAAGTGGCAGCATAAAGTTGGATCACTTATACCGTGAATTCAGGTCCTGAGTTTAATTCCAAATTGCCAGTAAGTGGGAACACTGCAGAGGCTGTATGCTCAACTCACTTAGTGGAAGGAATGCCTACCATCCCTTTTGAATGATCTCTCACCATGCCAAGAGAGGTTCCAGCTTTAGTGGAGCCACATCTAGCCTTTTCTGCCTAGAAGGTTGCACACCCACGTATGGAGACCCTGCTGGTTTGCCCTCACCCCGGAAGGTCAGGGACTTGGACCAAAAAGGGAAGGCTCCCTGGGTCACAGTTCCAAAGGGGAGAGGGAGAGTATGGTTGCCCTTACCAGCAGGGGGGGCGGTTGAATATTGGGGAGGATATGATTTGGGTTCTCTAGAGTCCTTAAGGGAGGCAGTTTTGTTGGGGGTTTTGGAGAGTCAAGGGTTTCTTGAATAGGTTGATAGAGGGGACCTTGGGAGGTTATGATGATTAAGATTAGGAAACACAGACAAGTGGGGGGAAACAGACAAATAAATATAGTGAGATGATGTGCCAATGTACTATCTTTTAGTTTATTGTAGGCAAAAGGAATTATGGATATAAAGGAGATTGAATATAAGGCAAACAGACAAATTAAACCTACAAGGGAGATACAGGATTTGTAGCCCATTTACAGACTACCCAAATGATAGCTAATAAAAACCCAGAGTAAAATAGAAAAATTAATAAGTGAAGCTGCATTAAGCTGATGCTAGCCAGATTTAGTTCCCTAATTGACTGTGATGCCCAGGCTAAGATTCCTACGTGGCTGTGTTAAATTTTCTACTACTAAGACTATACTTAGACTAAGATTTTCTACTACTAAGACTATATTTAGACTATATTTTAGGTTCTCTGTTACTATACTCTTACCCAGTTGGTGAGGGAGAGACAGAAAGCCGGTCCTGTTCCCCAAAAGCTGGGTCTTTTGGTCAGGTTCCTGGTGAGTTCGACAAGTCAGCTCCAAAGACCACCCACAGTCAGGTTTTCAGAGCACCCCGAAGACCACCCAAGCTCCAGCCAGGTTTTTGGGGGAAGTTAGCTTCAAAGACGACCCACAGCCAGGTTTTTGAAGCTCTCCGAGGATTCCCACATGATAGGTCCTCAAAGGGTGCGCGCCACACAGGCCGCAAAAACTGGGGTCCCTTTTATACACCCAGAAATTATAATGTATTAGGGTGTTAATGTGTCAATGTTAGGGTGCGAAACCACAATTAAAATGTGAGGTTAAAGTGTGAGACAAAGGTCCACAAACCATGCTTCCGCAGTAAGCGACTTAAAACTGTATTTTGCAGGTGCATAACTTGCCTTATTCAAATTCTTTTTCCTGACGTGATTTCTCTCTCAGAATGCTTGACTTTTAACCCACCATGTTCTTCGAATAAATTTAAGTTCAGTTTTAACTATTTAATTACACTGTCTCAGGTGAACTAGAGGCCCTTCTAATAGCCTTAGGTAACCAATTCAGGACAGGTAAAGGTTTGGTCAATTTGTTAAAAGGCTTTGAGAAGGAAAAGAGAAGAATCTCAGAGGATCCATCCTCACTGTTCCCCTTCAAACATAAATCATATTCATTATATTAATTTAAAACAAAAAATTAATCATTGGTCAAATTCTGGCCGCTAATACACATACATTGCTGGAAGAAGCCTGTGGGATTCCATATTGGAAGTTTGCTGTCTCTGTTTTGCATCATCTAGGAAGTCCTGGACAGATGAGAAGTATTTTATCATACCGCAGAAAAGAGTAATTAGATACCGTCATGGTGGAAGTGGGCAAAATCTGTAGGCATAGGCAGGAAGCCATATGCTAATAGCAGGTGCTGCTCCCAATAAACACTTACTATATCTTTTGAATAACAGAATGTATGAACAGGATGTGATATGCAAGAATATCGTATATGGAAACAAACATCATTTGTGCAACATATCATGTATATGATCGGAACAACTTGGGATGGAAGCCCCAAATGAACCAGAACTTGGTCTCTTTCTTCTTCCCAGTTAGCAACTAAATAAAGATGATGTATCTAGCATTACTGAATGACCAACGACTGCAATGCTTCCTGCTGTACAAAAATTGATTCTCCTTTCTTACTAATGGATACCGCAGAGGATGTGATTCTCCCACTGCACACAGATGGTATCATTAGTTGCCTTTGTTGGAAGGCCTACAGTTAAACCAGTCCTCCGAATCAGTTTTTAGTATCCTTCCACATGGAAGCCAAGCCTCAGAGTCAGTCTTGTAATTCCTATTTATTTTCTTCAAGATCAAATAATACTCCTTCATTTTCAATCCTGCAGGACTGATCTTATGGGTGGGTGACATGGATGACTGCCCAGAGCTCTGGTGGTCAGGGGATGCTATAGTTAAGAGGCAATGAGCAGTAACGGCCTAGTATGCAAGGCCATGGAATGCACATTGGGGCAATGAGAGGAAAAAGAAGTCAGTGGGTCCCAAGGAGACAATGGGGGCCAAGGGCACCAAAATACAATTTTGTCCAGTGTGCCATTTTCCTTAAGGCTGTCCCTACCAGTACTCCTAAAGAAGCCAAAATTCCATTTAATGCAACATGAATTTTCCTGGTTAAAGAGCATTGGATCAGACCTACAGATTATAATGATATGGAAAGTAGTGTGAGAAGAACGTTGTAGAGTGTTGTTATACTGAAACAGTAGTTCCAGCTAATGCCAATGAGAATATCAACGTTTTGAATAAGAAGTGGAGACATACTTAAAAGAAAAAACAATGGACACCCAGAATACAAAGTGGTGATATTCCTTTCTTTTCTGAACTGGTCACCATTTAATTAACTGTGTTTCTCATAAAACAGTTTGGAAAGTTGGAAAGATGATTAAAAGAAGCAAGCACTTGCTGCTTGAAAGAATTGCCCTCTCCAACTCCAGAATAGAATGCTGTTAAATAATGTGGATACTTTGTTCAGAGACTCAGAATGCAGTAAACAGATTTTTCAATTTAGGTCTGCCACATTTTTCTTCACTAAAACTATAACATATCATTTTCTTTCCAATCATTGCACATTGTTAGTTACCAGAAAATGTAAAGTTCCCTGTCAAAACTATTTCAATACAGTTGGAATCCAATTATCAGTTTTATACAATGTGATGGTGTAGAAAATACTTGTCAAGTTAGACAGTCAGATCTGAAAATCTAAAAGGTATAATAAATCGATTGTGCACAGATTCCACTTTCACATTCTTAGAATTAACAAACCCCCTGGTGTATGTGTGCTTGTATGGAGAAAGGGAGAGAGTAGAAACATGAGGCTCCAGTTTCAGACCAAACACTACATTTGTGTATGACCAAAAGGTGTGAGTTTTAATTTTAGGAGAATCTGATGTTCTAACTCAGGACAAAAAAGACAAAAAGGCCAAAATTAACAGATCTGTGGGAATAAGGTCAGTCACCTATATACAGTTGGTCTGATTTTCACATGAAGTTCACATGTGAACCTGTACAACGACAGCCATTACTTTTGTCCTGCATCTTCAAAGGCTCAACACTGACAGAATACCCAACCTGATTCTTCTGAAAATTTACTATGACAATACAAGGAAGTCATTTCTTTAACACATCCCATCAAAGTCACAAAGCTGAGTCACAAGGTGTGCTGTAGCATCATCTGGGATGGTTCTTCTAACAGTTTATAATATGCCTTTGTGGGGGATGTTGGTGTAAAGAACTTTGACGTCCACAGTGGCCAGAATGGTGTTTTCTGGAGCCTCACCAATGCATTAGATTTTTCTCAGGAAGCCCATGGTGTCTGGAAGACAGCTAGGAGTATTGATAGCATGGGGTCTGAGGAGGAACTCCACACAAGCAGATAAACCTGCTCTAAGAGTGCCAATGCCTGAGATGATAGTGTGACCAGGGTTTCCATTTTTATGGATTTTTTGGTAGTGATTATTATTGTTATGTACCTTACTGAAGGGCACTTAAATTTTAATTACTTCTCAAGAGAGGACAAATTAATGAATGATTCAGTTTCATGGCCACTGGTTTCACTGTGCAGGCTTTTTCATCACAGATTTCTAGATAATAATCTGCTGGAAGAATCAGGTTCCATATAGATCCAATATGGAAATAAAAGTCTTCATCCTGTCTCTACAAACTACAAAGGCAGGATTCTCTTTGCTGTTAAACATCCCTTAATGCAGACCTAAAATAATGACAGCACAACCTTTTACCAAACTGTTTCCATACATGTTTTTTTTTCAGCACTCAACAAATAAATATTACTGCTTTTTCCTTTTATGACAGCAACTATAACCAACTGAAAGAAAGACTTTGTGGATAACAGTTCTAATTAATACATAAATCAAATTTTTCTGGTTTATAACTTTATTTATGAAGAAGGAATAATTAGCAGGTGAATTTAAGTAGCTACTGCCTCATTAAGCTGTCAAAAGAAATTTTATAATTGTCTTTCAGTTTCTAATGAGAGGACAATAGTAAATGTTTACTGAATTAGCATAAAATAAAGAAAATGCACAAAACTGTCCTCTTTAATCATTGAAATGTGTTCCTGTGGCATTGAGATAAAGCAGGGCTGGGGGAGCTCTCTCTTTTTTTGCAGACTCTTAACATGAAGTAATCAGAAATACCAGACCATACTTACAGAAAACAGTTAGTAAGATAGTGCTGACATCACTGAAGTCACCAAAGAGTAGCCTGTATAGATCAAAACAATAAGCAGTTGCTTTGTAGAAAAGACTACCACCACTGTGATACCAAAATACTATTGAAACAAATGCTTCGCAATCAGTAAATGCTACTATTTTTTCCTCTGGTTGGCTTTACAATTTACATAATGCAAATTATGTGACTGGGTGACACAACAGAAGCTAAAGATACCTCTCAATTATCTAAAGGTTTGATGCAGGCAGTCATTACTTATATGCCTACAGGTATACCTTCCACAGAAAGGACTGAAAAGACCGTAGGCAGCAGTTCTATCGAAGGCAGAATTTTGCTACTTAAGTGCCTAGCTCCCTCCCGTTTTTATATCAATCTAACTGAAATATGACAATTCAGTCTCTGAAATTTAAAGAAAAAGCAAGCTGAAGCAAATAGCCAGTGTTTTACAACTGTATTAAACTTAAATATCTCTTCTGAATATTCTTTCCACATCATTGCTATTGGAATAAGGCCTTGTCCCATATATGTGTGTCTGAATATGGATTCAGATGGTTTTCTCAGATTTTTTGGGGGGAAAATCTATGGCTGTTTCAGTTTGCCTTCAGTTCCACATATAAACTGAGATGGGGTCCTCTTTAAATGTCATTCTGGGTTTAATGTAAACATATTGGTATATAGCAAAACGTCTCGTGGTGTTTCCAACATGAACACTCTTAAAACACTAGCAGCCTCAGAGTATTTCCTTTATCTATGGGCACTGCCATGCCCATTCAGGAATGTTTAATTAGAGGGTGGTAGAAATACAAGATAGCAAATTCTGGAGAGAACCTTTTTTTTCTATGAAGAGAGTAATCTGTTCTTAAAAGATTAACACAACATAAATGCACAAACCGCATCTTCCATGATTTGTTTGGAATGGTATGGATGCAAACAATCTCTCCTACTGCATTCCTTGCATACATTTTTACATGACACAACAGGTAATAATTAAGCACTAGCCTTAATTTTTTGAACCTGTATAACAGTCAAGCACACAGCATCAGTGTATGGTTACATAGGAGCATACAGCTCAATTATCCACTACCTAGCTAAGAGGAGAATTATAGGGATTTCAGAGATTCTTGTTTCTTCCCTGCTTGGACCCAGACTAAATTAAAATTCCAAGAGGGCAGCTCTAGGTTATGATGCTGATGGCATACCTTCCACCCAGTGAAAATCAGGTTCTTGAGACAGACAGGCCTCCCCTGTCTATTGGCTTTTCCACTAGCTGGTATGAAGAGTTTGGTAGCTGGCACTACATACTGAGAGAAGGGAAGGAGGAGGTGGGAACAGGTGGAGCAATAGGCTTCCTTTAATCATGACTCATCAAACTCTAAGCCAAGACTGGACAAGCAGTGATAGAGAGGCAGGCAGAGGCACTGCAGGACTCCCAGTCAGTGAAGCGTAGCTTTTCCCTGTCTTCTCACCTCCACAGTAGAAGCTGACACTAAAGGAATGAGGTTGCTAGGCTGGCATTCTCAATCCCATATGCCCAGCACTGGTAGCAGCAGCAGCTGGTTAAAAAAAAAAACCAGGAGCCTCTTGCAGCAATTGTCATGACAACTGCAGGAATGCAATAGTGATGTGACATCTGCCTGAATGAACAGCACCTACCACACCCAGAGAGGGTAGACATTTTGCCGGCAGGCCAGTGAAACAGCTCTCTTGCTACCCCCTCAAAAAACAACTGACTCCTACATATCAGCATCACAACTCTCTGAACAGGGCCAGAAAAATTATTAGAGAGAGGGCTCGTGGAACAATTAGTTGGGACACTGCAACATTTGAGCAACTTACTTCCTTTAAAATGTTTCTTGGGAAGGACTCCATATGTGGTGGGAAACTGTGGCTCCTCCAGCTCCTACTCAATAAGTGGCACTTGGTGCCTTGTTCCTTTCAAGCTCAGTAACCAGATTACATTTCCATGGCTATCTATACCTGGAAAAGGGCTTTACTTTCTTCCATAGCAAAAGCCGAGATTCAACTTTAGGAGCCACAAAGCCCAACTTTCCCCACAACATTCATGCAAGCCTCTTGCAGGTTATCAGAACATCTCCCATTGGTCTAAGCCAGGAATAACTGTACTGAAACCAATGGAGTTAAAATTGCAGAAAAATGTTATGAGATCAGAAGTAGACCTTTTGTGTTTGGTCCCCAAATTATTACTTTCATTCTCCTCTCTCTCTCTCCTTTTTTTTTTTTTTAGTTTTTAAACAGTCAAAAACCGCGTTTCCTATTTTCTTTTTCTGGTTGGAGGAATCTCCATATCTAAGTGAAGACTCATGAAAGCCAAAATCTTTCCACTTTTCTGCTAACATTGATGAAATGCCAGGAGACAAACTAATCAAAAAGAAGGGGTGTTCTTTCTTACTCTCAGTCTATCCTCAAGTTTCATCAAGTGATGCTGATAAGGAACATAATTCTGCATTTAAAAAAGTTTTAGAAAAAAATCATTCACAAAACATAGCAAATCTTTATCAACGCTGCAGTCTTCATCTGCTCAGTTCCACGAACTGCTTTAACTATCCCTGCTGGTCATCCCTCATGGCAAACAGTATACTCTCTCACAGCCTTTTTCTAGCCCCAGAATAAAAGGAGTAGAGAGATAGAAACTAAAAGACATCTCTCCAAAAATTACTATGAAACTTAGTTTTATGCATATCAGCTTTCAATTAGCAGTTTTAACTGATTAAGCAGATGTTCATAGCAGACAATCAATAGCTATTACTTGGTCATTAAAATATGCCTTCAGTCTTAGATGCTATAGAACTTCATATACATGCAATTCAGAGTTCAATACTACAAACACTTATTACTGAATGTAATATTTACTACCCTGAACATTCATATTCAAGTTATTGCGGTTAAACACATACCTGCTTTAGAAGGCTAATAAACATCCTGTAGTGCACTGGCACAATGGTGAGATAACCAAATTACTGTAGGTCTTGAATACAGGACTCTGGATGTTTAAGTTTACTTTTGGTCAAAACACAAACATACACACACTCATCCCAAACATCACTTTTACTCACTTTGAGCAGTGGCTCACCCTACAAGCAGCCCTATTGATTTTAACTGATTGATTTCAATGGAGTTTATAAACTCAACATTAATAAGGGTGGCAGAACTAGGAGAAGCCTCTGAACTGGACAATAACACATCTGAGAATCTGAGTTTTCTTAGTACTAGGTAAATGGAATGCACGGAATGCTGCTGTACTTCAAAAATATAAAACAAAAGCTATATTACAGCAGCATTTGGCAACTGTGATTAATCTACTCCTCTGATGTGCTTCCCTGAACAACAAAGGGGGAAAATATTCTCTTAACAAGACAGGAAGACTGCTTGTTTAAACCAATGACGACAGAAACAAATTGTTGTTTTGCAACTATGGGAAGAGATTTACCCAAATCTGCGTAATGGATCCTTCATCCTTATTATTATACAGAACCACAGTGCTGCATTTTCCAAGGGACAGTGCTCTTAACCTCCAACAATGCCAGAGGTTTTTAAACCATTTCGCCAATGACGTTCAACAGGTATTTTTACTGAAAATAAGTTATTTTAGTTTAGAAATCTCATCACAGAACTGTCCTTAAGATGCCAATCTAACCTCCAAACATTAAAAGGTCCTTCTCATTATTTCTAGCTTTTTTCAACTACTAGCTTTTGTCACAATAAAGAAAAACACTTAAACATTTTGAAATAAAAGTCTTGTCCACTTGGTGTAGTAATGAACATTACTGGGGTGTGATTTCTGAAGAGGTTTTGCACTACCAAGATGATAACAGACCCCGCAGACTTGATGAAATACATATACTGGGAACTTTCAGTTGTCAGTTGTAGGATCTAAGCAGAATTTATGCCCAACTCACCAGGCTGCTTTAGAAACCACACTCTTTGTGCACACAGTGGTACACCACCTAACCTTAAATAAATGCATTAGCAAATCAACACTATTAAACAATCCAGAATCTAGTAATGAATAATTAAAAGGAATTATCATGGGGAATTTTCTGAACCTATTGTTCTCACTGGTGAGTTCAACGGAACTACTTACATGAATAACAATTCACCACTGAGAAGTTGTTCATAATCTGGCCCTACATGATTAAAACCAGTCTTAAAAGCTTTCTACCAGTAGCAGTAAGAATTTCTTTATAGATTATAGCATATTACACATACTTTTGTATGATCCATCACCACAAAATCTCTTTATACTTATATTATGTTATGCTTTCCAAACACTGTATATATTCATGTAGTATTTTTACTAAACATGTAAGTTCAGCCATATGATAGAAGAGGGAGTTAATGAAGTTTAGCACTCAAGAGATTGCCAATCCAGAATGACAGACAGAATACAGAAAGGTAGTATTTATGCACAAAACTGGCACTTCATGGAAAGTGACAGTCCAAGGTTTTGCACACTCACTCTCAAGTATATGTCAATTTTCAGATTGACTGACCTCCTGGAGTAAAAGTATTTCAATACTCTCGCCTAGTTTTAGCTTTTCTGCTTAAACTTCCAACAAGGGTGCTGTCTATGATGGCTGGCTTTCTGATAGTGATGCTTGTTGCCTGTCAACTGGACCAAATCATCATTCATAACATTGTCTATAGTGTCAGTCACTTTTTGTACTTTTTTTTATATGGATTAAACTTTTTCTTTAAACAAAAACATAAGAAAATATGCATAGAAATAGAATAGAGTGAACATATCCTGTTTAATGGAATCACTTTGTTACATAGTGTTAAAGTCTGTATGCCACGTCACTACATGAGGTATAATCCAACTAATATAATGCGTCTTGGACAGAAACTGCCTCAGGTCACTGGGACTGTCTGATGGAAAACTCATAGACTTTAAGGTCAGAAAGGAACATCATGATCATTTAATCTGATCCAGATCACAGAAACTCACCCACCCACTCCTGTAACTGAGCCCAAACTTCTGACTAAGTTACCGAAGTCCTCAAAATAGTTTAAAAGACTACAAGTCACAGAGAACCCACCCTTTGCACTAATGTAAACCTGCAAGTGACCCATGCCCCTTGCTACAGAGGAAAGCAAAAACCCATGGGATCTCTGCCAATCTGATCTAAGGCAAAGTCCTTCCTGACCCCAAATAAGGTAATCGCTTAGACCTTGAACATCTAGGCAAGGCCCACCAGGCAGATACCTTGGAAAGAATTCTCTGTTGAAATTCAGAACCCTCTCCATCTAGTGTGTCGTCTCCAGCTACTGGCAGTCACAGATGGGCCACATGCCATTGTAGGCAGTCCCATTATACCACCCCCTGGATAAGCTTATCAAACTCAGCCTTGAAGCCAGTTCAGTTTTTATCCCCACCACCTCCCTTGGAAGTCAGTTCTAGAATTTCACTCCTCTGATGGCTAGAAACCTTCATCTGATTTCAAGCTTATAATGTAGATGGCCAGTTTACATCCTTTGTTCTTGTGTCTTTATTAGAATTTTAGTAATGGTATTTATTCCTCTGATGCATTTATGGAAACCAATCATATCTCTTACTCAGCCTTCTTTTAGTTAGGCTAAATTCAAGTTCTTTGAAGAACAGTCTACACTAACAGTGGAAGTTGATTTAACACTGAGCATGCTGATGTCCTAAAACATGAACCTCCATTGGCATGTCAGTCACACCCACCTAAATTGCACTGAAATTTGACTTAATAAAATCAACCCCACAAGTGGTGTAGCACTGAAGTCAAATTCTAGACAAATTATCATCAGTGTAGGCAGAGCACAATGTTAAGTCGAAGCCACTAGCCTCTAGGAGCTATCGCATAAGCTTCTGTTTTAATCGCTCTGGACATTTGCGCTCTGCTGTACTGTGACCATGTATGTAGAGCACAGCTCCTCCCCTCAAGCCCTTGGAAATTTGAAATCCCATTTCCTGTTTGGTCTGCATGAGAAGAGCTTTGTAGCTGAACACCTCTTGATGACCAGATGCTCCAAACCCACCCCAGCATGGAGCCATGTAAAACGAGGAGTCTGTTCTTGCTCAGATGAGCCAGCAAAAGAAATCACATTATATATGAGAAGGTATCAAAAAGCTGAGGCACACATATGAGTGGGCTATAGAGGCAAACAGTCATTCTGACTCCTTGCCAAAGATGTGCTGCTTTTACAAGGAGCAAAATGTTATTCTGGGCAGTGACCCCACCGCTGTGCCAGCCTCCAGCATCAATACAACTGCAGAATCCAGGATGAATGAGGAGGACTCCATAGACAAGGAGAACAAGGAGAACAGGGGGCAGGAGAGCAAAGTATCCATTTTCCCAGGCAGTCAGAACCTGTTAGGTACTCTTGAGCAACCGAGCTGGGCACAGGATGACATCAGCAACTGAAATGCCAAGGAAGGCACATCTGGTGAGTGTGTTTATCAAATCTCATTGCTCTGGTTATAGTCCCAGTCCTGCTTCTACCTTTTTTTTGGGGGGTGGGGGAGGATTTTGTGTTTGGAGTGAACGGCTTTCCCACGTGTAGGTAAACTTCTGCACAGGGTAACTACAAGAACAGACGCTTGCTGCGCACAGGAATGCTATGAGAAAATCCTGCATGAATATCTCCAGGACATTTTCATGAAGGTACACTGCAATCCCCTGCAGACAGATTCTAGGAACGGCAGCCTCATGTCTTCTACCTCAAAATGAGATTTTAACATGCTATGCAGGTATTAAAGGAACAGGCATTACTGTGGAACACGGCAAGGCAGCGTAAGGGTTGGGTCTACATTCCAATGCTTCCAGCAAATCTTCCCTTTCCATCAGCATTATCTGCATGAGATTTATGTTGCACATGGTCACCTAGGGAAGAGGTGCAATTTTACAGTAACTGACCAGTGCTAACTTCTTCCCCAGTCCTGAACAGTGTCTCTTGGACACAAGAAATCATAGCACTATTTGCATAAAAGTTAAGGGTCTCAATACTGGTCACTCTGTATTTTCTGCAGCCTTAATTTGCCCACACTCTGCTGTAATCTGTTTTGCCCAGAATACACTTTGGGATGTTAAAGAGGGGACCATGGTCCCTCCCTTGATTAACTGTTATCTGGGGAGCTGTGTGATGTGCTGGAAACCCATAATGGATGCATGGACCCTTGATTTACCATGTCTGGAATGTATGTGCATGTCTGCATGTACGTGCAGACCGGAATGAGGTTCTGACCTCATGTTCTTTATAGTCAAGGGACTACTTTAAGAATAACTTATCACTTTTTTAGACTACATGGGTTCATCCAACAATGGGAGCTCCATGCTTTCCTTGCCTCACAGTCAACTTTTTGACTCTTGACAGCTGAACTCTCATGGAATGCCTTTCCCAGATTAGGGGGAGGAAAAAACCCAGGGAAAACATGTTCAGTGAGCTGATGAACATTTCTGCAGGAGCTGACACAGAGCTCAGAGCCTGGAGGATGTCCTTGTCCAAGAAATTTAACATGGACATGGAGGACAGAAAAATAGTATCAGAGCAGGACCGGGAGGACAGAAGAGCAATGTGGGAGCAGGAGCGTGAAACGCAACAGGAGATAGGTATTATAAAGGAATAGGTCCGGTATGCTGATAGAGCTTCAGGAAGAACAGCAGGCAGTGTACATCTGCTGCCCCTCCAGAAAGCCAAGAATCCCACAATACTGACCACTACACTCAAGCACTCCAAGCGGAGGTTGAGCAGGATGCAGTATGTGCTGCACTCCACACCAGTAGAGATGAACAGAAAGAGGTGATGGCCCCTTTAAGAACTGCATTATTGCATTTCTTTTTTATTCTTCCCCTACTCTGCCCCCTGAAAGTGGCCAAAAATAAAATAATTGATTTATTAAAAAAACCAAAACAAAACACTGTGTCTAGTCATTCATAGCCTGGGCTCGGTCAGCATGGGAAAAAAGGGGAAGGGAAGCATTGTGTGCAGGTGGGCGATAGGAATTAAGTGCACAGTACTGAAAGGCACAAACATTACTGCTTCTCACTGGGGAGGGGTTCAATGCTTCCCTGATACACAGCACTCCGTGGTGCATTTGAACCATAACACTAGCATCTGGCTACTCAAAATTTGTGGCCAGCCTATGAGTCTCCATGACTCAACCCTGGGGGAACTTTTCACTGTGCGTTTCACACAAATTATGGAGCATGCAGCAAGCACAGATAACTGTTGGTATGGTATTTTTTCCACCAAGATTAAGCCTAGTGAATAGACACCTCCAACTCCCTTTTAAATGCCCAAATGCAACATTACACCATCATTCCCCATTTGCTGAGGCTATTACTGAAAGGCTCCTTATCACTATCCAGGTGCCCAACATATGATTTCATTAGTCTGGGGAGCAAGGAGGAGGTGGGATTTCCTGGGATCACTATGGACATTTCAATATCCCCAGTATTTATTTGTTAGTCAGGCAGAAAGTGCCTGCACACATCTTTAGGAACTTTGGTCTGTTCAAAAAGACATGCATGTGATGCACCTTTCTAGACCACCCCATGTTGATGTCAATGAAACTTCTCTTTATGATAAACAAGGGCCTGCGAGACCACTGAGAAGTACTCCTTGCAGTTTATGTACTCTGTGGCAAGGTGATCCAAAGCTAAATTAGGAATAGAATAAGACAGGACTCATAGGGCTGGAAGGGACCTCATGAGATCATCTGAATATGCATCCCTCCTACAGCTTCCCTCCCCCCCCAGTTTGTAAACACCAATGAGGCAAACCCATAAAATATGTTTTACACATTTCCCAAAATCTCCACTGTTCAGACAGAAGTCTGTTAATGGACCTGCACACTTTGATCACAACAGTTCCTATGGTGGGTTTCCCCACTCCGAATTAATTTCCAGCTGACTGGTGACAGCCTGGGTTTACTAGCTTCCATAGAGCAACAGCTATTCACTTCTCAACTGCCAGCCTTGCTCTCAAGCAAGTATTCACACACTTTAGTGCTGAGGACAGCTCTTTGCAAAGTTAAAGGAAGTGGCCTTCTGCATATGAAAGTTCAGTAGACACTTCCCATCATCCCACATGGTTATCACAATGCTGTCTCACCAGTCTAGACTTGTTTTCCACAGATTGAAGATGATGTGTGATAGATTGCAGCAAATAGCAATTGTCTCACTCTGTGGCTCGTAGCAGGGTGGCCTCAGTAACACCGCAGTTTTCCAGCCGACAGCTCTTGTTTTGCCGTTGAAAATACTGCAAGATAAGTTCTGTGGTGCTCTCAGTGATAATGTAGAGCTGAGTGGGCTCCATGCCTATCTGGCCAAGGTGTGTACACAGTGGAGGAAAAAAAAAATACAAAAACTGTTTCCCATTTGTTTGCTTCAAGAAGGGAGGAAGCATGTAGCTTCATGGAATGATGACAACCTTCCTACAAGCCTTTGTGTCTTTTTGCACTGTGGTGTAGCTACCCAGGGTGCAGTGCTTTGAATGTTGACCCAACAGTTACTACTGAGCATACAAGAACCTGATGCAAGCAGCATGGTATGCTCATGCTCCTGGCACTTCCAGAATTCAGTAGGTAAAAGCTGATTTAAAATAGATCAACTTCCCTCTACAGCAGGGGTTAAAGTATAATTTAGTGGGCCCTGGAACCCTCCTAAATTGGAAGGCCCCCTCCATGCATCCCAGCTAATGCCCCCACTACTGCTCCCACTTTGTCAGATGCTTTGAAGAAGGAGAACTTGCAGAATGGGATGAAAATAAATGCAGGGGAGTGTAAGACATGGGATCAGGTCATAGTGCAACAGCAAATCAGAGCATTTGTAAGGATTTAAGCTCTAGAAAACAGCATACAGAGGGAGAGTGAAGTCAAATGACCTGTTACAATGTGAAATGAATCCACAGTCATGATTAAGTCCTGCTTTCACACAATCTAATTTGCATATTAGTTCAATTTTGGCTGTTTCTATTTGAGATCTTGATGTCCCATTGCTATTATTCCATTTATAAGGTCAACTAGATCTTCTCATACAAGTCCTCCTCCATACTGGCAATACTTCCTAAGTTTGTGACACCCATAAATTTTATTAGCACAATAACCTATTATGCCAAAGGCCAGTAATAAAAATGTTAAATAAGATTGATCCAAAGGCACATACCTGAGGAACTCCACTACTAACTCCCCCTCAGCCTGAAAGATCACCTTTCAGTATGACCCACTCTGTTCTCTCCTTTAACCAATTCTCATATTAATCCCCATTTTCTCCAATTTGATTAATACTTTCCCGTATTGAACTGTAACAAATGCTGTACTGAAATCCAGGTGTGTTACATCGACTACATTTTCTTTTGTCAAAAAATCATTTATCTTCTTAAAACAAGGAAATCAGATTGACCTGGCATGATCAATCTTTTGTAAAACCATTTTATCCCAATCACCATATAACCCTTCATATAACTGGCGTCAGACTAATAGGTCTTTGGTTTCCTGGACTACTATTTTTTTCCCATTCTTAAACACAGAAACTATATTAGCAACTCTTCAGTTACAGGGTATGACCCTCAAGTTTACAGGTTCATTAAAAATCCTTACTATTGGACTTGTGATTTCATGTGCCAATTCCTTTAATATTCTTGGATGGAGATTATCTGGCCCCCTCCCGCACTTTAGTCCAATAAAGCTGCTTGAATTTGACTTCCACCTCACATGTGGTAATTTCTGCCTTCACATCCTCATTGCCATTAGCCACTCTGCTACTTCCCCTAAGCTCTTTATTATTAATCTCATTAGAAACCAAGGCAAAGTATTTGTTTAAGTGTTGGGTCATGCTTAAATAATCATTCCATATTTGTAGACTTGTAATAATGTTATTTCAGTGATGATGTAGTTATTCATCTTAAGACAGGTTTTGTAATATTTTTCATTAATATTCCAAAAACAATTATTTTTAAGAGTGCTATAACAGAATTTGATAAACTTTCTTTATATGTGGACAACACAATCATCAAAGAATGAGTTTTTGAGCAACAACTGTCTCTGAATCGAACTGGTCCACTCCTTTGATTTAATGTGCTCCCCCCTCATTGCACTGAAAGGCTGGAAAAGGCTGATGTGTGACTTGGTCACATCTGCACCCTCAGAACAGGGCTTAACTGGCACTCGTGTCTTTGCTGTCACCCTCCACAGGAATATATTCTGCTTGCCTAATGTCTCCCTATGCACTAATCCACCTTTATAATGGAGGCTTTAACAATATTTGTGGTTGTAATCAAATATAAAGCAAGTGATTCTGATAAGTAGCAGACTGACAAAACTCACTACCGTGTTCCCATTGACAGACTCATTTATTATAGGCAGATGAATAAAAGGAAAATTCCAGACATGACCATAATGTTTTCCAAAAGAGATCATCAGCCTAACAACTTACACAAATTATATGACTTTCTTCTGGAAGGTGATTAGGTTGGATACGAGTTCTTAAAGCTTTGAAGGAATTAAAGTCATTGATGCCATCTGCTGTATTTAAAAGATTTTAGCTTACAGGACTTGCTAGAGGAATGAGCATGCAACAGGCACTAATGTGATATGCATGTCCACCTGAGATTTGGGTTGCTGCAAACAAGTAAAGAAAATGTTAATTTGGGGGCCAGAATTCTCCAATGGGGTGAAACAATGAAGGAACCTGCAAACCAAGGACAGCACCCACCTTGTCTTCATTTTGTTCCCTAGGCCAAAATTAGATCCTAACAATTCCTGTTGGACATGATGATCTGGAACATTGAGTATAAAGAACAATACTATATAAACATCACAGCGACTGTAATGCAGCTCAGTGAAGAGCCATTCCAAATAAGAAGTTTAATTGCTCATCACTTCCTCTCTCCTTCCTCAGTCTGCTTGGTAAAATGATCTGCACTGCAGTGATGAAGGATTTCATCAACTGTGTGTGGCTCTGATCCAACTCAAAAACAGATAGGAAGAAGACTGTATGCAAAGAAATCCTAGATCTGAAGAGAATGCTATGCTAGATATTGGTATCCTGGCCTCAGTATTGTAAAGGGCGTACAGATAGAAAACAAGGAAACCCAGAGTCATATTTTCTACTTGATTTGTGCAGTAGTTCTTGTTAACATACCAAGAGTTAAATGCCTGCATTAAGGAAATAACAACCCCTTTACAAGTAAATGTAAACTATATGACTGTATGCACACATCAAGAGGGTCTGATCTTTTGACATTCAAAGGATTTGGAACCTCAAGTGATTTGTGAGATCAGAACCCCAAGATGTACATATAGTGTTAGGATCAAGTTCTGCCCTTGGACAGAATCACACAGCTCACACTGATTACAATGCAACATACAGGGGCAAATGCTCAGGCAGTTCTTAATGGAGCTGATACTTTGGCAGCCTGCGACTGCAGCACAATGGAATGAAAAGAGGATGTGGATCATACATTAATAGATACTTGCAGATATTGACAAATTACATCTAGCTGTCTCTTAGAACAGACTATTACTACTGATTAGTAAAAAATGTGGGTAATTGTTGCTCAATTATCATGAATTGGTGAACTAAATTTTATTTACTTTTCAGAGACTCATTTCCCAACATTTATTACATGCTCACTGGAGATGCATACCTAATAAAGATATTTTGTCTTTCATCTTTTTGCATACACATGTTCATACACCCCACAATCACCAGAAGTAACTTATGAGTTCAGTGAAGCCACCCTGACATAAAGCAGTGGTGAGCAAGACCCATGCTTTCATTACATAGCTAGGTTCACCCAGAAACACCACCACCAGAACAAAGGGAGGGAAGCGCCAGGGACAGACTGCAGGTCAGCTAGATCGGTAGCAAACAGATATAACATGGCACAAGGCTCCCTTCACACTGCTGTCTTGATTACCGAGAACACAGGAAGGGAAACAAATGCTGCAGACCCCTTATATTTGCTGTACCTACTCTTCATACAGGAAGACTCGAAGGGGCAACACATCGTAGTGGCTGGGGAGAGCTTTGACTTTATTTCCTCAATAACCCAGCCAGTATATTTGCACAGGTCTGCCAGAGCATATATGCTACACAGGAAACACCCTGATGCATTTTGCTTCTCCATCAATGGAAGCAGAAAGGAGACTGTGACTAGGGAGTGCTTTGAGAACAAACTAACCATGTTACCTTTTGACTATACACTTATGGCAAAGACACAATTGAACCCACAGTAAAAATCCATGAAGCACAGAATACTTTATAGTCAGGAGTAATAGTTGGCATTGACTCAGAAAAAGAAAAAAAGAAAAGAAAAAGGTGGTTTCTTCTTTCCAGAGAAATATTTCTTTCCTCTCCATATATCACAACATACCCCATCGACTATAAGGTCGGAAGGGAACAGTATAATTATCTAGTCTGACCTCTTGCACAATGCGGGCCCCAAAACCTCACTCCCCCACTTCATCAAAAAGCCTCTAAACTATGACTGAGTCATTTACCTCCTCAAATAATGATTTAAAGACTTTAGGATACAGAGAATTCACCGGTAGGTGAACCATGCCCTGTGCTATGGAGGAAGATGAAAACTCCCCAGAGCCATAGCCAATCTGCCCTACAGGAAACTTCCTTCCTGACCCCAAATACGGCAATCAATTAAATCCTGAGCATGTGAGCGAGTCTCAACAGCCAGTCACCCAAGAAATAACTCTCTGCAATAACTCAGAACCCACCCTATATACCCTCCCTTCTTAGGCCACTTGCATATCCACCAGCAGTAGCCATACATAGATCAAAGATCAGTCAATCTCCCAGGTAGGCCATCTCATCATACCACCCCCTCAATAAACTTATCAGTTTTGAAGGCAGTTATGGTTTTTTGACCCCATAGCTCCCCTTGGAAGGCTATTCCAGAACTTTACTCTTCTGATGGTTAGAAACCTGTGTCTAATTTCAAGCCTAATTTTCCTGATGGACAGTTTACATCCATTTGTTCCAGTGTCCACACTGGTGCTGTACTCAAATAATTCCTTCCCCCCCCGATATTTACAGAAAGCAATCATATCACCTCTCAGCATTCTTTTTGGTTAGGCTAAACAAGCCAAGCTCGAGTCTCCTCTCATAAGGCAGGTTTTCCATTCCACGGACCATCTTTGTAGGCCTTCTCTGCAACTCTTCCAATTTGAATCCATCCTTATTAAACATGGGGGACCAGAACTGTCTTTCTAAATTCTCACATTATTTCAAGTCAACCAGATTCTGCTACCCTAGAGCTCACATTAAAAAGTAATATATTCCATGTATAGTAACAATAATTTCAATAGGGATCTTTACAGAGTAAGATACTACTCATTATATTAGGTGTAACAGACTCTGACCATTAGGGATGAAGTTTTCTTCAAATATAATATACTATCAAAAGACAGCACATTTAATGGGTCATTCTGCCAGGGGTGTCGCTGGGGCGGGGAGGGACCCGGGGCACGGGCCCAGCCCCCACCCCCAGAGGGCAGGCCCCGCCCCCAGCCAGAAGGCCACGTCCCCTGGCCTGGGATAGGGCCAGGGGGAGGCCGCGGTGCCACCAGCAGCTAGGCCGCGGTGCAGCGCGGCCCGGCCTGAAGCGGCCACTGGAGGCCAGGCCCGCAGCCGCAGCCCCAGATCCCCAGCCATGGACGGGGCTGCTGTGGCCGCGGACAGGCCCTGGATCACCAGCAGGGGATGGGGCCACTGCAGCCGCCCGCGGCAGCACCGTCCCCCACTGGGGATCCAGGACCTGGCTGCCGGCAGCCGCAGGCGTGGCGGCCCCATCCCCGGCCTGGGAGCCGGGGCTGCGATTGCGGGCCCGGCCTCCAGCAGCCGCTTCTGGCGGGGCCGGGCCGGGCCAGGCCGCGGCCTAGCTGCCGGAGGCGGCACGGCCTCCCCCTGGCCCTATCCCTGGCCAGGGGGCAGGGCCTGCCAGGCAGCCAGCTGGGCCCCGCATCCCTGGCCGTAGATGCGGCCGCCATGGCCGCAGCCCGCCATGGATCAGGCCCTGGATCCCCAGTCCGATTGGGCCGGAGATCTGGGGCACTGGGGTTGGGACCCAGGGCATGTGCCCCCAGCATGCCCACACCAGCGACACCACTGCATTCTGCTAAAGCACTGCTTTGAGCCAAACACAATAAAATAGTCAATTTACCCAAATACAAAGATTTTAAAAAATTTTCAGATTTTATATCATAGCATTAAAATGGTTTTTAGAGATCTTATTTCCATACAGCTCATTTACAATTGGTAACAAAAAATTATATTAACTCAGGGGGAAAAAAAGCAGCAATTTTCAGGATCTCTGACAAATCCAGAGACACAGGTGGTTCATAGAGAATCCAGTACAAAACTATGCATTACAACTGCAATGGTTTATGTAGCATAAATTCTTAAGTTTATGCAGCAAAAGCAAGGAAAGCCATCACAAATCACCCACTTTACTTATTTCACTACTACTGCTTGAAATAAATTACCTGATCATACATTTTAGTTTATATTTAGAATAAAGTACACAGGATACATCCTGTTTAAGACAAGAAAGAAAATGTAAAAAAATGCCTGCACTTTCCAAAACAGACATTAAACAAGGCTCCGGTTGATGGAAATATTTTTAAATTGTCCTTAAGATATATCAAAGGAGGTTGTAAACGTATGCAATCCACATTTACTTCCATGCAATGACCAGAAAGAGAAACCTGACTGTTATCCATGGGGGGGGGGGAGGGAGAGTGATTAGATTGCATCACTAATCAATACAGTGATAAAAATCTATTCCTATAAACTTTATAACTGATTTAACACATACCTTATCCCCAGTGGATGTGCATGCTCACATGAATACTTAACACTATAATGGTAACCTCTGTTAGGAGGTTTTTACTTCAGTGTGGGTTTTACCATACATATTGTCATGCTGTCAACCACCACAATACTTCACAGAAGAAAACAGCATTACTATGAGCTATTTCGTCATATTTCCAAGATGCTCAGATCTGTAACTCTAAAAATGGTATTGTGGGGTGGTTTACTGCTTCTACATGATTTCAGTACCAAACTGACTCCAGTCTGCAACTAAATAAAGGATGTTCAGCCAGCCTGCAAACTCAGCTTAAGAAGTGAAAGTCAAACTGGGTTTCACGTTGTAGTGTGGTGAGGCGGCCATCATCCGCGCAGGGTACCGGAGGGCTCCCACACTCCCCCTGCTGGACAGAAGGATCACCTGCATGGGACCACCCCAGGAAACAAAAGGGTGGAGCCAAAGGGAGAGGGGACAGTATAAAAGGCCAGACCGGAAACCCACTGGGGGAACTTCCCCGGAGATGGATGCACTGGCCACAAAAGCTCCCAACTTTGGAAGGCCTTACCACCTCCTCCAGGGGTGGTAGATGAGTCCCAGGGCAACCAGAAGGCAGGGCCTTACCTGTATTTCCCTCCAGGAGAAGACCTGGAAGAGCTACCATCGGTGTAGGAACTGGAGAGAGGGGTGTGTTGTCAATAGGCCCTGCAACCTTGAGGAGCTACCTTTAGCTGATAGCCCTGAGAGGCTGCCGGACCTGTCACCGATGGACAGTGAAGGTTTGAGTGGGATCCCTCAAACGTTGATGAGGAAGACCCCAGGGCCCAGGTAGCTGGGTGGGGACAAGGGAGGAAGTAGCACAGGGACCCCTCTGCCACTAGATAAGGCCCTGGGCTGGGATGCAGTGACATGGGCAGGCCTGCATCCCCCTCCTTCCCCTCTTTGGTCCTTGAGTATGGGTCCCTCCTGCTTCAATGTTGAGATTATTGCCTCGTCCCGCCTGAGGGCCGGAGGCTACTGACTCTGGGTGTTTGCCTCACCCCACTCGAGGGCCGGAAGACTACTGCAGACCGTGGACATCAACCATACTACAACATCTAAAATCATAACATTATGATGATGATGTGAGGCATTTACTACATATCCAGAAACATGCGTCTTCTAAAATTTAAAACACAAATGCCACCAGGAAACATATCAGAATCCACAGTATCTCAGAACATCACTGTTAAATGTACATGGAGTAATGCACTACCTGCCAGCATTAGCCACTTATGGCATTTTCAGAACTTTCAAATGACCTCAACACATAGCCTTTATCTAGAAATAACATGCAAGATGTACTTCACATAACAGTGTACTGTATCCCAGGAAGCAAATAATCTGAAAAAGAACTGGAGGTTGTGGTGAACAACTGACTGACTAGTACAATGCTGCAGCCAAAAGGGCTAAAGCAATCCTTGAATACATTATCAGAGAAATTCAGTAAGAGTACAAAGGTTATCTTACTTTTGTATCTGGCACTGGTGCAATCACTGCTGGAATACTGTGTCCACTTCTAGAATCCACAATTCAAGAAAGATGTAGATAAATTGGAGAGGGTTCAGAGAAGAGCCAGGAGAATGGTTAAAAAACTGGGTAAATTGTCTTCTAGTGATAAACTCATGGAATGCAATTTATTTAGCCTAATAAAGAGATGGTTAAGGGGAACATTGATTGAAGTCTGTAAAGTACTTGCATGGGAGAACAAATATTTGATAACTTGCTTTTCAGTCTCACAGAGAAAGGTATAATGTGATTTAATAACTAGAAGCTGAAGCTAAGCAAATTCAGACTGGAAAGAAGGCACACATTTTAAACAGTGAATGTAACTAACCACCAGAACAACTTACCACAGATCATGGTGGATTCCCCTTTCTTAGAAATTTTGATATCAAGATTGGACATTTTCTAAAATATACCCTTGAGGAAGTATTTTGGGAAACTTCCATGACTTAAGAAAATGAGATTTGATGATCAGAATGGTCCATTTTGCATTTAGAATCCATTATAAAGTGCATTACTAACATCTCATTTCAAAACAACAAAAGACACAAATCACAATAGCAGGAGTAACATTGAAAAGAAAAAACCACGCTCTTCTAGCCTGATGCAAACAGCTCCAAAAGATCCCTAGATTTAAAAGATCTCTGAGAATGGAAACCTGACCACAAATGGTAGATAAACTATGGAAGATGTCAAAGTAAAGATGTCAACTCTTCCAGTTGTTTTTCTTCAACCTCACCAACTTCATTTTGATGTTGTCTGAAATATAGTCCAGAAGCCTGTCCACTTGGATTTTATAATAGGCACTAGGTCGATTTACTGTGGTGCACTGACTAGGACCATTGTGACTAAAAACTCAGAGCTGCCTGCACATAGGGTACTAAACATTATTTCTTGGCTCTTAACAGCACCTGTGCAATCTAACCATCTCCATATCATGCTCTAATTGGCATCTGTACATTGTGCTACTCACCTCATTACTTAAAGTAAATTTGTTCAAATTGAAACTCAAAATACAAAAGAAGAAATAAAATCCAATTCACTCTTCTATCCATTTTGACTCTTTAGGACTAAATGAACTGAGATGCAGTTAAAAAAAAGTTTGTAACTAAAGAAAACAGTTATGTTTCTATGTTATGATCCACACAAAAAGTAAAACTGTTTGATAAGAAACTACCAGTTTTATACAGTCACTTTTCAGAATGAAGTGTCTTTCAATCAAGAGGCAGAAGCCTTTTTAAACCACAACCATTGATAGAAGTTTATGTTCACAATCAGTACCAAAACTGTAATCTCTGTGATCATCTTTAGATTTAAAATAGTAATGTGCAATAATTAATGTGTCTATGTCAGGGGTGGCCAAACTTATGGAACTCAAGAGCTACACAAGTTGATTATTAAACCTTCAAGAGCTGCACTGAAGCATATAGCCATATACTTTTACCTACTAAATTGATTTGCTGACTCTCTTCCACAAGCCACACTATTTCATTCAAGAGCCTGGTCTCTGTCTTTGCTAATCTTAATGTTACTGAAAGCAGGCAGTTTTGTCCCAGTGATTTTAACGATTTTAGTTGTCAGAATCCATTTGTTATAGAACGGAGTTCCACCATCTCAATACATCTAAAATCCTGTGATAAAGAACATTGAGGTGATTGGCATTAGTGTTAGGAGATGCAACTGTTCTGAATTCAGAAGATTTGTATTCATTTATGTCATGGCTGAATTTGGCCTTGTAAATAAATTGAAAAGAAAAATGCCGTACTCCCCAAATGCTTAATGGCAAAGAGCCAGGCTCTGAATTCAATAGCATTACTTCAGATTTAAATATGTTCTAAATGAGGTCAGAATCTGGCCCAAAGTACAAGTCACAGGGCCAACTCCTACATTCCCAGTGAAGACTTTGAAGTCAGTTAAAGATTTGAATCCATGAGGAATGCAGAATTAGGTTTCTAATCTGGTATATAATTTTATCTTCATATCACAAGCTTAGCTTTATGTTCTACCAAATTTAAAATTGGGCCAGTTGCCATGATCACTTCACTGCAGTTTTTGTTTTCATGTTTTTAAAGCTGTCTGGTTAATGTGTTTGCTTGTTTATCTCCTTTTAAATCCACATCTTTCCATATCGGGACCAATGGGAGACAATGATTCTGTGAACAACTTTAATCTTTGAACAACAATACAGATCAAAATGGAACATTTAATACACGCTCACTAAGGCACTCTGATTGCTCTACTCAACGTCATTAGTGCCTCTGTGTGTACTAAGAACATTAAACTCTATATAATTGTGATTATGGTAGTTCCACAGAAATTAGTCGGATTTAATAGTGTTGGAATAGCTCCACATTATGCCGTCTGCTAAAAGCTATAAAAGTAGTTTCTATCTGCAAATATGTGCAATAGATTGCCATATATATTATTCAAAAACTCTTTCAAAGTAATGGTCTAAAACAAATCTTTTTAATAATCCCAATTTTTATATAGAAACTTTTTAAAAAAGGAGGATTTAATACTCCCAAATTTGCAGAAATACCAGAGAAAAGTTGCCATTCTGTAATTACACATCAAGGCTAATGCTAAGGATTTCAAAACATACTAAACAACTCAGACACATAAATCCCATTGACACTGAATAAGATTTGGGCACTAATTTCCTTTCAATCCTTTAAAAATCCCAAACTAAACTCTTCATTATAGATGGGTTGACCAAACTCTGTTCCCACTAAAGTCAAGGCCTCTTTCACTTCAGTTGGAGAAGATTTAGCTGCGTGTCTAATTCAGCCACATGCATTTCATTGGGAACACACAGTCAGCTCCATGTTGAGGTCTTTTTAAAATCCCATTACAACAGTCTTGCAATGTCATTTGGATTTACCAAATTTCAAGCACAATTTCAGTTGCAAACAATCGCAACAGAGCACTTGGATCTGTGAGTCTGTATCCAAACTCTTGGTTGATTGGGTTTAGGCTTCACTAACAACTGAAACAGTACTACTTAATCTTCCTCCCAGGCTTAACTGTCTGTTGTGCTTTTAAGTTTTATCACAAACTGAGCTTCCAGCACAATGTTGCAGGCAAAAGCGATAATGCAGACCTTGGATATACAAGGGACTTGCGTTAAACCACAGGGGTTATTTGGCACTGATGCAACCACCGCTAGAATACTGACTCCAAGCACATACAATTCAAGAAGGATGTTGAAAAGTTAGAGAAGCTTCAGAGAAAAGCCACAAGAATAGTTAAGAGATTAGAAAACATGTCTTATAATGACATGTTCAATAAGCTATTTAGCTTAACCAAGAGTCTGGGGTGACCTAATTACCGTCTTCAGTACCTACATTGAGAACAAATATTTGATCATAGGCCTTTCAATTTATTAGACAAAAAGTATAACATGAACAATGGCTGGATGTCAAAGCTGGGTAAGTTCAGACTGGAAAGAAGGCATACATTTTTAACAGGCAGGGTAATTAAACAGTGGAACCTGGTGAATTCTCTGTCAATGAAAATTCTGAAATCAAGATTAGATGTTTTTCCACAACATATACTTTAGTAATTATTTTGGCAAAGATGCATGGCCTGTGTTTACAGAAAGTCAAACTAGATGATCACAATCAGGTACTGGGATTTCAGGTGTGTCAAACACACAGCCTGCAGGCCAGGACGTGGCCCATAAACCTTCTCCCCTCGGCCCACGACTGCACTCTGAGAGACTACACTCTCTCCCTAACAGAAAAAGAGAGTGCGCGGCCTCATGGTCTCCCAAGCTATGTCTACATCAGAAAGCTTAGTCTGGACTTCCTTAGTCTGAACTAAGCAGCTCCCAGTTAGTTCGAACTAACCGGGAACTTTTTAGTTCAAACTAACCACGCATCTGTCAAATTAGTTCACATGATTAGTTCAAACTAATGGCTTAGTTTGAACTAAGTCATCATCTGTGTCTACATCGCACTTAATCCAGAGGACCTTACAGAGGAAAGTGAAAAAAAGCCCAGGCCTCTACTAATCTGCCCTGGGGGAAAATTCTTTCCCAAACCCAAATATGGCAATCACTCAACTCTGAGCATTTGGGCAAGACTCACCAGTCTCAGGCACTGAGGAAAGAATTCTCTGTAGTTACTCAGAACTGCCACTAATAGTCCATCAGATGCTATTGGGCATATGTCCTGAATTCAGCTAGGCTCTCCCTCCTCCGTTCCCCTCCCTCCCACACACACACAGACAGATCCCTATTGGAAGGCTGTTCAAGAGCCTCTCTACTCTTCTGGTTAAAAACATTCGCCTAATTTCAGACCTACACTTGTCAGTGACCAATTTATGTTCATTTGTTCTTGTGTCCACATTGACCCCGAACTTAAATAACTCCTCTCCTGGTATTTATCCCTCTGATGTGTTTAAAAAGAGCGATTATCTCCCCTCAGCCTTCTTTTGGTTAGGCTAAACAAGCTAAGCTCTTTTTGCCTCATCTCATAAAGCAGTTTTTACAGTACTTGAATCAGCCTAGTAGATAATCAGTTAATTTCTGTGAAATTTTATGGCCAATGTTACGCAGAAACCCACAATCTGAAAAGAGGAACCCTAACCTAATCAGGGACCTGAGATCCCAATGTTCCCTACTGGGACCAGAAAATAGCACAATACCTCAGGAATAGGCATTGAGAATAATTATTTTATGATTACTTTACCCAAAACACCATAAGTCAGAAGACAACCATGCCAACTTTTTGTTGATGAATGCGAAGTTATCATAAATGAGCAAAATCAGCCTCATCCACAATCTGACTTATTACACCAAAATTGACTGCATTACTGAGATCTGATTTAGCATCAACAACTCTATTATAGCTCAGCCAATCTTCAATCAGTTCATCACCAACCAACAAGGATCCCAGAAAAATAAAAATACAAACACAAATAATAATAAAAAAAAAAAATCAATAAAATTGCTTCAGATCTCATCCTTATACCCCCAAGCCCACTGACCAGTATAAAGGGTAGAGATAAACAAGAACACCAATAGGAAATAAGCTTTGAAAAAGAGATACGACTCACATATTTAATGATCACTGGAACCAAAGGAAACTGTTTCCATACTCTTGTCAAAAACTAAATTATCAGGAACACATTCACAAACACAAAATATTTTCTACACTTGCTGAACTGAACAAGACAGAAGGGTCTCTTCGGACAGAGTAGATAAATGTCTTCCTACATATGATTCAACTAATGTTTCAAATGAATCAGAAATCCAAATGCAAAATGACGCACTCATGACTTCACCTGGATAGTGATGTTATCTCTGAGATTAGCAATCCATAAATCACTGGTAAATTTCATTAATCTACCTACTTCTTTCACCTGGGACTGACAGAAATGAAGAAAATTAACCTTATTATCAGTAAGCCTAGTGCAATTCAAAACCAGTGCAGTATGAACGTAAAAGAATGGAAATTGCATGAAATCGGGGAGAGAAAAGCAGCACTTTTAGTCACAATGCATAATTTTTAGTCAAGCAAAAGGCTCATCTCTCTCTAATTTACTGACTGAGGCATGCCACAACTCTGGGGGCATCTCACACTGAACCAGCCAGCTCATAATATAACATTTACCTTAATTTATGCCATAAACTGTAACATGTTGACTAATGGTTCAGCTAAGCAGTACAACAGAAGACATGAAAGGCACAGATCTTCAGAGTAGAGATATAGATTGTTGCACATAAAAGCACAAGATAAAAAACTATTAGTCAGACAAGGGAACCCAATCATATATTGCTGCCAAGTGATTCCTGCTTAGCAGAAATGAAACGGTGCAAATACAAAGCTGAGCACCTGACAAACATGTTGAGGATCATTCTTAAACTCAGACCTCTTCAGACACAGCCATTTCCATTCAAATCTTTCCTATCCTTTATTGTGCATGCTGAAAGGTAAGATGTGGCATTCAAGTTACTCCTAAGAAACAAAAAATGGAAGCAAATGTAATAAGAGTCCTGTGCCACCATAGACTAACATATTTCCTCAGACATAAGCTTTTGTGGGTCACAACTCTCTTTGCCAGTGCATGAAATGGAAACTACAGTTGAGAGGTATATATACACATACCAAGGTGAAGAAGTGCAAGTGACACAATCAGACTGGGTCTGAATAGGGACTTGGAATGGTTAACACATTACAAAAAGTGATTGGTCTGTTCACATATTCTCTCCCTTTGATCAACCTTTGTGAATGGGCCCCATTTGCTCTCTGAAGTGACTCTGCTAACAGTTGGCCTATAGAGCGCCACAGGACTCTCATTTTTGCTGTACACAGACTAACATTGCTGCCCCTGTACAGGGGTTAAAGCATAATTTGGCAGGCCCCAGAACCCTCCTAAACTGACGGCCCCCGCCCGTGCCCCAGCTCCTGACCCCCAAACGCCTGCCCCCCACCCCAGCTCCTGCCCCACCACACCTACCCCCCTTTACCTGGCTACCATGGGGACGGGCTCCAGCCCCAGGCTGAGACTTCGGCCTAGAGCCTGGAGTTTTAAAACTCCCTGCCCTGCTGGAATGCAGCGGAATGCTATTCCAGGGCCTGCTATTTTTAGGGGCTCAGTGTTCTGGCCCCCTAAAAACAGAAAACAGAGCTGAACCACTGCTTTCCAGGGCCTACTGTTTTTAAATGGTGGGCCCCAGAATGCAGTGTTCTGGCTCCATTTTCTATTTCTAGGGGGCCTTTAATGCTGAACCCCTAAAAATAGTGGGCCCCTGAACAGTGTTCCCCCGTGTTCCAGCTTACTTTAACCCTTGCACTTCTGGAAGCAAATCTGTCTCCCAGTCACACCTACAGGTCTCTACATTAGCTGAACAGTAAGCAACTTTTTCAGAAGAGTTAAATGTTAATCACCATTACTGGGCTGGGCTGGGCTGTTATGCTCAGTGACACCATCACTTTTGCATGCAGAACAAGAGTCATGGTCAAGAGTCAGACTGGAAAAAAAACATTAGCATGGGCCCTCTTCCAAACTCTGCCTGTAATTTAACCTCCACATTCACTACCCTCTTGGCTATTCTCACAGGCTTTGCCGCCCATTTTTGGATGACTGTTCCTCTTCCTGAGAGGACTCTGGGTAACACCTGTGCCCTTGGAATCTCAGGGACACAGTAGTGATGTTTGGATCTATTGGAGTGGCAGTTGTGGTAGTGAGGGCAACACAGGCTTCAACTACAAAACAGTCTCCTTTAGCAGCAGTAATACTTTTTGCTCTAAAGCAGTGGTTCTCAGCCTTTTCTCTTCTGTGGCGCACCTTGATGCCTTCAATTATGCCACAACAACTCCACTATAAACTCATGAATATTCATGGACCATGTCACACTTTTTTGGGAAAACTGCTATGTAGGGTGGTAGAGGTAGCAGGGCAGGGGTGGCAAGAGAGGAGAGAAGTCAGGAGTAGTTCTGTGGGGTATCAAGAGAGAGTGTGGGGAGCAGAGCAGGGCAGGGGTGGCAAAAGAGGGCAAGGATGGCCATGTGGGGAGCAGGCAAAGGTGGCAGGAGTGGCTATGTGGGATGGCAGGGGGAACCTAAGGAGCGGGAGAGCAGGGCAGGGGAGGATAGCACAGCACTCCCTTCCCCAAGCAGCTATGCCATCTGTAGAACCCCATGCCCCCTGACACTCCCTTCCCCTGGCAGGTTTGTCACCCAATGCCCACTTCCCCCTGACACCTCCAGGGAAACCCCAGCAGGGGTGCATGCGGCCACAGACCACAGCTCCAACTCAAGGGAACCTCTTGCCTGTGGTTCTTGTTCTGGGGGTCCTCTGCCCCCCCCATGGGTCTTGCAGACCTTTCCAATGCCCCCACAACCCATTAATCCCCTTTCCCCAACCTCTTCTTACCTCCAGTGCCAGCATTCAACTGTGTCCTGGCTTTTCCTGCTGTGCTCAGCACACACAACTTGGCTAAGCAGGGCAGAGAGATTTAGTGACCCTAGCCCTGCAGATTCTCACGGTACACTGCAGGAGTTGCCGCGGTACACACCGGTTGCGAACCACTGCTCTAAAGGCTCGTATAGTCTCTCCCAAGCTTTACTGGTGGTTGCAACTGTCCAGCGGGTTTTTATGTCCAGTTATGTTTTGCATTTGGTGAGTGACTCGGCATCTCGCAATTGGCATTGACCTTAACCAGGGACTCTGTGGAGCACCAAGTAGAGAGTCAGTATAGGAAAAACCAAACAGCTACTTTCCAAAGTATGTCCTCCCCTATATCTAGAATATGGCTTTACCCCATACTTCTGCTCAAGATAGTCTAAAAGCACTTCAATAAAGACCTGCAATACATATGCGTTAAATACCGACCATATCTGCCATAAATGCTGATATAAAAACTCCTCACTTAAAAACAGGCCTCGCAATGCAAATGGGGAAATATACAGTAAAATTTTTTCTGATGTCTTTAAAATGTAGATCTAAATGTATATAGTATTGTATTTGCTCTGTGATTTGCTTCTCTCTTAATCCAAACAAAGCACACTATAAAGCCTGCACTGTATTATGATTCCATTTAGAAAGAATTATTGATACACTAAATTGCAAAGTATAGAGGAGATAAGCTTGCTGCTAAATGGGTACATTCCACATTCTAATTCCGTTTAGTTAGAAAACAATTGCAGCAGAAAATTTGCTGCTTTCCTACTCTTAATTACTGAACTAGTTCACATTTTGATCACAATTCAAAATGGTTTGGAAGAGCTAGTGAAATGGTCAGAAGTTAAAAGGATGAAATTCAATAAGGACAAATGCAAAGAATTTGTCTCAGAAAAGCACAATAAATTGCACCCCAAAAATGGCAAATGACTACCTGGGCAGGAGCACTGCAGAAAGGGATCTGAGTGTCATAGTGGACCACAAGCTAAATACGAGTTAACAGCCTAATACTCTTGCAAAAAAAGCAAACACCATTCTGGGATGTATTATCAGGAATACTGTAAGTAATTCATCTGTTATACTCTGCACTGATTAGGCCTCAGTTGGAGTATTGTGTCCAGTTCTGGGGGCCTCATTTCAGGAAAAATGTGGATGAACAGGTGAAAGTCTAGAGAAGAGCAACAAAAATCATTAAAAGGATCCAGAATACTTGACTTACTTGACTTAACAAGCAAAGACGGAAAGAACTGGGTTTATTTAGTCTGGAAAAGAGAATACTGAGAGAGGACATGATAAGTTTTCAAGTACCTAAAAGGTTGCTGCAATTAACCACTGATAATAAGACAAGAATCAATAGACTTAAATTATAGCTCAGAGGTTTAGGTTGGACATTAGGAAAAAATTCCAAACTGTCAGGGTGATTAACCACTGAAATAAGTTGCCAAGGTAAGTTGTGGAATCTCCATAATTGGAAATCTTAAAATGCACATTAGACAACCCGTCACAGATGGTCTAGATTAGGAACGTCGATGCCCCAGGGAAAGACCCAGGGCACGGGCCCTGCTCCCTGGCCATGATCCGGAGCCTGGGTCTGATCCAGCGTCGGGCTCCTGCTGCTGCCAGCCTGGCCGCAGATCCCTGGCCAGGGATGGGGTTGGGAGAGGTGGGCACTGCTGCGGGTGGCCCAGCCTCAATCCCTGGTCAGGAGAGGCAGGTGCCGGTGTGGGCAGCCCAGCCCCAGATCCTGGGTCAGGGACGGGGCAGGGAGAGGCAGGCACCACCACAGTCGGCCCAGCCCCGGATCCTGGATTGGAGATTAGGACGGAAGAGACAGGAGCTGCCCAGGGCACTGGCACCAGGAGTCAGGGCACGTGCCCCATGTGCCAGCAACGCCCCTCGTCTAGATCAGTGGTTCCCAACCATTTTGGCTCAAGGGCCACAGATATCATTTTTACAACTCTGAAGGGCCACCAACCTCACCTGCAGGCTCTCCACGCACTCTGCAGCCAGGCGGAAGAAGTTCAGCAAAGAAATCGCCTCCTTGCTGATCTCCCATCCAAATCACAAGCATCCTGTAATCCTGTGCACACCTCCTAGGTCCCAAGAAGTAGCTCCCTTCAGCAGCCAGGGAAACGGAAGATCAGTGCTCCCCTCTCTCTGTCTCCAGCAGAGACCTCACTACCTAGGGACAGAGTGCTTTGCTCTCTGCTAGAGCTGAGGGAGGGCAGCACTGATTCCCATCCCCTTGGCTGCAGCACAGAGCCTGCATCAGGGTCTTTTAGTCCTGCAGAAACACACTCAGCCTGGATCCTTAGCCAGTGGCTTCCTTCAGAAGAGGAGCTGTGGGCCACTTTTGGCCCTCAGGCCACAGGTTGGGAACCACTGGTCTAGATGGTGCTTGGCCCTGCCATGAGTGCAGGGGACTGAACTCAATGGTCTCTCCTGGTCCTTTCCAGTTCTGTGATTCTAGTTCACCACACTGGTCAGTTATTTACACCTCACTGTCAATAGCATATACAAAATCAGGTAGTCTGTAACTGTCAAAATCAGAGCCTAATTTCTGAAGCCCCCTCCCCCCAATTTTCTCCTAAAATTATGTATATGCCAATGATTTAGATGTGCAGATTTTGAATACTGCTCACACAGATGTTATTAGTAGAACTAAAGTGTGAGTACAATTCATATTTTTGTACATACAGATATCTGTATGGACAAATATTTTTAAAAAGTGACATATTAAGACTCATTAGTTTATAAAAGTGCCTTGAGATTCTGAGGACAGAAGATGTTACAGTTGGAATTTGACAAATATTCAAAAATTTGGAGTTTTTTTTACAGATGTTAGGGACCTGATCCTGCAGATGTTTCCACATGCAAGTAAACTTAATTCACATTGTAGCAGAACAGAAAAATTACCTCATACGTAACCTGTGACATTACTATTAATGCACAGATAACCAATCTGTGTCCTGACTGTCTTTGGAATGGATGACTTCAGTCTCTTAAAAACTAATTAGCTAGTTAAGTTCCCATTGAAGTCTTTGGAAAGACTACTCCCATAGATTTCAAGGGGAATTCAATTGGTCTCTAACTATTCATACATTTAAAGAGCCAAATTCTTAACAAATATAAATCTGTTAAAATCACTGTGTTAATATATTCTCTGCTGCTATGTCTCTTCATTTTCTCTATCTTACCTATAGTTTTCCTTTTTAAAAAAAATCAGACTTGCTTTTTACTTGATTCTCATTTGCAGCCTTAGTGAGACTGAGCCATTTTTCATTTTTTTCACAAGCCCATAAGCTTTTTTATAGTTCTAATGCATTTTGTAATACCTTCTACGTATAGCAATGTTTAATGGAAAATCAAATTATCTTCACCCTACATACAAGAAGTCCAGTCATCTTCAGATGCTCAAAGCCTATGCTAGTCAGAAGTGTCCCAGCAGAGTAGAATATGCTATAATTACTATTATCGTCCTAAATCCTACCAGCAGTCCAGCTTATCCATACTGAACAGGCAGGTGAAAAGCAAAGTGACATTCTGGCTGCTTAGAGACCATGAGACTCCAAGACACCTTTGACTTAATGAGATGGTTTGGTAGGTGTGGGGGTCGGACAAGGGGTTAAAAAACAAAACAAAAAAAAAACCCACCAAAAAAAAAAAAAAACACCTTACACCTGGAGCACTTGGAATGCAAGAGAGCAATAACAGGAGTCATATTCTCCATTACCCTTACAGTTTGTGAATGGGGAGAAGGAAGGAAGGAAGGGAGAGGCATAAGAAACCCATTAAAAGCCTGGAACCTTGCACTCAGGGTCACATGAGTACTGGTTCATCATTATGCCTTCACAAGAACATGGAAACCCAAAGAGGATGGAGAGATGTAGACAAAAGGTGGGACCATAGATCTGTCACTCACCCTCTGCCGCACACAGACCAGGACCACTCGCAAGGTGGTAGCATCTGCATCCCACACAGGGGTACACCAGTGGGTGCACATCACTTGCACAGCCAAAGTGACCTCCTGGCTGCGGAATGCCTTCCAGGGCTCGGTATCACTCCTCGTCTACGAGCAATGCCATACAGGCATGTTCTTCTGATCTGTCCTAGAACACACAAGCCATAACTAACCGAGCCTAGAGAGAAGTAACTAGCAGATTTTTTCAGACTGCTTGCAATTTAAAAACAAAAACAAAAAAACAAACCACACACAGCTTTCAGTTTGGATTTTAAAAATACCAAAATTTTCAGCAAACTGAAAAGTTGAACAAAGACTGTTTTGGTCTGATCAAATCCAACCACTTTAAAACATTTGATTTTCAAAACAAAAAGGAAATTTTGAAATTAAAAAAACTGTTTCAAAATTAAAAGAAAATCAGAACATTTTGTTTCAAAAATCTTTGAAACATTGCATTTTATTTTTCCTCTTTAAAATGAGAAATTCAGAGAAACCAATAAAATTCATGAAATGTTTCAAGTTATTTTCACCAAAAAGGTTTTGGCTGAAAAATTTCATCCAGCTGTCAAAAATATCATTGATCATTATATCTCTGGACTGATTTGCTTTGCAAGCATCAAGTCTTTCACATAACATACGTGTGTTGTTATTAGGCCTTAAAAAGGCCTAATTAAAAAGAGAGACTGAAGGAACTAGGCTTATTTAGCCTGCAGAAGAGAAGACTGAGGGGGGATTTGATAGCAACCTTCAACTACTTGAAGGGTTGCTACAAGGAGGAGGGAGCTCGACTGTTCTCAGTAGTAACAGAGGGCAGAACAAGAAGCAATGGTTTCAAGTTACAGCTGGGGTGGTCCAGGCTGGATATTAGGAAAAACTTCCTTACTAGGCGAGTGGTGAAGCATTGGAATAAGTTGCCTAGGGAGGTGGTGGAATCTCCATCTCTGGAGGTGTTCAAGTCCCAGCTGGACAAAACCCTGACTGGGATGATCTAATGGGAGTGGTCCTGCTTTTTTTGGCAGGGGGTTGGACTAGATGACCTCGTGGGGTCCCTTCCAACCCTATGATTCTATGATTTCTATGTGTGTGTGTGTGTCGTGTACATGTACACACCCCCACCCCCACCCACCCAAATAACTGAGCTCTGCTGGAGATAGACTCCCTGGGTACTTTTTAAATTCCTCACTATTGAAGAAACCGACATTCCAGCACAGGGAGTCTCTCTGCATTAAAAGCAACGAGAGTCCTGTGGCACCTTAAAGACTATGAGATGTTTTCAGTTATAAGCTTTCATGGGCTCCAAGATGCATCAGACCAAGTGGGTTGGAGCTCACAAAAGCGTATGTCTGAAGACATCTGTCAGTCTTTAAAGTGCTACAGGATTCTTCTTGTTTTTGCTGTACACCAACTAACATCACTACCCCTCTGGAAATTCTCTGAATTAACACACTCCAGTGCTGAAGAATACTGAATCGTAATTGCACCATTTTGCTAACCGTGTAGGTAGGCAAACAGTAACTTTCCTTGATATCAAGCTGTTCCTTGACTGCTCAGCACAATTCTGTTAGCAGTGTAACTTTATGCTATTCATGTAATGCCTCTTCTATTGAATTTTCAAGTACTTCAGTTCTACAGACAAAAAGTATAAGTAACATACAAAATTATATAGAGACATAAGCTTTCCCAGAAATTACATGCAACTAGCAACACAATTCATAGAGGAACCACAGAGATCCAATCTGAGCCCCATCATTTAATCAGAAATAGTAGATTTTTCTGAGTGCCTACAAGAGAGACTAAATTAGCCCTTCAATAAGATGCTTTCATTCAAAACTGATATTTTTGTAACACTACCAAAAATTTGTCACAAAACAGGTAATAATTAGGGCTTGTTTTTGCAAGCTATGTTCACAATTGCATTAGCCCAAGGAAATGCTGCAAGACAGTTTATTTGGACAACGTAAAATACTTGCTAGTTAGAGAATCTATGTGCCCCTGCCACGTCCATATTGAGTGCTGTATGCCTTCAGAGGAGTATCTACATCTTTCCTAAGCATAGGGACCATAGTTTTGGCAGGCCACTATAAAAACTGCACAAGCATAGATAAGAAGGCTCCTTACACAATCCCTACAACCTACTGTGGATGTGTCCAAGGGCCAGGCAGAACCTAACCTCTGGGATTTTTTTTTTTTGTTCAGTTCAGGGGTTTGCTTTTTTTTTTTTTTAAACACATTTTGATTAATGATCTTAATTATATTTTTATCAATTTAAGCTAGAAATGCTTGTCCTCTATGCTTTCACCTATGCAATCTGACAAACAGGCAATAAATTCCAGGTTATCAACTACAATGCCCAAGAGTTAAACAATTACTGAAGCAGAACAAATACTTTGACGTAATAGTAAAGATGTACACTCATACACTGTTTGCGTGGCACACCTTACAATGTGAACTGGAAAAACATTACACTGGAAAACGGTCCACAACAGATTTGCCCAGTGAGATTGTCCATTCATTTTAAAGTCAGAAGGGACCATTGGATCATCTTGTCTTATCTCCTGTATAACACAGGCCAGACAATTTCAGCCAGTTGCCTCTGGACTGAAAACAGTAATTTGCCTGCCTAATGCATACCTCTCAGAGTAGTCTTGACTTGAAGTCACAGTTAAGATATTTAGAAGCCATCTCTTCCCCTGATAGCATAATTTTGGTAGTTTATCACAACGGATAACAACACACAGTTCAAAATAAACAAGATGTCTGGTGGCAGTTTTAAAGACTAACAAATTTATTTATCACACGACTTTCATGGGATAAAATCTCACTTTGTCAGACACTTGAAGATGGGGAGCTCTCAGAATGGGAGCAAAATAAATTCAGTGAAGTGTAAGTCATAGAATCTGGTCAGACTACAGCAGCAACTCCAAACAGTTCTTAGGATTCAAATAGCAGACTACTGCAATTACCAAGGAGGTAGGTGGTGTATAAGGAAAACAAAATTACCTTTTGTAATGAGAAAAAACCCATAGTCAGACTCTATATTCAGCCCTGACTTCACTGAGTTAAATTTGCATATAAATTTGCATATAACTTCTGCAGTTTCTCTTTGAAGCTTTGCTTTGTTATTCATTTATCTGAGCACAGCTATTAACAAATCATCAATGGAGTGCACAGGGAGACTGAAGTGTTCCCCTGCTTTTTTTTTTTTTTTTGAATGTTATTTCTGATCTCAGCCAGATTTGTGTCCATTTACTCTTTTCCACAGCATTTACTTTGCTCCAATTCTGTAAACTCCCCATCTTCAAACGTCTGATGAAGTGGGATTCTCTCCCACAAAAGCTCATTCGATAAATAAATTTATTATTCTTTAAAAGTGGCACCAGACTCTTTGTTTTGTTAGCCTAGACTAACATGGCTACCCCTTTGAAATTATTAAAAACATGCATCCACCTTATTTTTCTTTTGGGTTTGTCTGGTTTTAATTTACAGCCACAGGTTCTACTTACACGTTTCATCCTAAAAATCAAGTCTCCTCTTAACATTCTTTTGGAGCAGTTAAATCCTTTTTCCATTAGTAGTTCTAATGCACACATCTAGTATACATCTTTTAGAATATGAGGAAGAAGTTTCAGGAAACTCAGTGAACACTATAGCAACTACATACCTGGTGTATGATCTGAAAGCACTGTTTTTAAAATGCGTCCAAAGCATCTCTAATAAAAATATGTAATTTATGCTGCCTATCGAGTTGGTAGTTAACATAACAATGAAAGTGATTTAGAAATTTCACACCACCTGATAGACAACTCAAGAGCATATGAGACAAGAGAATTAAATTTTATTTCGACTCTCTGTCTTTCCTTAAATAGTATCATTTGGGAAAGTGATGACAGCTATCCACTGGTACAGCATACTTAACACTGGTATGCTTTAGGATTTCAGACAGTGAACTGCCAAAGTAAATTGAGCTGCTGAATACCCTCATACTCCTCAGGTCTCCAGTAAAAGCGAAAGCAAGGGCTGCTTTAACTGATTTCACTTACAACGGTGTGCTTCTCAGATCTCTGACGTGAACCAACTTTTCTTCTTGTAGGGGCCAATTCAAAAACAGACCTCTTCTAGCTACTGGTGTCAAAACAAAACACTTTCCTGCTATCACCTTATGACACATCATTCACACACTCACAGAACACACCAAACTAGAATATTTGTTTAAAATGACATTTCAAAATATTACAAATATATGTATGAATGCAACAGTATTTCCAGAATGCTGAGCTATCAGTGTTCAGTGGTTGTTTTTGTTTAAGGAATTCATTATTCTAAGGGCAGATTAACCAAAACAAAACATGTACTAAACTGCTCATGGGGTCACTCAAATAGCTCTCAGTGTTGGACAGAAGAGTGAGCTATGAAATATCCACTGATCCTACACTTATACTGAAGCAATAATAGACTGTATGAGAACAGCGTCCAGCAGCATTGGTATAGTTCAGAATCTGTCAGTATTCCTATTCTACAACCCCAGTTTCAGAGCTTTATAAATTGGCATTAAGCACATTTGCTCTAGGCCAAAACTTGCCATGAAAAGACTTAATTCAGAAGAAAAATGTACTGAACAAATTAAACCTCTCCTAACAGTCCTTTAGCCATTCTTAATTAATGTAAATCTTGGGTGGAAGGAAAAGTTCTCTAGTTTTGATTTATAGTTCTGAGCTGGCAACTAAAAAAAGGTTTAACTGCAGAAATGTAAGCAAGAGAAGAGGTACTTGCATGGGATGACTCATTGTAGCTTAGGGGCCACTGAATTATCATTTTAAAATAATGTAGTATCATAAGGTGTCACCATCTAATGCATTTTACTTAGGTGTTTTTTTTTTAATGATATTTAGTAAAGGATTTGTCCACAGCTGTCTAATCACTCTGGATCAAACCCTAAGGTCCTTACTTAGTCCTTGTACCAGCAACCTCCAGAGGACCAAAAAACTGAATAAAAATAGAAGAACGATTTGTGTTTGGACTCTTTTTCTTCACTAAAAGAAATATAGAGGAATAAGTCATTTAAATTTGGAATGCAGAGGAATGAGGGAAAAGGATGAACAGGACAATGATCTAAGCTCTGATGGCAAAGACAGAAAGAAAAGGACACATTTAATTCATAGGAAGAAATGACCAGGCTGTACTATAAACTTATATGGATGATATACATGTATTGACAGGCTGTACAGATAAACATTAAAAAACAGTCCCTGCTCTGAAGACCACGCTTTCTACATAGAAAAGACAGAAACAGAGTAAAAAGGGGGGGGGAGTATTATTTCTATTTTATAGATGTGAAATTCAAACACAGATAGTAAGTGACTTGTCCAAGGTCAGCACAGTCTGTGACAGATCTGAGAGCTGAACCCTACTCTCTTCAGTTCAGTGCCTTCAACAAAACCTCTCATTCAATTTATAACTACAGATAAACAGTTTACCTCCAGCTTTAAACTAACATACAGGATCCATAGTCTACAATGCAAGAAACCGAGAAACAGTCAGTGTCTGCTAACAGACATGGCAGTCAAACTCAGCTTACTTTATAAGATTAAGAAACACCAGTGGTTACCGAGGACTACACGAGTACTCTTTGTGGCCTTGCCCGGAAGGCTGCAGAGAGATAAAACAAATTATCTACTCTTCAGACTGTATGAAGTAACGATTAATATAAGGTAAACTCTCACTGAAAATTTTAAGGGTTAGAGGGTGTGAAGAAAGCAATACACATAAAGGTATGGAAAAAACAAAGAGAAGTAGAAATATATCTCAAAAAGAAAGGCTATCCACCTACACAGTAAGTAGAATTCTTTGAGATGTGCATCCTTGGGGGAGCTCCACCTTAGGTGTCGGTGTGACCACGTGACACGGATCAGAGAACTGTGCAGCAGTGCTCTGCTGGGTCACACAAGTGCCACAAGCCTGCCTTGTGCTGCTTTTGGTGCTTGCACAACTCGACCTCCTCAGTTCCTTCTCGACCAGGGAGCAACTGAAGAAAATGCTCTGAAGTAGAGGGGGGGAGGAGGGTGGGTGGTGGAGCACCCACAGGACACACATTTCAAAGAACTCTAGTTACTGCACAAGGTGGGTAATGCTTCCTTCTCCCGCAAGTAGTGTCCCCGTGGGTGCTCCACCTTAGGTGACTCCCAAGCAGTGTCCTTATAAAAGAGGAGGGACTTCAGAGTCAGCATCTTGTATGGAAAAGAGTACTGATAGAGCAACTGCTGCATCAGATCGAGAGGCCTGGTCAATTGCGTAATGCTTAGTAAGGATATAAATTGATGCCCAAGTGGCTGCTTTACAAATAGCAATAATGGGGATGTTATGCAGAAATGATACTGAGGTGGAAACAACTCTAGCTGACTGTGACAATGTGTTTTGGTGGTGGTACTTATGAGATATCATAGCACACATGTATATAGCTGGAGAGCCACTTAGAAAGTCTTTGTTTAGAAATTGGTTGTCCCTTATTTCTGTGTTCTATGGATAAAAATAATGTTTTGGTTGATCTAAAAGTCTTTGTTCTTTACAGGTAGAAGGCAAGAGCCAGGCGGACAATGACAGTGTGAAGAGAAGCTTTGAGAGGATTTGAATATGGTTTCAGCATGAAAACAGGTAAACAGTCTGATTAAGGTGGAACACAGATGAAATCTTGGGTAAGAACCTCAGGTGTAGTTTGAGGGAGACCTTGTCCTTGTGCAAGGTTGTGTAAGGTGGCCTTGCCATGAGCACACAAAGTTCACTAATGCATTCAGCAGAGGTCATGGCTATTAAGAAAGCCACCCGAACTGACAGACACAATAGGGACCAGTTGCCATAGGCTCGAATCAGGCGTGTCGCTGGTGCCTGAAAGACAGGGCACGTGCCCTGAGTCCCAAAGCCATTGCCCTGAATATCCAGGGCAGCCTCCGCCTCCCCCAGCCCCGCCCCAGACCGGAAATTCAGGGGCCAGGCGCCGCCAGCAGCACCTGTGGCTCCTAGCCCAGTCCCTGGCCAGGAATTCAGACCAGGGTCTCTGCAGTGGTACCAACCTGTCCCGGCCCCAGCCCCAACCCCAGCTGGGGAACCTGGGCCAGGCACATGGCAGCAGGAGCCGGAGGCCAGATAGGGCCCTGGTGGAGAATTGGAACCACGCGAGGGAGGTGCCCACGGCCAGGGGGTGGGGCCCAGGACAGCAATGCTCCTGGCTCCAATGGTGGTCTACTGATGGTCTTGAGCATTAAGTTTAGGTCCTAAGCAGGAGTTGGAAGATATACCTCTGGTTAGAGATTCTGAATGCCCTTGAGGAATCTCTTAACGACTAGGTGAGAAGAGAGAGACTGACTTAAAGATGGTTTGTGGAATGCAGAGATAGTGGCTTGGTGTGATCTAACAGCGCTAACTGTCAAGTTTGATGATTTTAGATGTAGGAAACACAGCAGAACAGATGGAATGGAGGTTGACAAGGGAAGAACCTCATTTTGGGAGGACCAGTGGCAGAATCTCTCATTTCTGAAGGTAAGTTTTTCTTGTATACAGTTTACAGCTATTTAGTAAAATATGTTGAACTACTCCAGAACATGGAAGTTCTTCCTGGGTGAACCAACAAGGTACCATGCTGTCAGGTGTAGTCTCTTGGGGTCTGGGTGCTTGAGCAGGCCATCCTGTTGTGTGAGGCGTTTCTCCAGAGAGGGCAGGGTGATTGGAGGTTTGGTAGCCGCTTCCAGAAGTTTGATGTACCATAGCTGCCTGGGCCAAGCTGGTGCTACCAACATGACTGTCACTGATTCTTGGTGGATTTTTCGCTCCATTCAGGGAATCAGCAGGATGGGAAGAAATGCTTAGAGGAGTTTGTCTGTCCATGGGAGAATGAAGGCATCTCCTCGGGATCTCATACCTACTCCTTCCCTGGAACAGGAACTCAGGCATTTACGGTTGAGGTAGGTGGCAAGAAGGTCTGTTGAAGGGTATCCCCAGTGATCAAATATTTTGTGTAAGAGTGTTGGGTGTATTTCTCACTCATGATTTTGTGTAAAAGAGTGGCTGAGAAAATAGGTCATAGTGTTCCAAATACCTGGTAGTTACGAGGCAGAAATTAAGGTGTTGTTTATACACCAGCTCCATAGACTTATAGCCTCAATGCAAAGGCGGTTTGTTTGTGTGCCCCTTCCCCCCCCCCCGTTTATATAAAAAATTCAAGCCATGGTGTCTGTCATGATTTTGATGTGTTGTCATACCAGGAGGCTCTGGAAGCGACAAGTGTATCTTACTGCTCGCAATTCCAGTATGTTTATGTGCAGGGTGGTATCCTGTGGAGACCACCTGCCCTATGTGGTATGATCCTGAAGGTGAGCTCCCCACCCCATAAGGGAAGCATCTGTGATCACAATGATGGTGGGGGGCTACCGGAAAACAGGTAGGCTGGTGTTTGGGTTTGATGGTATAGTCCACCATAGTAGAAGACATTTTATTTCTGGGGGTATAGAGAGTACTTCTTGCATTAAGTGGAATCTTGGTCTGTAACCCTGAGCAACCTAGAGTTGAAAGAGCCACATGTGTATCCTGGTGTTCTCAACCACAAAAGTGGTCACAGTTGTAAAGAGTCTTTTGCTATGAGAGTGGGAGCTTGAATGGCGGAGTTTGTGAGTTTGCATGATAGTGTGGGCTCTGTCATCCAGGAGGAAAGCCCACGCTACTGTGGCATCAAGCCGCGCTCCAATAAACTCGATATTTTATGTAGGCTCTAGAGCAGACTTATTTGGGTTTATCAGAAGACCTAGACTTGACAACAGAGAATTTGTGAGCTGGACTCCCTGGGATGCATGCCTAGAGGCTGCAGATTTTATTAGGCTGTCATTGAGAAATGGGAAGATCGTGACTCCCTTTTTGAGAAGATGGTCAGCTACCACAGATCGAATTTTTGAGAATACTCTTGGTACTGTCCAGAGACCAAAAGGGAGAACCGTATATTGGTAATGAGCCCCATAAATAATGAACCTGAGGCACTTTCTGTGAGTGGGGTGGATGGATATGTGGAAACAGACATCCTATAAGTCGAAGGACACAAACTAGTCCTGATATTCAAGAACTGAGATAATAAAGGAGAGAATGACCATCTTGTATTTATTATGCATTATGAATTTATTTAATTTTCTTAGATCAAGAATAAGTCACCACCCTCCTTTGTGTTAAGAAACAGGGGGACTAGAATCCTTTCCCCTGAAACTCCTCATTACCCTTTCTATCACCCCCAGGTGCAGGAGGGGTTGGACCTCCTGTCTAGTAGTTGTACGTGAGTGGTGTTCCAGAATAGGGATGAGGAAGGGTAGTGGGAAGTGGGTTCAGAAGAAAAGGGGATAGTGTATCCCAATTTGATGACATCTAGAACCCACTTATCAGAGGAGATAGCTGCCCAGTGGCAGTAAAAAGGGAGGAGACAATCGGAGAACATACCAGCTGTAGAAGACTCAAGTAATATATAGGAGTTAGCAGACCCCCAACCTCAGCCTCAAACCTATGGTTCAGAGAGAGGTGCCTGAGACGTGGATAGTTGGTCTGAAGGCTGCCTATGCCATTGCGGGCACTGTCTAGAATGTGATTGGAAGTTCTGGTGTCTGTATTGAGATGGGAAGTGGTACCTAGAATTGTAAGGTTCATAATTGTATGTTCTGTGGCGCATGATTGGGGTGTAGATTCCAAATATCTGGAGGATAGCTCGCAAATCGTTAGAGCCATGCATAAGCTGATCTGTTTTATCTAAAAATAAGTTTTTCTTCTCAAAGAGTAAATCCTTGATGGCTGCCGGCAACTGTCTTGGGAGATCTCCTGAGTGCAGCCAGGAACATCTGCAGAGGACTATTTCGGTGGCTACTGTATCAGTGATATCAAGGGCTGCTTGAAGAGTGGTTCTAGGGATCACCCATCCCTCTTTAAAGATGGAATGAAAATATTGTCTCTTTTCTCCTGGAATATATTCAATAAAGCATGCTAATTTCAGATAATTGTTGTGGTCGTAGTTTGCAAGTAACACCAAATAGTTTGCAACACTTAGGTTCAGGGATGCAGAAGTGTAGAGCTTTTCTGCCCAGTAAATCCATTTTCTTATGGTCTTTGTCACGAGGTGTTAGTCTATTCAACTGCTGTTTGTGCCACTGGTTAACAGCTTCTATGACAAGAGAGTTAGGTGGTTAAAAGAGATATTCAGAGTCCTTACTGGAAACAAAGTATTTCTCGTCAGCCCTCCTGGAAGCAGTGGCATGGCTGGTGCCAGACACAGGGGGCACTTGTCCCAAATCCCAGCCCCAGTGCCCTGAGTACCCTGCAGTGGTGGCCCCATTCGGCCACAGCCCAAGCCAGGGATCTAGAGGCCGGACTGCCCATGGCCGCAGCTACCTTACCAGGCCCTGTCTCTGGCCAGGGATCTGTGGCCAGGTTGCCCTCAGTGGCAACTGCCCTACCAAGCCCCATCCCTAGCCAGGGATCCAGGGCTGGGCTGCCAGCCAGCAGCAGCAGGAGCCTGATCCAGGCACTGCCCAGGGCCCTGGGACCCTATCAGGCCAGGGTGCCAAACTGGGCTGATAGGGCAGGACCTGGGCCCTGGCCATGGGTCTTTTCCAGGCAGGAGCTATGCTGCCCTGGAAGGTCAGTGGAATTGTGGCAGGGGTTTGCCAAATGTCATCAGCTAGTTCTGTGATGGTGGAGTTCATGGGTAGAATGATTTTAGAGAAAGATTTGGTTTGAAGAATCTTCAGAAGTTTGTGCTGAGATTCACATACGTCATGCATGGAATCTCAAAAGCCTTGGACACTTAGTAGCTAGCACCTCTGCTTAACATGCAGAAGGTCCTGGGTTCAAGCCCCAGTGGGTTGGACTTGATGATCTCATGAGGTCCCTTCCAACCCTATGACTCTGTTCTGTTCTATCAAAAAAACTCCTGGAATTGTTGAAAATCATCTGCTACTGAAGGAATAATCACCTCATCCGGTGAGGAAGAGGAATAGTAAAGAGATCTCAATTCTGGTGCCTCCAAAGCTACTTTCTCCTCCGTCTATTGGCTGTCTGGTAACAGAGGTTGTGGGTTAGGTGGTGTCAAGGTGTCTTCTCTTCATGGAATGCTTCCGCAGAGCTGACTGGTCTGGTGGTGCCAATGGAATTTGAGGCTGAACAGTTCCATGTGGAACAGCATGCAAAGTGGTCGGTTCTGATGTGGGTATGTGCATCACTGTGGTGGTGACCAGTGCGTAGTCTTGCAGCACCTGAGAGTCACACAGTGCGTAGTCTTGCAGCACCTGAGAGTCACACAGTGCTAATGTTGATAGCGGTGCTGGTGCAGTTATGGGAAGTGCTGTCAGTGTGTTCGGCACCAACAAAGTAGATGGTGCTGGAGGGACAGCCATTTTTGGTGGTTTGTGGCTGTAGGCACCAGATGCTCAGAGTACTACATTTCCCTGTGATCTGAATGTGAAGACATTGACCTTTTGAGGGATTTTGTCACCACAGTATCTGAGGAACTGGAGCCTCATTGGTACATGGTATGGAGGCAGGTGATGGTGACTCCTTCCTATATGACACAGAGAGAGGTGTCTTTCTGAGGGACGTGTCAGACACTGAGGTGTCCTGTCCTGGATCTGAAGTAGGGTGAAGGGAACGCTCCATCATTAGAAGTTTCATCCAGAGGTCCCTATCACAGAGAGTTGTAAAGCTCAAGTTCTGGCAATGGTGGCACTTCTGGGCTACGTGGCCCATGCCAAAGCATTTAATACAGATTGCATGCCCATCAGATGCTATCATAGCATCACGGCAGGTGTCACAGCTCCTAAAACCAGGAGAGCCTGGCATTTTCAGGCTGAGGAAAACCTTAAAAAGGCAAATTAGGGAAGGAATGGGAAGGAATAAACTTGGAAAAGGAATAGGGATAATAATGAAGAGCAGGAAACAAAATCTGAGGAGAGAAAATGGAACTCTGTCCGTATCCGTGAGTGGCTGAGAAGAAACTGAAGGGGGCTGCATTGCACAAGGGCCATTATGGCACCAAAAGTGGTGTGAGGCAACCTCAAAGTGCTCACACAACCCAGACAAGCACTGCTGCACAGTTCTCCAATCTGGGCCACATGTCCACACCAACACCTAAGGTGAAGAACCTACAGGGACACTTCTTGAAGGAGAAAGCAAATATTTCTGTTCCATCTACTGTGATTCCCACTTACTTAAATAAATCAAAACCTGATGACTCTGGTCTGCCATCCACTGTCTTTTCATATGTCAAATCCCTTTTAAAACTACCTTCCTGCATAAAAGAGTTTAATTATTTTTAAAAAAAATCCCTCTTCTTAAATCACCAAGTCATGCATGTGCCCCATGCTAAGGAACTGTATGATCTTATTGCTTATTCCTCATCCTTTCCCCCTCCCTACTGTTTGTTACTTTATTTGTGGCATCAGATCTAAAATGATGGTTTCAGCACATCAGGACAGAGACCATGGCACAATACCGCATTTAAAGGATCAGAGCCTTAGATCCTTCATTTGTATTGTAAAATACCTATCACAGTACAAGTATTAAATTAATGCAAATACTAATCATGGATCAAAAAAGACTCCTAAACAAGTTATACAGTATTTTAACTACTAAAGAAACAAACAAACAAAAACACTCCACCGTCTCCTACAAAGAAAGAAAAACATTTATTGTATTGTATCTTCTCAGATGTATAAGGGGACTGGTAGCCCCCTACTGAGACTGAATGGGCCTTTTGATTGGCCACTCCCACCTGGAAGCAGGACTCTGAAACAGACAGCCCCAGGGCCAGTGTCCCAGGATGGCCTGATTGATTGAGTGCTCCCCCACCCCTGAGCTGGAATTGCAGGCTGGACATGCCTGGGCAAGCCAGTGGGGGGGCCGAGCTAAGGAGGAAGCACTCAGCAGGCAGCAGCTAGGAGCCAGGGGACCCAGGAAGGGAGGCCAGGCTGAGCTGATTTCTGCAGAGCAGACCCACAGCAGCTGGACCAGCAGAGAGCCAAGCAGAGCTGGAGCTGGAGTTGTCTGGAGCTGGATGCAGGAGGCCAGAGAAGGAGCCAAGGGGATGAGCGGACCTGTGCAGATGGCAGGAGGACCAGGGGAGCCCGAAGAGCGCCCCAGAGAGCCACACAGAACCCGAGCAGCGGCTGGGAGCCAGAGTTGCAGCCAGCTGGAGCTGGGTGTAGTGAGCAGCTGGGGAAGAGTGGAAGGTGGGCTGATGGTGGGAAGAAGGGCCCTGCCCCTGGAGCTTGGGGACATGGGGCCACAGTCAGAGCCTGCATCTGACCCCCTGGATCATCCAGTCATAGTCAGGCCTGGGGAGAGGGCTTGCAACGTGGAGAACAGACTCTGACACTGTTCCTCAGGCCCCAGAGACTGTGTGTGTAGTGCCTGAGGGTTTACTGTTCACCTTTTTCCACTTTTTCTCTATTTTCTTATTGGGTTCTTTTTATTTCTGTGTGCTTAAATAAAGTGTATATAGTGACTGGTGGGCCAGAAGAGTGGTCAGTGCGGTCAGCACCCCGGAGTGGGGACACCCTAGCCCTGTCCTGAGAGACCACGATAAGAGTGAGGGTCGAGCCCCCAGAAATTCTGGGGCCCAGCCTTGTCGGGGTAACAGGGACTCCTCCAAACAGGAGATTGGGAGGGGAGCCTTTGAGGTCAGGCAGGCTTTGGGGTAAAGGAAGAGGGAGCAGGGACTCAGATCCTTTTGCTACCCACCTTCACCAGGGTGGTATACAAAGTCTGGGAAGTTCCCCACAAAAGCGGGTCCATCTCCCCGCTTACATATGTAAAAGTATTGATAAGGTGAACCAATACAAGCCATGACTTAGAAGACAAAAGTATTATTTTTAAATGATAACCCAATATATATTGGCTAGTGCATCTGCTTTACATGCAGAAGGTCCTGGGTTCAAACCTCAGGGGTTTGGACTAGATGATCTCATGAGGTCCCTTCCAACCCTATGATTCTATTCTATTCTAAATATCTCTCAATGTACCTTTTTATTTATTTTGCAGACAAGTACGTTCACAATGTAATTTTTTCACACTTACGTGTTTAACATTACAAATGCAATCAAAACTTAAGGGCAATCATTCAAGTAGATGAGGAACACATGATCAGCATTACTAATATGAATATTTATGTTTGAAGGATCACACTCTTTATGATAATATGACTTTTAATTTTATTGCCTGGGCCTTTTTTGTTTTAAAAAATGGTGAGAATGAGCTTAATAAATTTTTTAAATGCCTTAGTAAATAGGGCACATTCACAGTAAGGTGCATAACTCATTAAATGTACATGATATAAGACAATTCCTTCAGAATTTAATACTTTAGAAAAATCTTAAGTTCCTTTACACAAAAAGCAACTAGAGTTTATTACATTGTGAGCTATATACATACAGCCACTAAATGAATCACTCTGATAAATGCTAGGTAGCAAGAAAATCCTTTTAGTCCTTGCTTCCAACTATAGTTCACTTAGACATTTTTAAATCATAAAAGCATCCGTAGAGAGAGAGAGAGAGAGATTTAAAAATCATTACATTAAAATATTTGTTTAATAGAAAGTGATTTCTTAAATGCTACAATATGTTCCTTGAATATCTTCACATTAAATAGTAATTGAACAAAAAGACTCCTGGTCCTGTTCAAGGGCAAGTCCCACAAAGCTCCTCATTATTGTAATTTCCAACGTGGAAGCCAAACTAAATAACGAGGAGTAATTTGCCAATTAGAACTTCCAGCTCTTTTTCCTTTATTCCTTAAATACCATTCAGGGGCTGAACCAGTCAAACACTTTCAGCTTCAAAACTGCAACTGAAAGAATTTAATTTGCCTCTCTCCATGGTGAACCTGTCAGTAGGCAGCAGTGATGCATACCATGTCCAAATACAACTGCCCTTAAACACACAGAAATAGGTTTCCATTCAGATGCATTACCTGGGGTTTCCTTTTCTCATTTCCTACCATTTTGAAAAAAAAATGGTCTTTTTTTTTTTTTTTTTTTTTTGTAGCTACTGAGCTTTAAGACTCCTCATCAATGATTTCTGACATCTGGAAAAGTCCCAGGGACCGAATTAGTCTCTTGTAAATGGAGAATTTCGCAAGTGAGAAGTACTCACAGACGAAATAAACAAGAAAAAATGCAGAGGAGAAATACGGTTGCATTCAGCTGATGAAAAACTGCAATGCTGAGTCCATTTCCAAAGAGATTTACAGTTTGTAGGGGGAGAAAATTACATATGACTCTTGTGATATTTCTTTTAGAACCTGTATTCTAACTGACATGACATTTCAAAAACCTAATTATAGTCCCCAGATGAGAGGCTGAATATATGAGTACAAAAAGATAGCTCAGAAATAGGACTGAGATTAAGGAGACTTGGGATGGATTTTACTCTCATTCTGCTACAAACTTGTGCAAGCCTTGGGAATAAAAGTTTCAACAGCAGCTACTGATTTTATATTCACCAATTTTTGTGGAAGCAGTTTAAGACGCTCTAGCCTAGTGGCTCCCAACCTTTTTGTGTTGAGGGACCCATATATCATTTTTACAATCCTGAAGAGACACCAGTTTTCACCAGCAGCACTAGCCCACCACTGCAGACAGACAGGAGGAGTTCAGCAAGAAGGCTACCTGCCTCCTCACTGATCCAATCCCCCGTGACAGCAGCTAGGAAACCGCACAGGTCCCATAGCTGGCTGCACTCCACCTGACTCCATAAGTCTATAGGCAGTGACTTTCTTCTGTAGCCAAAGGGAACAGAGGTTCCCTCCCTCTGGCCTATGGACCCAGGTGGAGCACTTTGCTCTGCTACAGCCAGGGGGGGAGTGCTGATTTCCAGTCCCCCTGGCTGCAGCAAGGAGCATGCACCAGTATTGTACTGCTCCACCTGGATCCTTAGGCAACAGTTCCCTTCTACAGCTAACAGGAAGGGAGCAGCATGCCATGCTGAAACATCCTGAGGGCCACTTTTGGACCATGGGACACAGGTTGGGACCAGGGGTGTGGCTGCCACCAGGCCCACAGGGCTCATGCCCTGCAGCACCCTTGGCTGGCCCTGCCCCAGATCCACCTCCGGTCGCTACCACTGGCCAGCATCGGCCGGAGTTACTTCTAGACTGGGGCCACCTGCCACACCTGGCCAGCAGTGCAGCAGCAGGAGCCAGATCTGGGCTGGGGCCACCTGTCACACCTGGCCAGCAGCACGGCAGCAGGATCTGAATCCGACTCCAGGCTGCCTTGAACTGGACTGGGCCAACCTGAGCTGCCTGCTGCTGACTGGCAGCAGCAGGAACCAGATCAGGCCACAGGGCAGGACCCGGCTGCTTTTTTGGGGACAGCAACACCCCTGCTTGGGACCCACTTCTCTAGCCCTACTTTTCAGAAATGCTGAGTGCCCAGGAACTCCCACTGAAAACAGTGGGACCTGTAGGTGCCTCAGGTGGGATACCCAAAGTAGAAAAAACTTAAAATCAGTTATTACTTCTGAAATATTTGACTCTCTTTTGTCTGACTCCATATGCACTTCCAGTTGACACACTGTTGAAGCTGGACAGCTTTAGGCTTGAAATAAGGTGCAGGGTTTTTTTTTTTTTTTTTTAAAAATGAGGGTATTTAATCATTGGGACAACTTACCAAGGAATGTGATGGATTTGCCATCATGGAAATTTTTAAGTTAAGATTGGATATATTCCTAAAATATATGCCCAAATTAAAACTGGAACTAATTCAAGGAAGTTTCATAACATATTATGCAGGAGATCATACTAGACGATCAAACCAATCTTTTCTGGATTTATAGTCTATGATTTTTAATGCAAAATAGGAAAAATAAAACATCCTTGTCTCCCAAAATGTTGAGACACTAATTCATGAAAGTTGTAAAGCAATCTGAGATGCCAACATGACAGGCATTATTGTAACAGAACTGAAAATTATAGTCATTGTGAAAATTCTAAAAATCCAAATGTATTCACATATGTATTTTAAAATAAGATATCTGAAACCATCTCTTTCACTTACCTCCCAGCACCTAATGATTTTTTGAAATTCCAGATGATATCACAAGCATATAAAGCAGAGCATCCTCTACCCTGTCAGACCTGCCTTTTAAGTATTTTTAAATGAATATGTATGTTTTATTTTTCTGTATACCTATACTCCCTCTTTGGAACCATGTTGCTATGTAGTCCTTACACATGTACTCCCAATAAAGTCAAGATGGCTTTGCTTTATATATTTACAAAAACTTTCAGGTTAAAAACTCAGGCTGAAGAAGCAAGGCGTCCTGTGGCACTTAAAGACTTACAGATCTATTTATGTCATTAGCTTTCATGGGAGAAAACCCACTTCGTCAGACACTAAGTAAGATTTTCTCCCACAGAAGCTCATCCAATAAATAAATCTGTCAGTATTTAAGTGCCACAGGACTCCTTGTTTCTTTTGTTGCACTAGACTAACACAGCTATCCTTCTGGAATCAGGCTGAAGAGAACCTGATACTTTTAGCAGCAACCCTCTTATTTGAAGGGAAGAAAAGGAGAACTATAATAGTCCTTAGATCAAGGGACTAGAATGGAGTCAGGGCTTGGAAGTCAAATAAGAGCACTGAATTGTCATTAAAGTGTTATTTAGAAAGGAATGAAAATTTTAAAAATAAGATAAAAATTACTCATCTGGGAAGTTTTCAACCTGTGAAATTCTTTTGAAGTTCTAGCAGATTTGTTTAGGGTTTGAGGTTCCCACAATCATCATTCATACTAGCATAAAAGTGACAGCTTTCAAGGATATACTGTTAAAACTTGTTAACAGCTTCTCTGGCTGAATCTGCACACTAGCAAGAGAAGGCACATGAGGTAATATCTTCAATTGGACCTACACATTACTTCACTCACCTTTTCTAATATCTCAGGACCAATACAGCTGAAACAACACTACATACAAGAATTAGCGTATGTCCAAACTGAGTCTCTTATAGTTCAATAACATCTCTTCTCTGATTTCATTTTGAGGATTGTCAATAAAATGTCATAATTTTATGGTAGGTATGTAAGTTTCTTCTGCCCTCTTTGCTCCCAAAATGTTTAAGTTAAATTCTCCTGTTGCAAAGGGAACAATTCTAAAATATAAAATCATGAGTCTTCCCCACTCTGGACATACTGTAAGACTAAGAAGGGTTGAAACATTCACATTCGTGTTTCTCAGATCTTCACACTGCCAAATTTCTCCTACTCACTCCCCAGAACCTCCAAAAGAGCTCCCACTGGAGTTTTCCCTCTGCTCAATCTTCCTCTGCTCCTTTCCTATTCCCCCTGAGTCCTACACTGTCATGGAAAGGCTCCACAATATTTTCCCAAGCCCACATATTTGAACCCTATTTCTATCACACAAATGGTGCAGCAGAGGTTGGATTGTAATGTGGAGATGGGGAGGTTGTCTCCTTCCTGCCTCCCTCACACCTGGATATGGCCAAGAAGCAAACTAGCTCTCTATGCAAGTTTTTCACTGCACAAACGGAAGACAAGATTTCTAAAGGGGCTATAATGGAGACATACACACCAACCCAAATTAGTGTTAAACATCTGTCCAAAATGCAAAAGCAGGAAGCATACAGGAGACCTGCCTCCCTCTGTGGTCCCACCCACTAGCTCCTGGACTTCCTCAGCGACCCTGCACCCTGGTCAGGCTGGAAGCCAGAGCCAGGCAGTGGTAAGAGTTGTCCAGAGAATCTGGGCTACTGTGGGGAGCACCCCAGACCTTCCACCTGCCCTGGATGGGTTGCTCAAGAGCAGATCCTGGCCCTTGTTAACACCCTCCAGGACACACTGTCCAGGGCAGCTAGAGAGCCAGTTCAATAGGCAAATTAAACTTAACTGTGTATACATCAGGCATTACAAACCTAAGGAAGGGAAGCAATGTAGCCATGCATCTTGATCAGCTAGATTTTTAAATCTTTTCTAATATAAACAGCAGATACCACCCCTTTATGATTGAACAGTTGTTTTTAACTTTGACATTAGACTTGACAGTATACTAATCCTTCGTACCTCCCCCCACCCCCCCGCAAAAGTTCAATGTCCTCATCTCCATCCTTCACAGTGCCCAGGGAGGCTCAGGGTAACTATATAAATCCTTGTTAAAAAGTACTATAATAATATTTCAAATATTGTTTCAAGGTCTTACAGCAAGCCTGCAAGTAGCAGATAGGTCAGGCAAAGAATAAAGAAGGAAAGGTAAAAACAAAACAAAAAAATAATGGCATCTAATTGAGCCACGAAATGATACAATACATTTTAGTGCTTCCATTTTGTGATGTTTTGTGAATGCCAGATGATATGCTGGAATCCACTTCCTACATAAATCTATTGGGAGGCCTAATATGAAAAAGATGGGGGGCATAAAGGTTCATTAATAAACCATCACAATAACAAAACCATGCACTTCAAAAATCAATCTCACTATGATTACACTGAAAGTTGGCTTACCCCAATGTGGTTCTCAAAATTAGAAGTTATCAGGTTTCCTGAGTTTTTAATGTCTTTGGCAGTCCTCCTCAATCTAGTAATCAAGTAATACATCTTAAAGGCTCTTCTGAGGACAACTAGGGTCATAATTTCTTGCATACTATGAAAATGGAATTTTATATGTGGGATAAACCCCACGAGTGCAAGTCCTTTGAAGAACTTTGTCTGGGCAAAAGGCAAATATAATGATTTGATTAAAAGTCCTTTCAGCTTTCTAATTTATTTTAACAGCATGTATCAGAAATAATTGTTACTCAAAAACATCAGGTGAATGAGTGAGGAGAAAATGCACAAGTACTGGAACGAACAACAACTTTTGCAAGTCTGGATAAAAACTAAAAAGGAGTGACCTTCACATTATGATTAGGCAATGAAAAATATCTCAAGAAAAATGATCTATAATAGCATGATATTCACAGTAACAACACACTCTTAGCACAACATGTTTCATCTGTGAATCTCAAAGCACTTTATGAAAGTAATTACCTCTGAAATAGGTCTTGTTACAGATGACACAGTGAAGTTAACAGCAAAATTTACAAAAAGCAACACTAGGTTCTCTAAAGAATATAGCTGCCTAAGTCCAGGTGTTCAGGAAACAAGGGGCATTTTCAGAAAGGAACATGGGTGATCTTAGTTCCTTTGAAACAGGGTTTCTGAACTGGATTCCTGAGGTTTCTGGATAGTCTCAGGCTCAGCTGAGCTCCCAGCCTTAGTGTTTTTCCAATTTGTGCTCCTCATCATTGTTCTCTCTGTTTCTAAATGACAGATCTGCCCTGTCCCATTCAGCATCTCTCAAAATATTTCACTATCATTCAATAGGACACATGTGGCACACCATGACAGCACAACAGCCCTCTCCAGCAGGTGAACTGGTAGGAAAAATCTTACATAGTTTACAAGAGTCAGGAACTGGTCTCCAGTTATCAAAACTGGCTTTGGACATTGTGCTCTAGTTTTAAGTAACTGGAGTGTGAAGGAGATATGGGGCAGTTTCCCAGAACTGGACCAAAATGCTCAAAAGTTGGGGCAGGTGTAAACAGCCATTCGAGTACTGGAGCTATGGACTTCACTGGGTACACAAGGGATTTTCCAAGATGATGTGACCACACAGATTTCCTTGATACCCAGGGACTAGAAAAGAAATGACAATAGAAAGCGTATGTAAGTTAAATTCTTGCTGCTTGTTTCTTAATTTAGTGCTGTCAGGCTTTGTAATCTTATCTAGCAGGAGGAGCAGGACAAACGAAGTGGCAAAATAAAAAAGGAACTATTGCCTATTCTGTTTACTCTCCTACTTACAATATTAAGATTTGCAGAACTTGACAGCACAGACCAGAGTTCCTGAACCTCTTCCAGTCTCACCATAGGTTCAAGTTAGGAAGCTAGAGAAACAAGTCTTCTAATTCATACCCACAGTTTGTTTTGCAAGTGCAAATATGTAGCAGAAAGTTGGTCTCAAAAAAGGACCTCAGCCCTAAAAGTGTGCTCTAAAATATCTAAAAGGTGAAATACTTCTAATGTGTTAAACCAAAATTAAACTATAGTGCTCTAGTTAGTCCCAAACGCGTTGAGTCACTAGAAGCATGAATGCTATAATCTTAGTGTTATAAATAGACTGTCTCCCAGGCTTTTGCAAATGGACCTAGATCTCCAAAATTTGGAGCGAAAAGCATTATGCTCTCCTTCCCTGAAATCCTGTGAAAGCCTGAGCACTGAACTTCATGGCAGTAAGCAGCCCTGAAGAAGTGTCTAAGGTTGAGAGGAACAAAGTTGATACAAATGGCCTTTTCACAGCATTACACATTCCTGTTACCAAAGTTATTTTTGTAGCATGATTCATGGGAGAAATTGCTTACAAACAGGAAGTCTCTGTGGTCACACCAGTCTAGCCATTTGGCTGTCCTTTTTGTGTTAAATCTAGCCCCATTAAACATATTACTATCTCCATTAAATACATTCCACTGGAAACTAATTATACAGTACATAAACATTCAAAATATACAGTAACAAATTTGAACACACAGTAATATTCATTCTCTGTTGTCTACTCACACATCTCAAATGAATTGGTGATCTTGGTCCAGTTCCTAGAGAGAACACCTGTCCACATCACAAAAACCACTACCGTAATTGGCAGTTAGTTGGCAGCCTCAGCAAAGAGGCCTATGATTGGGATGGGAACATGAATGACCCTCTCAGACTCAAGAGATCATCATTCCACAATGTGGTTTGGACTGGCAGGGAAGAAGGGAGGAGTTTGCAGTGCTGCTGCTTGTACTATTCTGCTAATAAAGGTGCCCATTCAGAAAAACAATGGGCTTCTATCTGTCTCTGTTCATGTTAAGCATTCACTGACCATTACAAACATGTCTATGTCTAATTGACTTAAACAGGATTTAGGTTTGTGCTTACTGAATCAAGCTAAACTGAGGACATACCCAAGACTTTTTCTGACCCTGGGGCTAGAGTTTTAATTCCTTGTTTGCAAGCCAGCTCTGATCAAGTTAGCATACAAAAAAACAGAAGGGTAGCTGCTGGAGCGCCAAGTGTGAGATGGGCTGGCCAGCCTTAGTACATACGTATGGCCGCAGAGAGGACTGTCCCACCACTCACTCTATGGCTACATATCTACTTCCAGTATGCTAGCTCCATCAGAACTAGTGCAGGTATCTCTCTCCAAGCTCCAGGGCAGACAACCAGTGGAATAGCTAGTGTATGCCTTTCCTAGACAGCCTGACCCTACTTTCCCAACTTAATCCCAACCACTCTGTGGGCTGCATTAGCCAGAAACATCAGGGGTTTACAAGGCATCATCCAAGCTCCTGAAAGACCCTTGCCTGATGGAGGCTAAGAGTCTCGTTTTTAAAGCAACCCAGGTCTATGGTTTTTATTTAACACAGAGAACAAAGAAACTACAGCAGAAGATACATAATCCTATTTTGATCTAATTAAACATTTAATGACCATACAAGGGGCTATTTCCATCTTTTATTTCTATGATTCAGACAAAGAAGCTGACCTGCTAAGATTGCATTAACAAAACTGTTGGAGCAAGGTTTCCGATTTCATTGAAACCATCAGAAGTAAAAAGATGGGCAATTTACAACACAAAGCAATAATATTTGCAACATGAGAACTTTTTTAAAAAGTTAAATGGCAGCTATTTTTACAGAAAAAAATGAAAGCAAATAAAAATATGCCCTAGAAAGAAAGAGAATCTTTTTCAGCCATTTCTGAATCCATTCAGAAATAGTCAACCTCTTTTATTTTAAATATTAAAACATGAAGGCACTCAAAAGAGAAAGAAAAGTTCCCTCTACAGTATGTCTGACCCTCACAGCTAACCCTTAGCCTAATGGCAAAAAGCCACACATATTCCAGATTCCTATCCGTCACTCTTATTTTAACAGTCATAAATTACTTCCAGTGATGTAAAACTACAGGATTCTAATCCAATAAAATAAAGACTTTTGAATTCCACCAGTTTCTATTCAGATATAAGTTTCAATTTCAAAACTTTTCAAGACTTGCTCATTACAAGAGATGGCTCCAAGAGCATTACTCTAGGAATGAGGGACTAATTATTTTGAGTCAAGGTAGCAGAATTTGTCTCTATATTCAATGAGCTAGCAGAACTAGTAAAAGTAGATCTAAATAGCTTTACATTGACTTTCTCTGCCATACTGGCCACACCAGCTGATTCTCTATATGTTTTTCAAATTTTGACTAAGCTTGAAGTATAGCACACATTTCTATAGCTCATTAATGTTCAATTCACCTTTCAGTGTTATATTCTTCATTTATATCAATAACAACTCACTGCTTTCTGTAAATTCCCCATCTTCAAGCATCTGATGAAGTGGGACCTTCTCCCATGAAAGCTCATGCAATAAATAAATTTATTAGTCTTTAAAAGTCCCATAGTACTCCTTATTCGTTTTCCTTTCCATAGAATTATTCTGGATTTAAATGTCAATGAGATTGGGTACATTATATACTGTGAGATAGACTGTGCTACTGGTTTTGCTAACAAAAGTCCTTCAAGATTTCATAGAGTTCTTAAAGTCTGACAGCATTATACACAGCTCAGTAAATGCAACATTACTGCTACACTTATAAAATGAAGATTTTACCCTACACCTATGAAACAGAACCAGCTTAGTAGCCGTGAACTTTTAAAGGTATCTTCTATTTCCCACCTACCCACCCCCACGTCTTTAGTTACATGAGAGAAGGTCAATGAAAGAAACATAGTAGGCATTGCTGTTTGTAATCCAGTGGTTCCCCACCTTTTCAGTAACATGGCACTCTTCAATAAAACAGACAATTCCATGGCACACCCTCTTTTTACAGCTGAAGTTGCTCATAAACATCACATTTACTTACATTTACTATGGTTACAGTTTTACTGGAGAGGTTTGCAACACAGTGCATAAAAAAGCCAGAGAAGGATCAAATGCATTAATGTTTCAATTCCACTGGAAAAAATACATGTCATCTCAATTTTGCCCTCTGGCCATCTGCATTTAGAGTGTTCACGCTTTAGAATCAAAAGGCCCACATCTTCCTTTTAATCTGATGATTTTCACATGTTTTATGAGCTGTAATTTTGATTAGATAGAATATTGTTTAAGATGAAACAATATTTGTTTTATATTGTTTTTCCATTACCTATGTACAAAATTTCACAGCGCACTCGGACAGTTCTCACAGCATACTCAGTGTGTCACAGCACACTAGCTGAAAACCTCTGTTCTAACCATCAATTAGTTTTTGGTAAAAATCCTATTAGTGTCCCAGCTGTCTAGGAAACATGGTGAATGAATGTGAATCTACAGCTCTTCATAAGTAAAGCTTCAAATAGCTACAAGTAAAAGGTCCAATCCCACAAATGCTTGGTATCATTACCATGAACACTCCCAGGGAAGTCTACAAGACTTTGTGATAATAAATATTATGCCCAGTAAAAAAATGTCTGCAGGATTGCACTCTTGGCTTTTTACTTTTGTTACTACATAATTACCTGGGGTGAGTATACATGATGATAAACGGTATTTAAAAGATCTGAAAATCATTGATGCATCACACTTAACACAAAAAGCAAGGCAAAGACCAGAGAAAACATGAGTCAGACCCTTAAGTTAAGGAAACACTCTTTGGACAGTGTGAACTCAAAGTCTATCCAACGCTCTGTCCACTTAGCAATGTTATGAAAATTATAGCTTTTTTTTTTTTTTCTCCAATCCAAGTGGCTCCCTTCCATGTCTCACAGGGCAGAACTGAGCTGATGCTGTCAATGGTCACTGCTATAGCTCAAAGGGCATGAGCTCTAAGTTGACCCTCTGCAGAAAGAATCACAATTAGAAATGCATGAAAAAGGAACCATTTAGATCCACTTCTTTGAGATGCAGCATGTACGTCTTAAGTGAAACAAAAACCCAAAAAATCTAGAGGAATTTTCTTAAAGGGTTCTGTCTGCTCCAAATAAAAGCTAAGGGTCTTTTTAGATCCAGGCCTCCTACTACTAAAGTAAAAACGATAAGGTGAAAGTACCTTCTTTCTTTTTCCTCTGACTATAATGTGTATGTAAAAAAGACAACCTGATTTCCAAGTATTTAAAGAACAATTAACTAACTGAAGTTACTGAGTCCTTCATAAGCAAGGTTATGTGCACCATTCAAACACATGACTTTGTTTTCTTTCCAAATACCCTGAAGTTGTGGCTCTCACCTTCAGGTTGCTAATGAGTCTCAGAATACACATGGCCCCAATTCAAGAAAAGCATTACTATTTAAGAAAGCATTTATATATGTGCTAAATGCTTTCCTGAAGTGGGGCCTCTACTGGTGATGTCACATCCACTACAAAACTTGCAGATGCATACAGCTGGCCTGCTAGGACTCAAAGTAGTGCCCTCTTTTGTTAAACTGCTGAATTTTGCTGAGTTTTTATTATTTTGTGTCTTACACTGTGCATTTATAATCTCTCTCTCTCTCTCTCTCTCTCTCTCTCACACACACACACACACACACACACACACACAATTTTTAAACGTGTATGCCTTTATGGGAATCTCTACAAAAAGCACTATGTTCCAATAAACACCTATGCCTGACACCGTATTATCAGCACAGAGCACACTGGCACATCTCAGAGCTGAAGCCAAAATATGGCACTTCAAAGGAAGGTGGGGGAGGAAGGGGCTGAAAAGAAAATAAGAATATCATTCAAATCATGCGGGATCCTCTTTTAGAATTATTCATTAACACCCAATGATCCACTAGCTAGTGCTACTATTTATGGTAGCACTGTATATTGAGGACACAATTACAGGTCATATAACAAGTCATGTGACACAGCATGCATTTAAGAAAGGTCTCCACAAACTTGTCAGTTGAATCTTCCTTGAATCCTCATTTCAAGCACTAATTTTTGCCTCCCCCAATGGTCTGAACCTTGACCTTGACACCATGACCCACCGCTCCGTCGTCAGTTGAGACTGCCGATCACAACACATTCTCCACTCTTCTCTTGTCCTAGCCACCCTTCACCACACTTGTTCGTATCTTTTTGCCAGATAATCATCCCACCTCTTTAGAGGCCAGCCAGGTGGTCATTTCAGTTCTCATGGATACCATTCAGATACAGCTGCGGTCTGTCAATTTTCATTGATTCAGGCTCCACGTCCTGCCCACTGCATTTTACTGAGCCTGCTTCCAACCACAACATCTTGCACACCTGACTACTGCCTAATCGTTTTATTGGAGATGCAGTCACTGAGAAAATACCGAAATTAATTCTCTTCATCTCCCTCTAAGTGACAGATAGTTTTTGTTCCTCAGTTGTCATTAGCAAGCATGTTTCTCTGCCATATAGCATCACTCGAACCATGGTCAAGTTGAAAAGATTCACAAGTTATTTTGCTGATCTCTCCTTGGAGAATGTCCCTAATATCATTCAATGTGCACCATCCAGCTCTTCTTCTTTGTGACAGTTCGCCTTTCAGACTATGACACATGTTGACTTCCTGGCCCAAACAAACATATTTCTGGACTTCTTTGATCTGCTCTCCTCTGAAAGTTACTTGGGCTCTTGGTAGAAGATTTGATCACATGTATTTTGTTTTCCACTGGTTCATTTTCAGTCCAACTTGACTACTTTTTGCATCCAGCTGTTCAAGCACTCTCTGAAGCTGGGTGGTATTTTCAGCAACCAGCACTATATCATCTGCAAACCCAAGATGGTTTAGCTGCTCGCCATTGATGTTAACCGTGCCTTTCAAGTCCACTTGTCACAAAACCACTGTGAGATAGGCTGTGAATAATTTCAGTGAAACAGTATCTCCCTGTTTCACACCCTTCTTGAGGTGAATTTGGAGCGGAGCATCAAACAGTGATACATCTGTGCTGCAGCCACAGTTTGCCTCCTTCAGTAATTTAATGCATTTTGTGCTGGTGCCCTGCTCTGCGAGAGCTTTGAGAACAGCACTGGTTTCCACATTGTTGAACGCCTTCTCATAGTCGATGAAGACGATACACAAAGGGAACTGATACTCCCTCAAATGTTCCAGTACTTTGTTTGGAGTGAAGATGTGGTCCATCATGCAGTAATTCCTTTGAAAACCAGCCTGCTCTCAAGGCTGCTGTTCATCCAGACTTCGTGACAGTCGATCTGTTATTATTTTGGTGAACAGCTTGTAGACATGTGAAAGCAGATAGATTGGGTGACGATTCTTTAAGTCTTCTCAATTGCCCTTCTTATGCAGCAGAATGGTATTGGACTCTTTCCAACTAGATGGTATCTTCTGAGTTTCCAGGCAGTGGCTGAACCTTTGAGTGAAAGCTTTCCGGAATTGCTCGCCTCCTGCTTTAAGTGCTTCTGTTGTCTAACCATCCTTGCCTGGAGCCTTCCCCTTTTTCATTTGATTAACTGTATGACAAACTTCACTAATGAGAACAGAGGGTACATGTTCATCATTTTGTTGACATGATGATATTCAGGGGTTAAAGTATAATTTGGTGGGCCTCAGAACCACCTGGCATGGGTGGCACCCCCCAGCATGGGTGGGCCACCCCAAACCCTCCCCCCGCCCCAATACCCACCCCCAGACATTGACACCCACACACAGCCACCCCCAGCAGCCGCCCCCCAAGCCATTACCTGGGCTGTTTGCAGATGGCTGACCAGCTGGGAGCTGCTCCACCCTGCAGGGGGGAAGATTCACAAACTCCCAGCCTGCTGCTACTCTCCGTTGACTGGGCTCAACATGGAACAGGATTTAAGGAGGAGCCACCAGAATGCTGCGTGCCATCTGCTCATGCTATTTGTAGCAGGGCCCCAGAACACAACGTTCTGGTGCATTCCTCTATTTTTAGGGGCCCCAGAACACTGCCAGCCTAAAAATAGAGGGCCCTAGAACTGCATTCTGGCACATTTCCCCCTTACAATATTGTAACGTATATACAGGATGCCAAAAGCTCGGTGTAGAAATTCCTAGATTGCTTTCATCTCTGTTCAGTCAGTTACTGATTCTCTGCCCCCGTTTTTCAAGGCTGATAGTGATGAGCTGTACAACACCAGTTCCCATTTATATTTTTTGAGACTCTTGTGATCTTCGCCAGCTTTACGGAGCTTTTTGGTTCTGAATTTTTCAAAATCTTCCTTCAACTTCATTCATGTAAGCTTGCAGAGAAGGGAGGACACGAGTCTATTGCTGCAACTTCTCTTCATTCTCCTCCTCTAGCAAAATTTTTGTTTTCTCCAAGATTCTTCCACTTGCTCTTTTTGGTCTTTCACACACAGCTGATTTCACATATTATTTCAGTCTTTTGGTGAAGTTCTCATAATCATCACCACAGTCCTCCAGGATGTCCTGGTCTTCCCTTGAAATGTTTTCCTTTCAATGTTGCCTCATCAAAAACTACCAATCAGTGCCTTCTGTTCGCCACACACAGCACCTTCTTCTCCACCTTCGCAATGAAACTGAGTCTCACTCTCAGTACACAATGGTCACTGCCCATGTTAAACGATGGTACTACTGAAATGCCCTGCACAATGCATCATTTGTCAACTAGAAAGTAGTTGATTTCGTTCTTTGTCCTTGAGTTTGGTGCAATCCAGGTCCATCTCCTATTGGCCGCCTTACAGAACCATGTGTTACCAACGAACATTCTATAGCCAGTCATTCTCACACATTCCAGTCTCTGACATCATAGCTCCCTATGAACTTTTCACCTTCTTTTCCTCTTCCAACCTTGGTATTGAAGTCTCCCATCACAATCATGTATGTGGAGCTCTGAGCAAGTGCTTCCTCTAGCTACTGATATAATTCTTCCACATCACCATCTTCACTTGCACTTGTGGGAACACAGATATGGATCATTTTGAGGCTACTGTTTGGGTTCAGTTGGAGGTAGGGCACCCCAAAATGTTTTCAGTTCAAATGGCAAGAGACAATGTTTAAAGACCATTCCTTACTAATGATGATAATCACTTGTACCTATGCTTTTTACTAACGGATCTTCTAAGGAGATATGTATTGGGGAGGATGATTTAAATCTAGTAATAGCAAATATTTAAACTTGTTTACAGATCCCTATATTGAGGAGGGTGAGCTTTTTAAGAGAGTTTTAGATATGGAGCTTAACAATTTTAATAAATCTACTAGATCTAAGGAAAGTAGTGTTTTTAGAGATGTATGTTTTATCTGGAGTATTCAATTGAATGTTTTAATTGTCCCATCTGTCCCCAGGTTTAACGACTTTTGGGAAGTGGGCAAACATATTAACATGATCCACAAATGTAAAGCCACAAGAGTGATTTGGACTGAATCAAAGCTTTCTAAATATCAGCGCACTCTGTGCTCAGCGCTCAGCAAGATAAACCAGCTAAATCCAATATCAAGTCTCACAGCTCTAAAAGATTGGGAAGCAGAAGACGACAACAGTCAAGATGGTGGAACTATGCAGCCTACAAGTCCTGGAAATCCAGCCATCAACTTCCTGCAAGAAATTGCCTTAAGCTTGACTACAGCGAGGTTTTTTGATACCAAAATACCCCTGAAAACCTGTTAACAGCAGCAGAACAGAGTATCAATATGTGAAATCAGTTCCAATCGTAACAAACCCATCTGCACATCCTGGGAAAGGTAAGGATAAAGCTAAAAATATTTAAAATAGAAGTTGCTTCCTGCTGTGTTTGCAACAAGCAGTGGAAGACACTGATCCAGTTTGCTCTTTTTCTGAATGGATCCCAGAACTGCTGTTTCTGCATAGAGCAAGTTAAAAGTGAAGTCTATCATGAACCAATACTGCTGTAAAAGAAAGCTATCACCCCGACCTGCAATGTTTCCATCTATGTAAACTTTACTGGCAGGCACTACACATTCCCATAGAAGAGATCTTAAGTACTCAGAGCAAAACTATCATTTCCTTTTCCAGTGATCTAGAATTGTGCCCAGTCCAGCACGGACTACTCAGAATATAAAACACATCTTATAGAAAAGAAACATACAACCATTTAACAGGACACAAACATTTATTTTTATAAAAACATGGTGAAACTCTGAAATTTGCAGATTCAACAGCAGAAAAAACAAATTCAAACAGTTTTAAAATACCTTTTTGCATAAAACTAATGTTGGCATGTAATATAAAAATAGTAGTAGTTTCACATTACTAAGAACAAATTATTTCTTGCAGGAAACATTAATGCAGAGTTTATATGAGAATAAGATAAAATGCTCATCAATACTCAGATAAAATATTTAGAAACTTCAGCTGTACCCCTATGAGACACGACTTGATCAATGTCTGGTGATGACTAACCCCAATGGCAGACTGCTTTTTGTTCCATGATTCCTCAGCTAGGATAGGTATTCTCAACACTAAGGTGCAACTATTGCTAGACAGATTTAACACTTAGCTCATACCGGTAACTGCCCGGCTAGAAGTGTGGGATGTCAAAGAACAGATATTTGGCCTTGGATAGTCATTTTTTCGTCAGCTACAAAGGCAAATATTTGTTTAGTTCATCAAGGAAGACATGTTGCAATATTTCAAAATGATCAGCAATATAACAGTCTCCCAAGGGGTCTTCTTTGACAACCTTAAGGCTGTATATATTTTTCCTGTCATTTTGAACAATATGAATCTAGTTATACAGTTAAGATCCATTTTGTGTGAGCATCAATCACCATCATTATTACATTGTTTATGGAGCTGCCACTACATATACCAATTATAAACAATGATCCACCATTTGATATGTTCCAAGTTGGCAAACAACACTGTCTTTCTGTTCCTTCTCTAATTATACCCCATTCCACTGACCTCTTCTATTTTGTCTCTTGCCTGTATAATGCCCATCTCCCTACATCCTCACCATGACCAGCCTTCATGCCTCTGAAAACGCCTGACTTTAGGTCTGCTATAATAATGTTGGAAAGAAAAGCAGCTACCTGGCTTTTCTCCACGGGGCAGATTCTGGATTTTCTTGCACTAGTAGCTTTGTATTCCTCTACCTCCCTGCTCTTATGATCACAGAAGACCTTTGGGGATGCTCCTGTGATTGCTTTTTTTTTTTTCCTTTTTAAAAAAACACCTGCTTCTACAGCTGCTTCAAGAAACAGCTGAAAATTCAGAGAAGACACTAGAAGCATGTGACCTCCAATACTCAGTGGACCATCACTGATCCACAGAACACAATTTAAGAGGCACTAAACTAATGAAAAAGCACAAAAATGGTTTTGTTTTTCCAATCTAACTTTATACTACCCAGTTATAGATTCCAAGACCAAAACATAATTAAAGAGGAATTAGTATTAAACTAAGTATTAAAAACAGTAATTAGTATTAAAAGTACACAGCATAAATTTAAGAGTAAAAAGCATTACAGGGATGTTGTGATTATCTCAAAACCACGCAACAGAAATCAAGAAAAGACAGGGTTAAGGTTAAATTTAAAAGAAATCCATAAGACATGGAAATGCACAGTAAGGAATCCAAAACTTATGACACCATGCAACAACCCAATTATGATTAGGGCATTTCAGTATTTGCAGTCCCAGATACATGTAAGTATTTTGTTGGTTTTTAATTACGTCTTAATTTTTTTTTTCATATCTGAATCACCTCCCTTGTGAAATTATAGACCTAGGAACACCCTAATCTCCACACACATACACAAGATGGTAAGATAACGCATACCTCTAGGAACTTAGTCTGGCTAAGAACTCTTGGACACTCCATTCATTGTTTGTTCTTTTGGAAAACCTACAGTGTTGTGGTCTGGGCAAAACTCCCATTCAGTTCAAAGGGAGTGATAACAGGAACTCTGATGTTTAGCTTCTGTTACAGACAAATGAGAGGACATCAAACAGTTAATACAAACAACATATTTGGGTGTTACCATACCCTGATTCTTCCCCTTTATACACGAGTGACACAGTGGCACTGAGACAAAAATAGGCATCTTGGATCTGATTCTCCCGTCACACATACTACCATAAATCAATTCAGTCAACGGAGCTATCCCAGTGTAAGCGAGAGGGGAGCCAACCTGTTAGAAAATATTCTCCCCTTTTTAGATTTTATCACTTTTAAGACAACTCCAGGTTTTGATCTTAAGACACTAAACATATGCCTTGAACCACTTTTCAAAGTGCCCCTCTGTTCTACTAATTGTTCTTACAATATAATGTAATAGTTCCTGAAACTGAAAGCTATAAATAAAAGAGAGACCATGTTGCTCTTACCCTGCTCTGGCCAGTTCCATGTACTGACAAAGGTACTACTGTTTTACACTATCTGCCTCCTCTTATTAAGCACATTTGTTCATCCAACAGTATTTTACACATTTATCTTGGAGACTGTTTTATGATGACTTTTATAACAATCATCCTTATCTATATTAACAAACCACAGAAACCCAAGCTTTACTAATACAGCTGCCTTTCACATGCACAGCATTAACAGTCATTGACACAAGAAAGCATTGAGCTGGCACCAGGCACATAACCATGTAGCCAACACTGACATACAGTGAGTTTAAATAGTGCCATACCATTCCTGACACTGTAGCACAGTATCAAAGGCATGGACATAATTGAAATGCCATAGTCTATGTCCCTAAAGCTTCTGAATACCTCTATATAAAATTACACTTATGTTGACAAGCCACCTGTTGGGTGGAAGAAAAACTATACAACATTGTGCCCTTGTGAGGCCACCTTTTAATGCATGTCCTCCTGATGTTTTTCTTTTATCCCCACACAAATATACTCCAGGCCAGATTGCCCAAAGAGTACATGGCTTTACATTGAGGAGATATAGAGCTGCACAGCCCCATTGGGAGCTCCAGAAGGAATTGTAGCTCAAGAGAAACATTCCCCTCCACAATTCCCCACCATACTGAGGGAATGCATGGGTTCCACCAATTCTTGGAACAGTGAAGTCTGCTCTCCTAGTAGAGACTCTCTCTCTTCCTTGCTTTGGATGAACAAGGAGTGTCTGTTTTCTACCTCTAATGGAACTCAGCACTGCCAGCCCCAAGCGTTCAGAAACAATGAGACTGGCTTAAAAATCACAGCATTTAAATAAAATAAATAATTTGGGGAGTGGGGTTATTTTGCCTTTTGATTTGTGATGTAACTGGGTCATTTCTGAAGCTTGGGGGGGGGGGGCGCAACTCAACAAGGCTGGAAATTTGCTTCTTTTTCTCCCTGAACAAAAGCTGAGAGCTTAAAATATTCCCATGACTCCTGAAGCTGGAGCTTTAAGTAAAACACCAGGTATCATGGCAATCATGTAACAAGAATCCATGCAAGAGTCAGACACAATCTGATCTTCAGTTAGTAACAACTCCATGAGATTTTAAATCTCTTTAAAAAAAATCATCTCTATGAAAAACATAAGTATTCACCATCCCTGAGATTCCTTTGAATGAATACAATAATTGTGGAGCCAGTTCACTCACTAATTATGGGAAGATCCGTTAGTGCTGTCTATTTCAAGGCTACCTGACACTTTCCTTTCTAAGACCCTCATTTTATTTGCTTAAAACTTTGCCAAACTTGAACTACTTGGGCTAAAATTTGCTATGCCAGCCTTCTGTCTCTGGATGAGTTTGGGAAATTTTTACCAAACAGTTCAGATTTTTCCAAGAACAAAGTTAAGGGAAAATGCACTGTTTTGGACATATTAAAAAAAAAAAATCTTATAATCATTTCATTGAGATACTCTAGCCCTTCCACGCTTTAGAGCAGGGTCTTGAAATTTGGCAGGATACCCAGTATCAGGGATGTGCCCTGAAAATCCACCCAAATCTGATCAAGTTACATGCCTCTGACACGGAAGTCAATGGATAGTCAATATGATTTCACTGGCTGGCATTTGGGTGGGGTTTTCCCCCCCATTTTTAAGAAGCTAGGGAATGACATTCATACAACCCTGCAGGTTTTTGTATGTACGAGTATTATATGCTGTTGACCTTATTTTTCACTAGCTCTAATAACTCAGAGCTCTCACTAACTTTAATAAGAGTTTTAGGTGCTAAGAGACCAGGGGAGGGGCCAAAACAAGATCTCATATGATATATATACACACAGTACAGAATTTTTTATGGCAAACTTACACAGTGAGTTGCATGAAAATATTCTAGTTCTGTAGCCCCCAGAGTTTTTCATTTTAATTTCTTAGATTTTTTTTTACATGCTAAGTTTCCCACAAGGGGTGTTTTGCCGTTCCAAATGTCAGGTCTTACTGCTTGACATCTCATTTTCACTTTACAAGGTACATGTAGCTCAACTGGGACTGTGACAAGCCCTGGAAACTGCAGAAAATTAGATGGAATGTCAAGAAGTATTCTAAAGGAAATCGGAAGCATACTTTTTAAAAATCTGATTGATTGAAATGTTCAACAGCATATCTAATTATTGATATCAAATTCATATTTCTGATTTATAAGTTTTAAAGACTGTCAGTTGTGATATAACAATAATTTAATGCTATTGAAAGGTGGCATATTGATCAGGCCATAAACTGAACCACTTCTGCTTCTTCACAGTATAGGAAGAACAGGGACATGACAGGGCTCAAAAGCTTCATCAGTCTGCCACAAATAATCCTTACCCCCAACTAAAAGTAACCTCTTCTGGACATGATAGGGCAGTTCAGTCTTCCTGCCTAGTCAGTTTCTGTCTGCATACTAAGACTATCAGCTAGGATAACAATCACAGTAGTGGCTTATTTTTGTAATATGGACACCTATTCAGTAGGAACTGGAGTAGGTCCAACATTTCACAAACTGTCAGCTGTTAGACAGTACCAGCTCTCAGTGACTATGAAGCTGGGGTAGATTTGAACTGGTTGACCTAGAAGTGAAAGGTTCTGCATCCAATTGTCAATCTATTAGAGTGGTATGTAAAGAATCCTAAATTGCACTACTGATTCAAAATCTTGAGATTTTCTTTTCATTTGTTCATGTATTTGTTTTTGGAAAGAAAGGGCGCGTTATCAGTTCACTTGCAAGTTAAACTGTGGTTTTAATAAGGCTGGTGCTTGTTGTGCAAGGAGAGAGTCAGGATTTATTTTTAGCCAGTTTTAGTGCACATTTTATTCTTTTTCCTATCTCTTCATCTTTCTTGTATAGATTGTATGGGTGAACAAGTCCTCCAACCCAACATCCAGGACCATGAAAGATTAAGAAATGTGGCATTTGTAAAAGTTAGTGACAGAAAGGTCTGGAGATCAGTAACAGCACAGACAGTAACGTGAAAGGAACTATCAAGTAGGTTATGAACCCAATCAGAAGCAAGGCAGGTGGAGTAAAAGAAGTGTGGCAAATATGTGCATCATCTCATTGCCACGAAGAACACCTCTATTTACAAAGAGGCAAAGAAAGACAGGAATATGAAAAGTCATATAGAAGTGCTGAGAACTAAATGTTAAGTCTTGAGGATAGAATGATGTATAAACATAACCTTACATATGGTATAAAATTGTTGCTTTTGGGGTCTGACATGAGTGAGCACAGAGGAAAAGTACGGATGCTTGATGTGCGTTAGAGTCTACAATACACAACAGGCAAAAGAAGACTGGAATCATGGAAAATATATTTGGGGAATATAGAAGAAAGCTCAGGAACAAGACTATCACAGAACTATGGCTACTGCAACTCACAAGAGCCAAACAAAGGTATATTAGAAATCTGAATACATGGCTGAAATATAAATATAGATAAAGGAGTTTTAAGTTAATTGAACATAGACAATTTACAAGTGAAATACTTGTGAATAGATAGTGCTTTTATCAGTGGAAGCTTGTGAACAGAACAGACATTAATGTACTAGCCAACACAGCTAAAAAGGAGCACAGAAAAGCAGGTATGACGAGAATCCACAGGAAAAAAAACAGCAGCAGAAAAGAAAAAGCAGCTTTGGTAATGCAGGAATTTTATAAAATTCAATAGAAAAACATGGAGCATAGGGAGATAAATGAAGAATTCAAGTATGTCAGGAGGAATTGGAAACCCAAAGTCGAAGGAATCGATCAAGCAAAAACGGCATAAGATTCTCTCTCAAACAATATGCAATCTATTTTACTAAAGACAAAAAGTAGTATTTGCTGACTTCCTTTTAAACAGAACAGATTTCATGATTTATGGACTCTACCTAAACAGTGGTGACTAATATGCAACCAGCTGTTGAAGTATATAGGCAATGGTCAATCCACAGGATTGTGGTGTATTCATAAAAGCTCTAATCAGGTGCCTGATGAATCTGCTTATGACTGAGAAGACCCGTTTGAGCTCATCAAAGCTTGTTACAAGATTCACAGATACATGTGTTGTCTGAGCTGGAGTCCAAGAATACAGCACGTTTTTCCTTCTTGCTTTGCTTCCATCCTCTGCATCAAAGCCACTTTATTTTGAGTGACAGATCACCCCTCCAGATTGAACGGGATGCATGCGCTCCTGCCAGCCATTTACAATGAAGCTGAACAACTGTATTTCATTTTTGTACATATGCTACCATCATGAAGAGTGACCTGGTTCCTAAAGCCATCTAGAATGTCACTGGGATTTTATGATTCTATGATTCAATAATTTTGGGGAGACAGTCTCCTCCCATTCTCCTGACGTGGCTGAGCCATCATAACCTCCTCTTCTTGATAGCAGTTTCTAGGTGTGTCAATCCCATGTGCTCCTGCACCTCAGTGTTTGGTATTTTATCTTCCCATTTTATTTTCAGAATGTTATACAGGCATCTCACATGGAAGCTACTAAATCTACCGATGGGCCTAACATACATAATCCATGTTTCAGAACCACAGAGCAGAGATCAAAGCATGCAAGTCTCAGATTTGCATCTTCACCTTAGTTGATAGTTTGCTTGTTATTCAAGGCACATTTCTGTAATAACCTAAAATTCTTTACTGTTTTTCTATGTCAGGCCAATCTGAAAGTCAAGATTTCTGCTAATCATGGCAACCAAGTGGCAGAAGCTACTTGCAACGCCAAGAGTACCCTTTTACCCTCCAGAGTAATGTCAGCCATTGGGTCTTCCTCTGTGTGGTACATGATCACAGTCATCTTGAAACTGATTGTCAACCTGAATCTCTTGCCTGATGCAGAAAATCTGGTCAGGAGATTTTGCAGAGAAGATTCACTGTGGATCACTAAGGCTAAGTTGTCCACAAAACAGGAAATCTCTCAGACTCAGCTCTTTCACCTGGGCTTTCTCCCTAAACCTTAGAAGTTAAACAAGGCTCCCTCTAATCTGGTTTGAAGATAAATGCCATCACTGCTGTTCTTGAATACATGAAAAAGCACAAATGAAAATTAGGCAGTAAAGAATAGAGGGGCTAAGACACTCCTGTTTCACCCCATTACTGATTGCAAAGGCATTTGATTCTGTTATTATACACTACAGTTGCCATCATACCTTGATGTAATAAGCAAATGATGTTCAACTCTACAGGGTGATGGAGGACTTAAGACACTGAAAATGAAAACATAGTAGGATTTCAATAAGGTAGGCAAAGCTTCTTACTTCCATATCATTCAGAATTACACAGAAAGATAGAGATTTGTCATACCAAGTCATTGGTCAATCTAATCCAGTTTCCAGATACTTCAGAAGATGATGTAGGAAAGCCTGCAGGAGGCAGTGATGAAATACCTGCCAAAAGGGAACTTTTTCATTAGCCCCTGTCAATTAGAGTGGAGCATGAAAGTTTATATCCCTTAATTAAGCATTTCCCAAACTAATTTTGCCATGGAACATTTTTGGACTTGGAATATACTGACAGAACATTATATATGCTTGCCTGGGGGGAGGGGTTCATATAAAAAAAACTGCCAGATGTATTGCTCAAAAGATTTAAAAACATCAGGTTTTTTTGGGGATGTCTTACTTTACAAAGTACAAAAAATAATAAAAATGGAAGAATGAGAGAAAATCATCTGAATGAACAATTGTTTTTCTGATACAAGGACGGTTAACAACTCTACAAATATAAAAATTATACAAACTCGAAAAAAACCACATCAATGTAACAGTCAAAAGAAAGATGGTTAGTGTCCTTGTGTAAAAAAAAATAGGCAGGACAATTATGTTCAAAAAAGTAATGTCCTTCCTTGAAACTTAAAAACACTTTTTATGAAAAATGTAAAACAAAAGTAGGTATGGAAGATATATTTTTGAATTTTGTGTTTTTCTACATTTACGACAGAAACTACTTTAAAATAAAAATAAGCAACATTGGACAGTATTTTTTTAAATTGGAAGTGTTTTTGTGCCTTTTGATCACAAATCCTTTCCCTGTCTCTCCACGTGCACCAGCTTCTCTCCCTCTCTCCTCCCTCCTATGTCTTTTGATGCATGTCAGCTCCTTTCCCTCCCTCGCATTTCAGGGGCTCCCCAGTGCCTGCCCCCTAGCCCCCATCGTACCTGAAAAGGGCTGAACCAGCCCCTGATGGTAGGTCTCCAGCCAGGCCACTCCCCCTGAGGCTGTGCACAGGGCAGGAGATTTTAAAGGGCCGCAATGGGCCCTTTTTCAACAGAACACCTACTCACATCCCACAGAACACCAGTATTCCATGGAACACAGTTTCGGAAATGCTGCCTTAATTTTGTTTCTAAGTACTCCCTTTTTATAGAAAAATTTGAGCACCAGAGAGGAACTCAAGCCACAAAATCTGAATCCAGATGTCAATTTGACCAAAGTTTGGAAGCACTGAGATCAGAGAATTTGGTTTAACATAGCTCTAGTGCCTGCAGCCCAACAGCCCTCTACACACACCCCACTGCCCTCTCTTCCCAGGGACTTGCTCCATATCAAGAATCTGGATGCATCAAAGGATTCACTGTGATACTACTTTGTGCAAGTTATCAATATCAATTGTTGCCAAGATCCAAAGTGGTAGCCCTGTTCAGTAAAACAAACAAGGAGTCCTGTGGCACTTAAAGACTAACAAATTTTGCTCATGCAAAAAATAAATGCGTTAGTCTTTAAGTGCCACAGGACTCCTTGTTTGTTTGTTTTAATATCAACTGTGTTCACCATACCAAAAATTACATGTTTCATACCTCATCATCAATAGATTTACCCCAAAATATACCAACTGGCCATATACTGCATCAGCACCTAAAGTCTGAGCGATCTGCACAAAGCTCAAGTCAGGTTGGGGTATTCAAACCTTTGCACTTAAACACACCTGCTGCATACTCAAAATCCATTTGTGAGCTAACCAACAACAGGAAACGTGTTTGATTTACACACTTACCCCAGCCTAACTCAACAGACGATCATCTTTAAACCGAGGATGATTCCCCACTCGCCAAACTTTACTGCTCATTTATCCCGATGGTGCAATGTAATACAGAATCTGGTCTGTTTTACCAAGACATTATGAACACTGGGGAGACAAAACCTGAAGTCTATTGGATTGGTTCAGATAGGATAGATATGCTCAAAGAGTCAGAGACGATAATTGGATACTGTAACTCACCAAAATTAATGAGTTTTAAACAAGATTCAAGGTTTGATATGCAGGCACCACAACCTGCTTAGTACCAATGCAAACTCACCACAAAATCATTTTCAACTTCTGTTAAAGATACAGAAAAGGAAAAAAGTTAAAATGTTTGAAATGTAAAAAATATTACATACAGCTTTCATTTTAACGTCTTTTCTAATTCCCTTTAGTTGAAGAGAATTTTCAGAAGGAAGACTTTCCTATTTGCAACTTCTGGATGGTCTCAAAGATGGTAACTGCCCTTTCAGGAAAAAGAAAAGTTAGTTGAGATGGCAAGAGCTATCATTGCTCAAGTCCAATTCTATTTCCTAAAAGGCAAGACAAACCCACACAAGTGCGTGGGGGGGGGGGGCAGCAAAGATAGAAAATGGAGCTTTTGTCTTTAATCTGACTTTTATTATGAATGGAGAATATGAATATAAATACATAAAACTTCTGGAATAAATTAAGTATTGTTTTAGGTTCCAGTTCAGCAAAGCACATGAGTACATGCTTAAAATTTAACACATTCTTCATTCTTCACAGGATCAGGGTCTTTGAACACAGGAATATAAAGTCCATCTCTCTCTCTCTCACTCTCTCACTCACACACACACCCCTTTTTGCAGAATCCTAGGAAATACATTACTTCTGATAAGGCTGCGATTGATTTGGTTTATCTTGTTGTTTCAGCCTTCAGCTGCAGACCCATCACCACCTGTAAGTTCCTTCAATTTTGACCTTTCTCCATCTGTACAAACTTGCCACGTTTCCTCTAATTACCAGAAGACTGGTCTATTGTTACCCCCATGACAACTTATATGCTCAGTCAGTAGTAAGCGGGGGAGATGTGTGACCTGTTTATTAACCTGACTGACAAGCTGATGACCTTGTGGCCCAGCCTGTAAACGAAAGGGAGTGCTTTAAAAGGCTCATTATGATTAATGGTTTTCCCAGCCTCGAGAAAATGCGTAACTGTTCAAACAAAAATCTCAGGACCCCAAATAACATTTTTACCTCAAGGTATCAAAAGGCTTTTCAGCTTTCTAATGCCCTTCTGTAAATCGGGTCGCCTACCGGGTGGGCCGCTTTGGCCGTCCACGGTCACGACCGCAGGGCACCCGCAGCACACCCGGACCCTGCCTTCTAGCCCACTGCAAGGTGAGGTAGCCAAGGTAGGCTAGGCTTCAGCCCCCTCACAGGGCAAGCACCGTTACAAAGAGTCCCTGCCTTCTAGCCCACAGCCGGGCGAGGCAGCCAAGGCAATCAGGGCTTCACAGGGCAGGGTTCAGTGTTGGGGTTTGCAGCAGTAAGGGTCAAGCGGGGGGAAGATGCAGGCCCGCCCACTCCACTGCATCTCAGCCCAGGGCCCTAATGGGTGGTCACAGGCCACCCAATAGCTAGTGGTGCGCCTGCTGAAACACGCTAGCCCCGCGGGGCTAGTCCGCGCCCCTCCTCTGGGCTACTTCCTCCATCCTCCCTACCAAACCCCCGGGTACCTCCCCAGCGGTATGCCAGTCAGGCCTTCAGCCTTCGCCGTGGGTGGGTCTGGACCTCCCGCTGTATCTTCAGCCAGCGGCAGTTCCTCCAGGTCACAAGTATTGGGCAGCCCCGGGTCAGCCACGTCCTCTGCAGAGGGCAGCTCATCCAGGTCCTGTGGGCCCCGCTCATCTCCTCCCCCTGGCAGCTCTTCCGCCGAAGGTAACTCCTCCAGGTCCTCGCCCTGGGCGGGGTTGGTGGGGTCATTGAGGCTCTGGTCACGCCCTCGCTCCTCCCGGTCAGGGAGATCTACCTTTCATCTGGTGCACCTCCTTCTCCCCTGTGGCTGTTTGGTCCGGCCCCTTTAATAGTCCTCCCCTCCTCCAGCCCAGCCCCTTTGGTTCCCGGCCCACACTGGGTCCGTGCCCTTCCCTGGCCAGCAGGGGAAGTGCAAGAGCTCGGCCCTGGGTTGCACCTTGCTACACCTTCGTATTACAAGGGATTACTTAGCACTTTATTTTGTCTCATACTTTATGAACTTGGATTAAAACTAGTCTGTGTACAAAACTATAATACATTCCACCAAGGCTATAAAAAGTTCTCTTACAGTGTTCATTGAATTTAAAGATACTGTACCCTTGAATCCAACCTGCCATACTCTGAGATCCACATTACCATTATAACACCTCTTCATAATATGTAAAATATTTGATTACCAAGGAAGACATTATGAAGAGGATAATAATGTAGATAAGGTAAAGTCAGAAAATTAAGACATGGTCTTAGAGTTTTCTATGAATCATTTTAGACAAAGAGCCAAACATTTCAAATTGCATCAGTCAGATAAGAAATCTGCTCTGCTAGTGGCCCAAGGACATTCTCTGCAACCAATAACAGGCTACAATACTATAATGATTTCCAACCCCTTATTTTAGAGAGGTACAATCCAGAGATAAAACTATTTGCATTAGCAAAGTTCTGATGACAGAGAAAGAACTGTCAATAACCTACTAACAGAGTCTGTGATCATCATCAAAAGTTTTCCATTACTTGGAAAGTTCCTAGTTAGTCTATTTGCTGATCAAAGCAAGTAGTCTGCTCCTGCACAGTCATACGCAACCCAAAGTATCCTGTGGTAGGACTAGCCTTGCTATCAAGGACTAATACATATTTGACTGACTCTAAAATGTGTGCTATTAAGTGTTAAGACTTCTGGCTTATTTATGATTGTCAACACTGAAGAATTCACCAAACTTTTACTTATAAGTTCTTCTGAGGTCACTGGGCCTAAGACCAACTTCCATGGAGCTAATTCTGATACACATCACTATAATTAAGATCAGAATCAGGCCACTAAATCTTCACTGACAATTATTTTAGTGTCCCTGCCTCATTAAAAAACCAAACCAAACCTTCATTTTTAAGAAAGCCATAGGTCACAGGTGATCATGGACCTCAAGTGCTTCATGACTTATGACATTGTCAGGATTTCTGCTAGGTGTAGGATGTGACAAATGTTTTAAAAAATCATCTTTCTTAACCAGAATTAGAAAGCTAAACTGATGATACATGTGTCTAGACAGTTTCAGAAGAGCATTTAAATATTAACAGTTTACCTGCAGTATATCAGACTGCCTAAAAATAAAGCGAAACAAAATCCATAGCATTTCATTGCAGGAGTCGTGGTTATAAATTCTTCTAAATGTGTTGAAAGACAACATTAATGGCAGTAGCCACTCACTAGTATGTTTTAATTTTTCAAATTAAAGGGGTCTTGTCAATTCTCAACAACCCTGAAAATATTGGTCCCTGAGGCTTCCAACTGAATTTGCAGTTCTGCAATTTATGGTTAACTTCCAAAAGACAGAATACTAGCAGAATGGAGTGATGGGAAACTCACTCTGCAAATGTGATTTCATGGCATCATGAAATAATGTCTACAAACCAAGAGTACATTTGATATGGAGGATTAAAATTTATCATGAAAATAGGAGGCATCCCAGCATTTGGGGTTAATTGACTGCTAGGTCTCAGGCAGTCCAAAGTTTGATAAAATATAAATGGGAGTATTTTATAAGCATACTGCTACTCAAATAAACAAGGTGATGTTGCTTAACCAGTATTTTTATTTTCATTTCATTCTGAACAGTTTCTTATAGGTGTTGACTGAGTTTGTGTAGGAAACATGCTATATAACACAATATAAATGAAATCTAAAAGCCACAGAAGCCTTTTAAAATCTTTGCACAATTTGCAATAGGACAGGTGGAAAATCTGAGTTTCTGAAATGCAAATATAAAAAACTATTTTTAAAAGCAGTTTCTATAACTGCACATGCAAATAGTGTTTAAATGCACACATTTTTTGCACATAGACTTTTAAAGAAAGGCTAGGTCTTTCTAGAAAATATTTCTTCACCAGTGTGAGGCATTTTCTACAATTTTGGGTGGCTGGGCTTAAATGTGGAAAACTAAGAGCTTTTCCTCCTTTTAAAAAGTCTCTTTTTGGATTGGTACCTTGAGCAACAGCTGCTTCTTCTTCACCTCACCAACCATTACAAACAATTAAAAGCGCCGCCAACCTATTCTGATTTTCTCTGCAGTGCAATTAAAAACATGTCTCTATGTACTGGCTCATTTACCAGATTAAATAGTTCCTATCAGATTTGCCGAGTTTCAGGGTTAAACCCTGAAAGTTCAATCATAAGCCTAATATTAGAGCCCAAAGAGTCTGTGCCCATCACTCCCGCAAGAAAACCCAAGACTCAAACACTTCCTCTATTCACCAAAATCTCAGTCAGCTCACTCTTTCAGTCCATTTGTTAACTTTTACTCTTGAGAGGGTTTATTTTCCTTTCCTTTAGCCTCACATGTTTCCCACTTGGTTTCAGCTGCTGTGAATGTCTGTTTGTTCTTTTATCAAGCCTACTAATTTTAGCAGGTAGAGTTCTAACTGTCAGCTCTGTAGAAGAGAGAATACCTTACATGATATCAATCAATCTTCAAAACCTCTAAAAATCTCTCCCCTGTGTGCTAGCTACAGCACAATGGTTGAGAAGAGGTCTGAAAGATGTAGCTTGCTCTGTCTGACCTTACTGTATCCATAAAGTCAAGAAATTTTTCATACATATTTCTCTCTATATATAGTAGGTAATAAATATAAATGTACATACGTGTGCTTGTAGTTCCCACTCTTATTCTTTTATTATGTTTCATTCCCCTGATCCTTTAAACCCTACCAAATACAAGATTCTACTACTCTTACTTAACAAGTCATTCCATTAACGCCAATTAATGGACCTATAAGCAGATTAAGTTTTTGCTACATGTGTTTACAGGTTGTAGACACTGGCCTTGGATCCATGCTCCATTGTAACATCTACTCTTGACGATACTAGAGACAAAATTCTTGAATGGCTGCCAACATTCAGGAGTGCTTTAAGCATACAGTCATTTCTGCTGCCATCAAACTACAAATGCTCTCGCCCCCTCTTCATTTTTACTTTTAGAGCAAACATCTTGAATTGAACTTTTCCAAATTCTTAGATATTTCTAGCCAAAAATAATATTCTCAGTTACACCCATACAGTACATTCCACTTCATGAGTTCACATAAAACCTGAGAACAAGATAGCAGTTTCATTACACCAGCATGCTCTCTATCAACTCCAATGGCTGATCCTTTTTTTTTTTTTTTAAACTCTCCTTCCCTTTTTATAATTGTTCCACACTCCCTACCACTGGACAGATCAAATACTGCTGATTGGGTGAGACCTACATAGTTTCATAATCCTCAGTCAACATGATACCCTGTTCCAGATTCACAGAGCGATACAAGAAGTTCCTTTTGTTAAAAAAGCAGCATTATTACCAATTCCTGGCAAAGAAGTTCAGGAAAAATACTGTCATTTTTACTATTACAATAATCAGCATCCTTCCAGATATCCTTGGTTTCATGAATTTAAATTAAAAAACAGCAAAGCCCTATTCAGAACAGAAGACTGCTAGATGTACAAAAACACAATCTTGGAAATTGAGTAAGTCTGAATTTCACTGTTAGCTGTTAAACACTCTTTTACTGTGCCTCGCTGGAGGTTAAACAATCCTCTTACTATAGTCTGCAGGGTTGTTTGTAATTCTTACTACATACCTAAGACTCCATCCACATTTTTACATGTTTTGTTTTCTAAGAAATCACCTTTTTTCAATTAAAAAAAAAAACACCCAAAAACCACCACCACTGAGAGCTTGTTCATTACCCTTCTTTTTAACTTCACGTGCAAAACAAATCATCACCTTGTAGTCTGTTGCCACTTCATTAGGGTCTCTGGCCATCCATTCAAACTCAATATATGTTTATTAGAGATAGATGTCACAGCTGTTGGTCACACAGAATCCAACCAGGGAATAAGAGTCACTAAAGTTTTAAAACATCTGTGGCTACTGTCGCATTTGATCCTGACTTTACTACATGTTCATTATAAATACTGGACTTAAACTATATATCCCATGACACTTCAGGAGTTAATTATGTTATTGAATAACTAGAGTATGATTTAAATTCTTCTACACTTTTTCATCTTGCTTCTGTTTATGAAAAAGGATAAGCAAAAACTGTGGCAAAAAGGGACAGCCAGGGTTTGCTGGGTTTTTGTTTTTGAGATTTGTTTTTACACTGTACAGCCCAGAGACTGAACATGCCCTTTACTTAGTTTTAGCCTGTTCCATCCATCAGATTATCACTGTGTCATACTACAGGCAGTCAAACAGGAGTTAAATTCAAATTTAGGTGGAACATTGATGAATACAAGGTGTCACAGTTTTAGACTGATTCACTTTTGGAATACATTTTACTCCCCTTTCCATTTATTTAAAAAAAAAAAAAAGGCACACATAAAACAATATATGTCATAAAAAAAATTCAATGTTCAAGAGAAGACAAAGTTGCTGCATGATGCATCAGCAAATAAAAACAGGAATGTTCCATACCACTTGAGTGCAAGGAAACTTGAATTGTAAGCTTTTTGTGGCAGGGTTCACCTTTTTGTTCCATGTTAGTACAGCTCCTAGCACCGGGTGGTCCTGGTCCACGACCAAGACTCCAATGTTAACTCAACAGAACTAAAAAAACCCAACATGTCTGTAACTGGTATTTTATAAATATCTCAGGAAAAAAAAAGGAAAACAACAACATAATATTCAGTCCCTTATCAAGCAGAAAGGTGCATCTGCAGCTGTTGGGTCACAAAAGTTTGACAAGATCCAAAGGGGAGTCTAGTTCAGTAAAACAAAAGCCACACTAACAATGCAGACACAAAAGCTACTCCTTCTAAACCAAGGAGTTGTGTGGCACTTAAAGATTAACAGATTGAATTCCCTCTGACCAGGAGCTGAGTCACAGACTCCAAAAAGTCTGATGCAAGTGAATGATGAAAGATGCATTTCACCATACACCTTGCCAGTTGATTTTTACGTTGTTTTTATAACACCGCTCCCTTGATTGATCCAATCTATCATTTTGTCCCTGTTGGGGCCATTCCTTTCCTCCAAATCTGAACTGCAAAAACTCTCATAGTCTGTACACTTCTAGCCCAAGAGACTGAACTTGAATAGTTCATTCAGAAAAGTGATGCTGCTGTACAGCTCTCCAGCATATTGGGCAACCAGGCTTCTCAGCAAACCATGACAACTGTTCTCTTCTTGATTCATCTAGCCTACTGCACAGCCAGTGCATGCAATCTTCTAGGGGCCCACACAACCCCCGTAAATCTATAGTCAGTTACACGAAACTGCACCTAAAGTCAATGCACATTCTTTCAAACACACATGCACACGCGCAAAAAGCAGAAATTGTCTGTAAGGGAGCTGCGAATAGGGTTCATTCCTGAGTCAGACAGCATATGCTTATATATCTGTGGACCAGGCCCACTGGCACCGAGACAGGACCTGTTCCAGCAAAGTCCTCTGGGCATGCTGTTGTGCAATGTTGGTTCTCTGCAGGCCTTAGGAAGGAGAGGCAAGGATCTCCAAAATATGAGCAAGTGGTCTGTTTCTCCACTCCACCCCTCTGCAAACTACTCTGCATGAAATGCCTGGCTGAAATAAGACTGCCATGCCACTCTCCGTTCCTTCGTGTAACGGCAGAGAGAGAGAGCAGCATCTAGCTCCTGTGGTGATTTTCTAACATTTCAAGTAAGGGTTGCACCTGGAAGCTCAATGTTTGATAAAATGAGCAAGGAGTCCTGTGGCACTTGAAGACTAACAAATTTATTTTTCACATTAGCTACTGTAACCTTGAGATGGGCTAGAGTTTACCACTAGTGCCCAACAAAAATAAACCCCAATTCCTACAGTGAAGCACCTGGAGACCAAGATTCAATCCTCAAGGGAATCACAGCAAAGACTGTTCAAAGTTAGTGAAAAGAAAAGCAAAGAACTGTATTAAACATTAACTTTATAAACTTTATGATAAAAGAAAAACAAAATAATTATTATCCACATTTATAAGATGATGTGGCTATTTAATAAATCCACGAGTCTATTATGGTCTCTAATCACCAAGTTCAAAGGCTTGTGTTCACGAAGCAGCTCCCTCCTCTTTGGCAGCACAAATCCACAGTATGAATCCTTGAAGACTGTCCTTCCTCTCCCGGGAGCACTGCTGTCCAGTCAGCATACTTATTGAACACTCAGTTGCATATACACACATTTTTTTATATTTATTTATTATATATATATATATATATATATAAACCCATGTTACAAAAAAAAAATACAACTGACAATAACTAAATATAATTGCCTCTTTCCCCCCATTTCATTGAAGAACTGTAGTTAAATCCATAACCCAAAGTATACACTTAAAAGAAATCACCCTTCTTTCCCAATGGCCTCTTCTCTACAACCACTGCCTCCAGACTTCCCTGCTGGAGGATTAAACAAGGCTACTAACCTGAAGCAAAATGCCTCAGAGTTGGGGAAACCAGCCTGCTGTCTGCTCCTGGCTCAGCTTCTCCCCTTGCACAGAGCACACATGCTCTCCTCAATGCAACTCCCCCTGGGCCGGCTGCTTGCTCTCAGGCATCAGACCACCGCAGTCAGTGAACCTTGAGGAGCATACTCAAAGCAACACATCACATGCTAGAAACTTCTGAATCTGACTTCATCAGATGCTTTGAAAGAAGTTGCATTTTCTCCTATGAAAGCTAGTCAGTCTTTAAGTGCCACAGAACTCCTTGCTTGTTTTGCAGAACTAAACTAACATGGCTACTTCAATGTTTAATGAAGAACAAACATTTATCCTTGAATCCAGCTTTCTTGAATAGGGACAACATATCAGCACGTTCATTATTACCATAATTCATTTTTCTTACACAAAGAACACACATATGCATAAAGAAACACAAGAGGAAAAAAAGAATCAAGAAAAAATTGTTTTATGCTAACGATTATTGGCATGATTTTAATATACTTTAGTTATATTAAGTTTCAAACTATGCTCAAGGGTTTCAGTAGCCTATATTTTATTCCCTGTTGGATAACAAATGTGTTTTACTTGGCAGCATTGTTACCTCAATTGTCACAGTCTCCATCCATCACTAGTTAATTTTCTAAACCCAAAAGATTTTCTTTGAAATACAGCTGTAACTCATTTGCTCCTCTTTGCCAATCTTGCTGCAATACTATTTTTAAGCTACTCTTTTCTTCCTGTCTGAACGACATCATCAGTTTCATTCCGTGGTTTTGGCTGTAAATTGAACGAAGTTAGACTTACACAAATCTGTTCTGTACGAGTCTGTCATCTTCCCTGTTGCTTCTGGCTCACAAATTGAAATAATTAAGCTGCATTCTACTGGCCTGGAAATCTGTTGTATTTATTTGTGTTATGCATGACACAGCTGGAACAGGTGGCAATGCTTAGCTGGTTTTAATGCCGACCTAAACATCAAAATATTGGTGCAATGGGCTTTATAGTCCATTGATTTCTCCCTGAAGTCAACATTATGTGTTTCATTGGAAGACTGCATGCCACTGTGGAACCTCCAACCTTGTTCTTGCTCAGGAATGTGTACTGCACTTTCTGCCATCATAGGCCGGGTGACAAAAGCCAAAAATCAACTTATTGAATTATTTCTGACTATACAGGAAATAGTTTGGGACCAACAGTTTTCCAGAATAGTGAAGACAAAGCTCTAATTGAACATGGGTACTCAGCTGGTTATATCCTGTCCTCAGTTTTGCCAGTATGTTAGAAGTGCAATCTAGCTTGTAGTGTGAGTCGCATGGATTTCTGTGACATTCTTAAATAGTGATGTTTTCTCTCCATAATGCAGCTGACACTATGGCAGAAAAAAGGAATTCTGGCAAACTCCAAAATGTTCTCTGGGTGAGACAGTGTGGGCTGTTGCCAAAGCAGGTGGGTAAGCATATATACAGAAGGCCTAGAAATAATAGACATTACAATTTTGATTTTTTTATTTCAGTAAAAATATTTTAGTCTCATTTAAATGGATTCACTGGTAACTGAAGTACTGTGCATCACAGATGGGTGCCAGAAATAGTCCCAACACAATTTTTACAGTGTATCTAAAACATTCATAAAATACTTTTCTGTAACATAGGTAGAATACACAAGATAGTACAATTTGGTATGAAAATTTCATCAACAGCATTCATTTGGATTGGCCTGCATAATTCACTCATGGATTTCCCAGTGTAAAGAGTCTCCAAACCCCTTAGCAAACAACAAAGCTTTTAAACAATGCAACACTACCATGCCTTTTCTCTCCTTCTCTCTCATACACGCGCGCGCGCGCGTGCGCGCGCGCCCCCCCCCCCCCAACTTCATTTATGGTCACATTATGGACTGGCTTGTACCAGAAACTCAGACCAAATGCAGCACTGTAAAGAGGAGAGCAGTGAGTCAGTTACATTCAGTCTCCTCAACACAAGTGAGCAAGAGTGACAGGACAGGACAGGACAAAGCTGTGGCTCCAGTTAGCCAATACAGTAGCTACCATAGCTGCATGGTGCATCTTGAAATCGACGGGGTACCACCATTATGCCTTATGGAGAGTATTTATCCATTGGAGTTGAAGGAAACTGGGCAGCAGATTGTGACTCTGAGTCATAAACCAACTTGTAGCCTGCCCCAGGGCAGTGCAACAACGCATTTGTCTCTTGTGCAGGACTTGTGCCAAACCCAAACCCATAGATAAGCTTTCTTAGAAACCAGCTGCCACTTGTGGAATCCCTCTGCACTGAGCAACCTGTGTTAAAATGCTGTCCTTTCAGCACAAATGAGTGATCATTAACAATTACAATTATTAAAGTTTTGTGCAAACATCTAGGGCAGTGGTTCCCAACCTTTTTCAGGCTGGGGACCCCTTTTCAAACAAACAAACAAAAAAAATCTTTGCAGCCCCCCTGGCTGATTATATAATCTGGACCATGCCACTCTGGCAGTGCCGCTGGGATAGTTGGCAAGCGGCACCGCCGCCACCAGGGCCAAGGAGCCAAGCCGTGGTAGCTATGGCCCCCTGCCCTTGCCCCGTCCGGGGAGCTGCCACAGCCTCATCCCCTCTACTGGGATCCAGCCACTGGTGAGGAGAGGCAGCCTTGGCAAGGTGCATTGGGGCTGCAGCTGGATTCTGGTCTTGGTAGGGAGAGGCTCCACGGACCGCCTGCAACATGTCCACGGACCCCCAGGGGTCCCCAGACCACAGGTTGGGAACCACTGATCTAGGGCATTATAAACAGCCAGTATTGAGAAAATACCACAACATAAACAAGTCTGATAAAAGAGCCTGTGTGTACAAGGTGGCATTTTCACTTTGCTTAGTTCATGCATCAAAGACTGTAGTATCACATAACTCACACACAAAACATTACTCTTGAGTTACGGTTCCTTCTTTCATCTATGAAATAGTAAAGTTAAAGTAATACAACACCACCACCACCACATTAACACTACAATAAACAGAACAGATCAGTTAATTCTTAATCTTAAGAGCACAAACCAGTAGAATGGCAGAACTGCTTAGTTCAACCAATTAAATTTTCATTAATTTTGTAATGGAGCATCTATCATTTTCCTTGGGAGATTATTCCCTTGCCTGACACACTTGATTGTTAGGATATTTTTTCATAATTTTTAGCCTAAATTTTCCATTTCTTAAGTTCATTCCAAACTATTATTCTTACTTGTATGCTCTCTTGCATTTCCTAAACGATTCTTATAAACAATTTAGTACCAACATCTTTCAACTACCTGTTATAAGACCACCACTATAGATGGTTGTTAACCAAGATAGGACTAGTTTTTCCATCATCCACTCCCTCAATATCTAAATTTTTTTTTGTTGCTCTCCTTAAAGTTTCCTATACTTTATTATGGCACTGAGAAGTTCCTATTACTTTCTAGCTACAGTTTCTCAAACAGGCCTACCCTACTTCCTAGTCAATTACATGATACCACAAAAGACAATTCAAAATCACATTACTTTTCTTTTTCCCCCCCAAAAATATACCATATACCAAATTGATAACTAGCCTATTTCTCACTGTCTAACCTAGGATTCCTTGTTTTCCGTGACTCTTCCCACTGAATCACTGTGTTTTGGGGTTATTTTCCTAAAACATTTGAGCATGCATTCTTTCAGATTCACCTTTTACACATGTATATCAACAAGCTGGCTTTTCAAAATTCACAGGAATAGGACCGTTGCCCCAGAGTGTCAGATCTATGCCTTAATAAGCAGCAATTAATTCACCTTATGTACATTAATTTTCACTGAAAACATCGTTAAAATATAAAAATTACAACTCTAAGTTCCATTTATGTGAGTCAATATCTAATCATTAACTACACTTCCTACAACTCTACTGCTGAATAGTAAAAGTAAAAACAAACTTGACTCCTTCATACAAGGCCAACCCCAGTTGTTTTATTCTGAAGAAAAAATGTCATATATTCTGTGCGTGTGGGAAAAGGATGGTTACTTACCAATAATGGCTGTTCTTTGAGATGCTCTGCTCACTTTCACTCCACTATAGGTGTATGTGTGCCCAGTGCACAGTCACTGGAATGTTTTTGTCCCAGCCTACCCTCCGTAGTGCCAGCAGCAGGGCCCCCTAGAGTGGTGCTTAAACTGCCTAGTATAACAGCCGCTGTTGGTCATGCTCCCCCCAATCCCTTCTTTCTGCTAACTCTGAAAGCGGGGATGGAGGGTGGGTGTGGAATGGAAGTGAGCAGCGCATCTCGAAGAACAGCCATTACTGGTAAGTAACCGTCCTTTTCTTCTTTGAGCAGCTGCTCACATACATTCCACTATAGGTGATTAGCGAGCCTGAACCAGGATGATGAGCGGAGTTAAGGTCTAACTGATTGCAGCACTGCCCTCCGGATGGCTGCATCGTCTCTAGTCTGCCACACAATGGCATAGTGTGCAGTGAACGTATGCATGGAGGACCATGTAGCTGCTCTGCATGTTTCCTGCAGGGGTACCTTGGCGAGAAAAGCGGTTGTGGAAGCTATAGCTCTTGTTGAGTGAGTGTGTACTACTCCAGGCAATGGAGGTTTTGCCTCCTTGTAGCATGCTTTGACACACGTGGCTATCCATGCTGAAATCCTTTGAGAAGAGACCGCCTGCCCCTTCATTCTGTCTGTGACTGCAACGAAGAGCTCTGAAGACTTCCAGAATGGATTCACCCTTTTGATATAAAACACAAGGGCCCTTCTGACATCCAAGGTGTGCCACCTTCACTGCTCAACTGAGGTGTGTGGCTTAGGGCAGAAAACAGGTAAGCAGATGTCCTGGTTCACATGAAACCGGGAAACTATCTTGGGTAAAAAGGCCAGGTGCAGCCTCAACTGAACTTTATCTTCGTGGAACACTGTGAATGGTGGCTCTGAGGAGAGTGCCTTAAGCTTCGATACCCTCCATGCTGAGGTAATAGCCACAAGGAAGGAAACCTTCCATTAGACGTCAGAAGCGGACATGATGCTAAATGGCTCAAATGGGGGCTTCGTTAATCTATGTCAAACTAAGTTATGACCCCACTGATGAGTAGGTGAGCAGACCATGGGGTACAATCTTTCAATGCCTCTCAAAAACCTAGCTACCATATTGTGTGAGAAAACAAAAGACTTCCCCACCAGGGTGAACTGCTGAGATAGGGCCTGTCCCTATCTTCCTTACGAGTCCATCTGGCAGCTGAGTCCTGAGGAATAGGAAGTACTCCAGTATTTCCTGGATTGGCAGCGACTTCGGATCAAGACCACATGCCTGAGCCCAAGCTGAGAAGCGTTGCCACTTTGCGATATATGAGGTCCGTGTAGATGGTTTTCCAGAGCCTATTAGGATCTCCTGAACCTGCAAAGAGCAAGCCCTCTCTTCACTAGTTAACCATGCAGGTTCCAGGCTGTCAGATACAGGGACCTCAGGTTTGGGTGATGAAGACGACCCCTGTGCTGTGTGAGAAGATCTGGCCTCAGCAGGAGCTCCACTGGAGATGCGTACGACAGGTCGACCAGCTGACTCTACCAGAACTGCCTGGGCCAAGCCGGTGCAATCAGAATAACTGCAGCTCTGTCCCTTTTTATTTTTCAGGATTACCCTCAGGAGGAGAAGAATCGGTGGAAAAGCATACATCAGAGGCCCTGACCAGTCCAACAGGAAGGCATCTGTCAGTGATCTGGGTTCCTGACCTCCCAGGGAACAAAAGAGGGGACATTTGCAGTTCTCACGCATCGCAAATAGATTGACTCAGGGAAATCCCCACCTGCGGAAGATGAAAAATGCCTCCTGAGGATGGAGGGACCACTCGTGCTGAGACAAAAAGACCCTGCTCAGGTCGTCCCTTCGTTGTTCCTGATCCCAAGGAGGTGAGAAGCTATCAGGAAAAAGTTGTGATTTACTGCCAGCTCCCACAGGCGGACTGCCTCCCAACAGAGAGCTGGTGAATGGGCTCCCCCTTGGCAATTTATATAATACACTGTGGCTGAGTTGTCTGCTAGGACCTGTACGGTGTGGCCTCGAATCTTCTCAATGAAGACTATGCAAGCTAAACGAATGTCCCTTAGCTCCTTGACATTGATATGAAGCTCTGTCCCCCTTCTTGTCCACAGCCCTTGTGTGTGTAGGTTTGAACTGAGCAGCGCTCCCCAGCCCATGTCTGAAGCATCGGAGATCAGCGTGAGAGAAGGGTGAGACGCTCTGAAGGGGATCCCTTGAAGGATGGACCTGGGATCCTGCCACCACCAGAGCTGCTGGCAAACCCATTGAGGGAGCGACACTACTTTGTGAAGCGGGTGTCTCGTGGGTTGGAATGCTGTCCTTAGCCAGGACTGCAGGGGTCTGAGCCGGAGTTGTGCTAGCCGCACCACACTGGTGATTGCTGCCATATGCCCCTGCAGACAAAGGCAAGTTCTTGCCGTAGTTGTTGGGCAACAAGACAGGGTTGAGATCATGCTGGAAATTACCTTGAATCTTGCTAAAGATAAAAGTGCCCTCCCCTGAACTGAGTCCAGGACTGCTCCAATGAATTCTATTCTCTGGACTAGAATGAGCTGGGACTTTTGAATGTTGATGAGCAGGCTGAGGAGCCTGCAGGTTTTCAAGGTAAGCTGAACACTTGAGGTCACCTCCTCTCTGGAACAGCCTCTGATAAGCCAGTCATCCAGGTACGGGTAAATGAGTACCCCATTTCTCCTCAAGTGTGCCATTACCACAGCTATGCATTTGGTGAGCACCTTTGGTGCTGATGAAAGTCCAAAGGGCAGGGCCGTAAACTGGAAGTGCCTGGACTCCCTGACTAAATGCAGATAACTTCTGTGCGCCAATCTCATGGCTATATGGAAATAAGCGTCTTTTAAATTGAGGACAGTGGACCAAACCCCTGGATCCAGGGAAGTGATAATGTGGCCGAGGGACACCATATGAAATGTCTGCTTTTTTAAGAACCTGTTCAAACACCTCAAATCCAGGATGGGCCTCAAACCCCTTTGTCTTGGGGATCAAGAAATATCGGGAGTAGAAACCCTTGCCCTCCTCCTCTTTGGGGACCAGCTTGATGGCCCCCAGGGATAGTAGATTTGCCACTTCCTGATCTAGCTGTTGCTCATGAGAGGGGTCCCTGAAAAGGGAGTGGGATGGGGGTGGAAAGTTGGGGGGGGGGGGCGCAAGAGGTAAAACTGAAGGGAGTAACCAAACGAAATGGTGTTGAGCACCCAGCTGTCTGTGGTGATACAAGACCACTGGGATCGGAAGCCAGCCAATCTGTCCTGGAATGGGGGTACTGGATTGTGGGTCGGAGTTGGTTCACTGTTCTTGATGAACACGTCAAAAGTTCTGTCTTCGGCTTGAGGGTCTGTGGCTTGATCCATGACCGGCACCCGAGACAGAGTTCCCATGCCTCCCTCTCTGGGTCCTGGATCTCTCCCTATCCCTCTGTCTACCAGGTCTAAAGCTAAAAGATGATCTCATCTGAGGCTGCTGATATGCTGGGGAGCGGAAAGGGCATCGTTGCTGGCCTGGGGCTTGCAGACCCAGTGACTGAAGAGTTGCTCTTGAGTCCTTGAGCCCATATAACTTGGTATCGGTCTGTTCCAAAAATAGAGAGGCACCATCAAATGGAAGGTCCTGGATTGAGTTTTGGACCAGAGGCGTGAGACCTCAGGCCTGCAGCCAAGATGCCCTCCTTATAGCAACTGCGGCTGCTACAGCTCTCCCTCCTGAGTCCGCTACATCCCACGAAGCCTGGAGGCTTGTACAAGCAACCAGCAGGACCCTCATCCAGAAGGGTCAAGAAGTCGAGGCACTGATCTTTAGGAAGGACTTCCGCAAATTGCTTAATCGAGTTCCACAGATTAAATGCATATTAGTTCAGAAGTGCCTAATGGTTGGCTATCCTAATCTGCATGGTTGCTGCCAAATAAGCCCTCTTGCCAAAGGCATCCAGGGTCTTTGCTTTTTTGTTTTTCGGGGTGGGGGCAGGTTGCCCCTGACGCTCATGGTGGTTCACTGCGTCCACCACCGATGAAAAGGGTGGAAGATTGGAGAAGAGGTATTGGAAGTCCTTAGCGGGGACATAGTATTTCCTCTCTGAAGATTTAGAGACCACGGGTACTGAGGCCAGAGTCTGCCAGAGAGATTTTACAATCCTTAGGGCTGCCTCATGAATTGGAAGCACTACACTGGATGGGGAGAGGAGGACAGAACGTCAAAGAGAGAGTCGGAACTCTCATCCACCTCCTCCGCCTTTAGGCCTAGGTTCAAGGCCATCCTTCTGAGAAGGTCTTGATGTGATTTAAAGTCATCTGTCACTGAAGGATTATCGCCAGCCCCTGATGCCACTGGCGACGATGGAGGGATAGAAGGCAGATTTACCGATGCCCCTTCCCCAGGGTCACTGGAAACCACGGACCGTGACTGGCAGGACGCAGGATGTGAGGCATGGTGGGGCAGAGTTACACCCGGAGGAAAGAGCCATGGGCCCCAAGATGGCCAGTTGGGGGGCCAGGTCTGCAGGGTGAGGGTAGGTGGCAAAGCAGAACCCCTCTGCTCATTGCCCTGCCTGAGGTCCTGGGAGAGCTTTACTGACAGGAGAGATCAAGGGGGATGACAAAGCCTCCCTTTCCCTTCCCCTTCCCCTGTACCGGGGTCTCTTGGGGGCAGAGTCCCCTTAAGTCAGAGGAAGACTCCCGGCGCCAGCAGCTAGCTGTACTGGAGGATCCAGAAGAGGAGGATCTCAAATCCCCACCCCTCCTGGGAGGCGACAATCAGATTGCCTGTTGCTGTGCCATGAGTGTGAGAGTGGCGTGAAGCCAGGGAAACAGCTTCTCACTGACCAGGAGAAATGGCCTCCGGCTGAGATTGCTTCGGAACACATTTCCAAGTCCGGTGCAGAGGGGGGCTGCTGATGCCGCTCCAGTACCGAGGGGGAAGCCAGGTCAGGAGGACCGGCAGCCTCTGTAGCTTGAGCCCTGTGTCTCCATGCTGGGGATGACAGCGGCAGCTTCCTGCTGGAGGAGAGGTGAGTCCTTTCTCGGGCCACCTTGGGAAAAGGACGCAGAGCCATCAAGGCTCACACTGCCTCATATACCTCTGGTAATGGGGGGGGGGAGGCAGCAAACCCTCCCGGATTGATCTCGAGCCCACGGGGGGGGTCCTTCGCAGGAAGCCACCTGGAGCAAGGTAGAGAGCCACTGCTAGCACAGCTGGTAGCGGTCATATGCTGTGCTTGAGAGCTGCCTTTCTCAGCGGCAATCTGCCCTTTGAAGGGGCTGACTAAGCACTCTGGCTCAGGAACGGTGGAGCAGAAGCCATTCACTGTGGTTCTGAAGCGGGGAGCAGGGCAGCCTCCATCAACAAAGCCCTGAGCCTCATTCCCGATCCTTCCTGGCCTGGGTTTTAAAGGATCGGCAGATCCTGCATTTGTCCTGCCAATGAGCCTCCCCGAGGCACTTTAGACACTCAGCACGCAGGTCCGAAAGAGGAAAGGTTTTGCCGCACGAGGTGCGCAGCTTAAAGCCTGGAGTGTGCAGTTATTATGATCCACACTTCTCAAACCCCCCCCTTTTTTGACACTAAACTAACATACAATTGGGACAAACTAACACTAAACTAAGGTAGACTGGGAAAACTAACAGTAAAACTAAGCACTATAACTCGAACAGAGAACTCAGAATTGTCAGGGAAGCAGTTCCAGTGACCATCACTTATGGCAGAAAGAAGGAACTAGGGGGAGCATGGCCAGTAGCAGCTGTTATACTAGGCAGTTTAGGTGCCACTCTAGGGGGCCCTGCTGCTGGCACTATGGAGGGTAGGCTGGGGCAAAAACATTCCGGTGACCGTGCACTGGGCACACATACACCTATAGTGGAATGTATGTGAGCAGCTGCTCAAAGAAGAACTATGGATGCTACTACACTTCCTGGTTTGAAGTGGTTTCAATATAGGTTTCACTCTTTTGTTCAATGAGGCTCAGCACCCCACCATAAAAATTGTTCCAGCACCACTGACAGCAAGGTCAGGAACAAGACAAGTATGTTTCATATGACTGACTGAGACAACACTTCATAATTTTCCAGAGAAATAATGCAGGCAAGGAGGAAATTAAACAAGTATTCTTATACGCATTTTCCTTATGTTATTTTCATCATGGAGAAGTGAAATTACATTTACTCCCTTGATAGCAAACTGAAAACAGACTGATAAAATTCAGTCAGCGCAGTTCAAAACGATGCATATTGAAATAGGAAAGCCATACTATTTCATATAACAAAAGCTATTTTGTCCTACCAGTATCTTAAAACTGTTTGTGCTTAATAGAATGGGCATACCTACAACCAAGTCAAAGGTGAGAAGAGCTGTTGATAACCTCAATTTCCAGGGAAGATTTAATTCTTCATAACATTTATCTAACACTGCTGACCCCTTTGTAATGCAATTGGAGATCTACTGTTAAAAGAAGCATTATGCAAGAGTTAAGTATTATTTGTCAATGGTGATCTTTATTACTCTGAATCTTAACCTATGCTAACACCCAAACATCATTTTTCTGAATAAGAACATATAACAGGTAGGGCTGTTTGTGGCAAGCTGAACGTAAATCATTGGAAGAGGAGTAAACTGAAGGCTACTAAGGAAACAAAGAAAGTCTTTGCTGATGGCAGCAAATTCACGGCCATCAAATAGATTTATCCCAGTTTGATGGTGCAGAAGTGAAGAATCGCTCTATTGATCCACAACTCGATTTATTAAAACCACCTCCATAAAAAGCATAGCACCACATCCAGGGATATACGTTTGCTGTTGGCACAACATAGTGGAGATGGGGTGCCGCATGGACTTTAGGAAGTTGACGTAGTTACACAAGCTATGCAGCTGCCAAATTTGTCAGTAAGTACAAGCCAAAAACATTGTCCATAATGAACAGTGCACAGCAGACCAGTGCAGATTAAATTCACACTCCACCTTCCTGCAAACTAAGCAATTGTGTGAACATATCATACTTATTTATCCTATTAATTATTCTATTATCCTTCTTAATAAGAATATCTGTGATGCCACAGTAATTTCATATGTAATAAGACCATGAATAATGGACCCAGTCCATCCCCCACTGAGGGTCTGATCTGGTTTTATAAGCACAAGACTTTGTAGATATTTACCTTCTTGAGGAAAGAGACCTGATAATGTATGTATGGCTACAATACTCTTTATTAAATCAAAATCTCTTCATAAATGAAGGTAAATGTCATTAAAAACCACCAGAGCTCATGTTGAAAGAGAGCTCATGCAAAATTAGGCATTTCTCTTCATAATAATTACGTCCTGTAAAAGTCACAATTTCTATAATGCATAACTTAGACCCAGGCAGCATAAAAGTTTAAGTTGTGATTTTGCATGAAGCACAGAAAACTGCTACTTCCATTCTACATTCAAACAGCTGTCTTCTGCCTCATTACATTGGTGCTACCATTTGGAGTGCCATCAATGCTGCCTCAGAAACAAGACTATTAAAATTAATTTAAAAAAAATGAAAACAAACCCAAAGCCTGAACAGACTTTTTTAACTTGTTCTTTCTTCTCACCATACTAATTTCACTCAAATGGCTCTGCTGCCTTTCCTAAAATAGGTAAGCAGATGTTCAAAGTACCAGTTACAAATTTAGGGCCATATAGAATTACACCAAAAATGACCAGAAATAAAACAAAATAACTATAATGAATACACAGACAACTTGTAATGATGTTTATTATGGTTATCCTGACTGTTCATTCACAAGGGTGTGGACATTATGTAGTAGCTAGCTCTCCTGCAGATAAAGAACTAACCATGGTTAAAAGATTAATACCCATATTTTTTACATTCCTCTCATGGCTAATACCAGGATTTCATTCTACAGATATGAAGGACACCAGGACTGACCTGCAAAAGCAATATCACACTTTCCATCCCCCAGCTAAGTTTCTGTAATTTTTATATCTGTGAGAAGAAGAATTTGGGTAATAGACTTTGCTTCCTCCACCTAACCATGAAACACACAACCCACACACACCCCCATCCAGAGGGGAGAGAAATACCCCATCAAAATTAACTTTTTTTTTTTTTTTTGCTTTTAAAGAAACCAAGAAACAAACAAAACACACAACACAAATGTAATGCTTTCCAATAAAATGATCCCTTTGCTTCTATAAAATAAATTGCAAAGCATTCTCTTTAGTTGCAGAAAAGCACTTTAAAGAAAAATCAGGCACGCAGAGTGTAGTTATTTCATGACTATTTTTTCTTGTCTGCATCTCTGTATTCAGGTGCCCATTCAACTATAGCATGTGCAGCTCTTCCTCCAGCAGAGGAACGCAGCCAACTCCTGTTATCTCCCCATCATTAAAATGAGCTACAAAACTTTCTTCTAAGAGTTTCCTCCTCTCTCCCTCCATTCTACTCCTCCAAACTCTGTCAGGACTAATGCAGTGGTTACCATCTGCTATCAATCCCATCCACACGCTTCCCAGTCAAGATTTGTTTCAGGCCAAGTTTATCTTGTGAGTTAACCAGAGGTGACAAGCGTGGCAGTTCATGAATTTTCCCTGCATAACTGATTCAGCCTGGCTGACCAGATCCATGCTAATGAGGATGAGCCAGCTCAAAACAAAAACATTTTTGAATAAATTTAAAAACTTCAGAGCTTGATGTGCCAGACAATGTGATTCATTGTTTAATTATGGCAACAGCAGAACCTGTTTTTATATGCATCTACCACAAACATTAGCAATTGTAAAATTGCTTGTTATCAAAATTAACCTTATAAATAATGCAAAAGAAAAAACATCACAATCTCTAGAATCAAAATGCCGTGGAGCTAACGAATCTATAAACTGCACTGCCATTCGTGAGTATTTTAAATAAGGCTGAGAATTCATGGAAATACATATACCTTTAAACTTAAAAATAAGTAACTGACACTCAGTTAAAATGCTGTAGTTGATGTCAGCTACTCATCTTTGATATAGTCAAATCAACTATTCTCAGTGACCTTCAATTTTTCTAAGGCAGTTCACATTTTTAATCACACTGTTTCTTGTTATATGGGTTCTGCAACTGTGCCACTTGAAACATCCACTCGGGAAGCTATGCAAGTAAATCAGTTCCAAAGCTATTGTACTGGCTGTCAGATGAGATGCAGCCGAGCAAAACATTTGGGATATTTTCTTAAGAGACAGATCACATCAATTCTGCAATATGCCCAGCTTCCATTATGCCAATGCTTTCTAACTCAAGCCTGGTTTAACTAGGTTAGATGGCACACAGTACTGCAGTTACTCCAGTGGGCTGATGCCTTCTTTACTACAGCATTCCAGTACTCAAATCCAGAAATCTCAGAATTTATACATAAAATACTGAGTTAATCTAAAACAAACATGAGCTTGTGGTCTACGCCTTCAGAGATTAAGTAACGGGTGAATTTATAGACTCATTAAGCTTTGCTCCTGGGTATAGACTCATAGACAGTAAGGTCAAAAGGGAACATTCCCATCAGCTAGTCTGACCTCCTGCACAATGCTGGCCATAGAACCTCACCCATGCCCTCCTATAATAGACCTCTAACCTGAAATTAAATTACTGAAGTCCTCAAATAATGATTTAAAGACTCCAAGGTACAGAGGAGCCACAGAATTTGACCCATGCTGCAAAGGAAGGCAAAGATTGCTAGTTCTGCTAAGATATTTGTACAGTTAGTCAGCCATATTTCTTTAGATTCAGCGTAAATATACTCTGAATTTTAAAATGATCATTCCCACCCCTTTGCTTGTCTCTTTCACTAGTCTAATGGCTAATATGTAAAATGTAAATTCCTTGTGGCTGTACTTCAATGTGATCTGGGAAGCACCTCACACACTTTGAGGTACTATAAATAACAGTACTTGGGGACATTGGGCACCATATAATAATAAGCAAAAATTGTAAAGATAAATCCTACTCCTGTGGTTAAATAAAGCATGTGAAGCAGCATAATGAACAGAATAAATTCATAAACAGAGCCCAACAAAAGTGTATGTTACACCCCAACACAGCCTTAAAAACCATTCAGCCTCGTCTAGGAGGATCCCACTGATATGACTAGACATATAATGGGGGAGAGAGTGCCGGGCTTTGTGACTGAAGGTTCTGCTCCCATCTTCTCAAGACTGTAAACAAGGAAGAGTCAAAAGCCAACCTGTCATTCTCAAATGCCATCAAAGGTAGTTAGGTATTTGGTCCATCATGCATTTAGCTTAACATAATAGCACTTTACATAATATAAACAAACAAACAAAAAGGCCTACCTAGAATACAGGCATTTGCACACCACACACCAATGGGCCACCTAATCCACTGTCCTGGGGTGGGGGGTGTCGCGCAAGAGAGAGCACAAGAGAGAGAGGTACCAGCTGTTTTAGAGGAAGGCACAAGAAAGTGTAAAGGACAATCACAGAATAACCTGGCCACATCAAGTAGTGCTTGGTTTATGACAAACTACAAGAGTTTGTATCCCTTTCCCAAATCAAAGACAGAAAACAATGAGCTAGCACAGAGGGAGGTCCCAGAGCTCTTGAAGAGGAGCGACAACTGCAAGTCAAGGACCTCTGGCGTCCAAGGTTCTTTAGAGTCTGGCAGCGGGCCTCCACCTACCCATCTGGAGCTCCCTGTGTAACTGGCCCACACAAGTGGAATGAAGAATACACCAAGGGGCAGAGACACTGTGAATGTGGCTAGGGCCAGCATTGCCCTGCTAGGTCATTTCTCCTCCCTCCTTACAGTGTAAAGCTTACACTTGGCCCTACAACTGAGACTACCCTATTTCTTTTCCTCACCTATCCTTTTCCCATAAATCTGCCTCTGCCCTTTGACTCAAATACAGCATAAATCTGAGAGCTAATGTCTCACACTGTAGCTCACAAGTAGATACTAAGAATAAAGAAGAATGGGGTAGTGGGAAAGAGAAAGGAAGGTAAGCTAATCATGAAAGATGAGCTACCTCTTCAAAGACCGGAACTTGATTCACATTCGTGTCAAAAAGGAATAAACTCTGCACCTGTTGTGCCCATGGGGGATGGAATGAGATAAGTGGCATATTGCCACAGTGCCTACTTAGCAGGACTTACCAAGACAAGTATTGGATCGACCCATTGCCCAGGTGCTCTGGTCTCCACCCCATCACAGCTGCCCCAGCCATCTCTGGATACTGATTGGTATGTCTGCTATGAACTTCAAGTGCCTCTATTTAGTAATAAAAATCTGTTTGGCGTTTGGAAGAATAAACTGTATTTGCACCAAAGTTATGCTTAGGGCTTGTGTTTGGTTTAGTTACTGCACTGTCTTGCATGTATCTTTTCCATCATATTAATATTGCTTTGAGCGTCCAATATCTAAAACTTACAATTATACTTTAGCTATGGCTTAGCATATTTAAATGAAAACATATATTTGTTACATTAGGCTTACTCATGCAATAGTAAAGAAAACATCACATGTATAAATATAGATTTTACAAAGTACTTAATGACAAAGAGGAAGAATCCATTAAAACTATTTGCTCCTCCAACTTCCTTGTTCCCTCCATTGGGTGCCCAGTCCTTTGCCAGAAAATGTGTACCATGTTCAAGGAACAAAGCTCACATGACATAATTTGAACACAGTATTGCAATGATTATCTTAAGTACAGTACAAATAAATAATATAGTACTAAGTAGCAAGAACAAATAGGGACAGTTTTTCAAAGAGCTCAGCTCTTCTTCTGATACTAAATAAAGGGACAGATTTTAAAAGGAGCTCAGCAATTGCCCTTCTGAAAATCCAGTCAGAAGCATCACACTAAGACAGACCTCACCAAATCTATTTTCTGGTGTCCAGGGCAACCAGTTTTCATAGCCTGGAGCCTAGCTCCACTGCAGAAATGTAATGGGGGAGCACCCTCCAGCACCCAAAAGTAAAACTGCTTGTGCTTGGCTGTGAGCCAGTTCTGTCCATGTCCCTCCACTAAGAGCTGTTCGATGCTGAGTACTTATGAAATCTGGCCCTCATTTATACGTCTAAATGGAAGCTGAGTTCTTGAAAACCTGGACCTCATTGTAACTGCTGAGACCTTGAAAAACCAACCCCAAATGCTTTTAAAAATCTAAGTCTTGTGGTACAGTGTGCATTTCAATTTCAAAGCAATATGCAAGCATTAATTAATTACACCTTACAACACACAAAGGCATAGGTAGATACTTCTGTTCTCATTTTGCAGATGGGAAAAATAGAGGTGGAAAGATTACCACCACCGTTTTCAAACTTGAATATCTAAAGATAAGCACCTGCATTCATACTGAGGCACCTGAACAAAAATAGCCAGATTTGCCAAAATGGTAAGCAACAACACTGGAGTCATTGAAGTCAACAAGAGCTCTGGGTGCTCAGCATGTCTTTAAAAAGGCCATCTTTATTTAGGTATCTCAGTATGGACATAAATGACTAATTCTGGGTGCATATATTTGAAAAAAATTTAACATAAATTAATTGCTCAAGATGAAATCAGTGTCAGAATAGGAATTCCAGTCTCCTAATCTTGTGTTCAGATCACCAGAACACATTTTCCCTTCACCTTCTCTCTAGATCACACTTTCACTAAATCTAGGCACAAACATGTGATCTATGTAGAAGGGCTCTTCTATATCCTTACATCTATATATTTCCCACACATATCACTATTGTGTATTTGCACATTTAAAAAGTACAAGTGCTTTTCACTGATTTTCTGCTACAAAGCGATACATGGATATCAACTAAAGAACATTAAGTAATGTATATAGGCACACTTTGGATATCTCAACACTACTAGTTGGAATAGAAACTGCCTGACGTATTTCTATAAATTCCCATAACTCAGGCATGGCAGGCTTAGCAATTTTATTAGACGCTTTAATAGACATGGACAAGCAACTGTTAGGGATTTTATAACTACTCTAGTCTTCCCACATGCCATAGAAAACTGGCACACTGCTAACACAGGTAGTGTGAATAAAGTACAGTTGGAGTAGCAGGAATATATCCTGAATTAATGAAAAGAAAGTAACAGATTTTTAAGAAGCCCAAAACTATTAATTATTTCTTTTATTAGATTTTTCTATTTTGAGAAATTGCAGTTTGTTCAGAGCTATGCAAACAATTTGAAGATCCACTCCCTGTCCCAAGGAGCCTTCAGCTTAAATTTTGACAATCCTTCATTTTTATAGCTTATACCATGACTAATGAATCACTTCTTTTAGTCATTTATAAGAGTAAGGTCAATGTTTGACATGCACAGAATGCGCTCTGCCATGCTGGTACAGGAATGCTGAGTGTCATATCCTCACATCCTTGTTAGCATTCACCAGTGACTGCAAGTTTGCACTAACTACAATATGATCACCAAAGGTGACAGTCACCACCTGCGCCCCACTAGATTAATGTTCTGGGCAGCTGATTTTGGAATTTCTCCAAGCTGGCAAAAGGAACACATCCTCTGCCACGTCATAGATGGCCTTCCATGCAACCTGTCTTGACTGGTCCCAAATGCACCTGACACAACAACTGTTTGGACAGCTCCAGCCAGTATTGCTGATTTCAAAGCCCTGTACGGTTAAACTATGCATGTTGGTCTCATCCTGGTTAGACCATCGTCATCCGAGACCTCTGATATGTTGTCACACTCCCAAACATTTGCTCCAGCTCCTTTGGACATCAGAAACTAAATCCTCCATCAAAACACACGTGTATTTTCAAGTTAGTACATAATTTTTTAAAATTTTGTTTTATGGCTTCCACTGTATTATATAAGACCTGTGCTGCAATAAATTCGTCTGTCATCTCAAGTCAAAGGTATGAAGAGAGTGAACATCCTACAACACTACTTTAAAAATAAACCCAAACCAGATCTGTTTTTTTTTCCTCTCTCTCAGGTGTCTTATAAGGCCTGGTCGACATGTAAACTTCAGATTGATCTAACTACCTCACTCCCGGGTGTGAAAAATCCACATCCCGAGCATCATAATTAAGACTGATTAACATCCCATAATTCTTCTAGCCATCACCACTCAAATAAGTGGATTAACTATAGCAACAAGAAAATCCCTTCCATTCTAGAAGGAAGCACCTATGCTATGGCATCACATCATCACAGATGTGCTACTGTAGCACCATCGTGTAAATGTGGCCTAATATTAATAAGGAAGTTAAAACAAAAATACCCTAATGATATTGTATGCAAAGCTTTGTGGTCATTGCTGCAGCTAGCACATTTCAGAATTTTGAGTCCTATCTTGCAAGGCAGGAAAGCACAGTTTTAGACAGAAGCAGAGTAACATTAGAGATTCTTTAGTTAGTTAAACAAACAAGGAGTCCTATGGTACTTTTAGACTAACAAATTTATTTATCATGTGTTCTTTCATGGGAGAAAATCCCACTTCATCACATGCTAGGAAGTGGGATTTTCTCCCACAGAAGCTCAAGTGATAAATACATTTGTTAGCCTTTAAAAGTGCCACAGGAATCTGTTTTGCTGAAGTAGACTAAAATGGCTATCCCTTTCAAACTTTAGTTAGTTAGATCCTTTTTCAGTGTTAGAAGACAGCAGCTCTTCCAGTGAGTCCTTATCATTGTCCTATGACACTGAGTGTCATCAACTTTCACTTCACGGGGAAATAACAAAACTCAGCACCTCACAAGTTCAAGACCTAAGTTGCAGTTATGTTTTAAAAAAGTGATAAGTGCCAGGTTCATATTATTTTATTAATAATTAAAAGAGCATTGCAAAATGAAGGGATTTATATAATTTAATCATCTTTTTTAGAAGACAGTGAAGCAAAAAAAATGTTTTAAAAGGATGAAAATACAGCCTTTTTACACTAAGGAAAGGGAAAGAGTTCTCGTGTTTCTTTTAGGCATAAACCCATGAGGAAGAGGTCCCAGAAAAAGCTGTTGCACCATCCCATTAAAAGAATGCACTCTCTTCTGTGATCAGCCAGCTCCAGTGACTAGCGTGAAGCCAAAAGAAGGCTTATATCCCACCACACGCCTCCTTTCACCTTCTTTGAGGCAGCTAATACACATAGTCCTTGTGCTCACATAAGTACGAGAGATGAGATTAAGTGCAAAAGATTAGATTCTGCACAGGGAATTCAAGGGAGTTTTCTCAGCCATCCACGTCTCTGTGCACACGAACCTTTTTCAAACTTTTTCTTTCTCAAGAAGATGGGAAATAGACTTTGTTTCACTTGCCTGCTACATCTCTGGCTGCATGTTTTCATGCTACATGCCTGGCTTTCTCAGCAAGACAGTTTTATTGGAAAAAATTAGGAAATACATGAGTTATTTATAAGCAAATGAGCTGTGAGAGTTTCAAGTTAATTGCTGAATGCTCATAAATTAAATATGTCAGGCTAAACTCAGAACTAGATTTATATTACAGAAAGGGACGTCAGATCCAGATGGCTGCATAAACTCACTATGTATAGAGCTAACTGAACTTTTGGACAGTTGGCCCAACAGATAAAAGTGAGAGGAAAAAAAACCTGCACCTTTCTCTGGTTAGCAGGAGAACAGAAAAGTTGTAATTGAGTTATGGAGGTGTGATTGTTGCAGTCACTGAGATGTCTCACCATCATGGCCTATAGATCTTTTGACAAGTGGTTCTTTGGCCCTGTTTCCTCACCCTGACTGACTGCTCAGTTTTAAAGCTGTCAATCAAGTAACTCCTTTTTGAACCACATAGCCACTTCATAGGTCATCCTGGCTGCCTGTGAATTACCACATCCTTACACCAAGATGTTGAGCAGGCCCTGTACACACATTATTTCCCCAGCTGCCAACCCCAAGCACCTGACTGCCATGAATGGCAGGATGATGATGTCATTACAGGAACAAGAAGAAAGAGAAATTGGCCATGAGAGAGAAAGTTCTTATTCAAAACACGTGTTGAACAACAGCAAAGGAGATGTCCCCAACCACTAGCCAAAACACTAGTCTTTTTGTACGATAATTCTGAGGGTTTGGAGTTATTTTCCCCACACAACAATAACTCTGCTCCCATGCAATGCAATGGCATTTAAGTCCCACTGACTTCAACAGTTCAGGATTGAGTTTGCTCTAATCCTCCTTTTTAGATGACACCAGTGGAAAAAAACCACATCCAATGTTGTTTTTACATATTCTTCAATCAAATCAGGTAAACTTTTCTTCAATTGCTTTGGGGTCCTCTCCTCAATTGAATCTACACTGTTGGCTTTCTAATAGTACAAAGGTGGCAGGCCGTGATGTAGCCTGTTATCAAAAATCAGCATGAAGCTTAAAACCAAATTTATTAAGAAGGAAGTCACTTACACTAACATGTTTGTGTCTCATTGAGTTAAATAAACCTATTTACAGCTTGCAAGGGAGATGTGTTTCCGCTCCCCTACACATTCTAAAATACAGACAACTGATTTTTTAAATGCCGCATTAAAGCCAATAGAAGCTTTACAACAAGTAGTGGTTTAATATTTTTAATAACTAAGTTGTTGAAAAGGGGATCTCCCACAACCTCTTCAATTGCCTTCCATGAAGGTTGTACAGACTCTACCATCTGAAGGCACAGATGCAACCAAAAAGTGTGACTTTCCTGCAGCCAGCAAGATTCAGTGTTTTTATTGCTCCACCTCTTAATACACCATCAAGAAAAGGGAATGTTGAAGTTTTCCTGGCCACGGGTTTCTGTGACCAAGCAGATGGCTTTGTTCTGGATGGGAGCATTCCAAGAACATTGATCATATGTTGATGCTGAACTAAATATTTATCAATTACATGTATTTTACTGGTTAGAGTTGCTGAAAGTCTTCACTAACAGTCCCAAAATACCTGTAGTACCCCCATGCACAGCTACAGGCTGGGAAACATTCAGCTAAGTAGCAGCAGTGTAGAAAAGGACCTGGGGGTCATGGTGGATGGGAAGCTAGACGTGAGTCAGCAGTGTGCTCTTGCTGCCAAAAAGGCCAATGGCATACTGGGCTGCATCAAAAGAAGTATTACCAGCAGATCAAGGGATGTGATCATTCCCCTCTATTCTGCACTGGTGAGGCCACATCTGTGTTCAGTTTTGGGCTCCCCACTACAAAAAGGACAGGGACATGTTAGAGAGAGTTCAGAGGAGGGCAACCAAAATGATTAAAGGGTTGGAGCACAAGCCCTATGAGGATAGACTGAAAGCATTAGGCTTATTTAGTCTGCAGAAGAGAAGATTGAGGGGGGCTTTGATAGCAACCTTCAACTACTTGAAGGGATGCTCTAAGGAAGATGGAGCTCGACTGTTCTTGATAATAACAGAGGACAGAACGAGGAGCAATGGTCTCAAGTTGCGGTTAGGGAGGTCAAGGCTGGATATTAGAAAAAACTTTTTTACTAGGAGAGTGGTAAAGCCTTGGAATGAGCTCCCAAGGGAGGTGGTGGAGTCTCCATCTTTGGAGGTGTTTAAGGCCCCGGCTGGACAAAACCATGACTGGGATGGTTTAGCCGGAGTGGTCCTGCCTCTGGCAGGGGGTTGGACTACATGACCTATGAGGTCCCTTCCAACCCTATAATTCGATGATACCTGTGCAGTTATGCATTGTACTTTTGCTCTGAAGATCCTTTCAATAAAGGGCTTGTCCACACTAGAAGCATTACACTGGCACAGCTGCATCTGGTGAAGATGCTCTATGCTAACAGTAGAGTACTTTCCCATCAGCATAATCACTCCACCTCCGTGAGAGGTGGAAGATATGTTGGTGGGAGAGCATCTCCCATAGAAACAGCACTGATGTGGACAGCGCTTAGGTCACCATATCTTGCGTTGCTCATGGGGTCCAGCTTTTTTTATATACATATAAGCAGTAGCGTAGACTACCCAAAATGTTCCTATATCTCCCCATCCATGTACCCACCAACCTACACACAAACACACACTGTCTATAGCACCAGAAGAAAATGAGTATGCTGGCACTTAACAAGAGGACCACATACAGATTCTAATAAGGTGGTAAAGATTGGAGCAGAAAGCAGTTCTACCGTACAAGTTGTTAGCGTCTGATATACAAGTACATTTCCATTCAGCATTTTTATAACCAAAGTATAAGTCATGAACATTACTGTGCAAGGTAAATGCTTAAAAAGACTGAGTACTTAGGTTTGTGCAGAAATTTAATGGGATCCAAGTATGCTGGTAATTTTTTGCTGCCATGACAAATCCAGATTTAATTTTCATTTACAACCGTCTCCCAAAGCAATAGAATAAGGATGGTGTTAGATGTTCAGGTAAGAAAGGGTCTTTCTCCATAGACTCCAGTTAGCCAGATGCCCACAGTGAACAAACATGTTAGGAAGGACAGGGACAAAGGATTCTTCTGCTTTGGCTAGCAGGTTTAGTCCTCTGGCTAGCAGATGTCTGTTAAACATTTCAGGCTGTATAAATCATGGCACAGACTTTCAGTTATGGTTTGTCACATTTTTTCTGCATCACTGAAATACTGTTTCCTTAGCAAGTGCAACAGATAACTGCTATAAAACAGGACTCAACAAATTTCCTTTGAATTTAGAAGCCAGCCCAAAAATTAAGGAGCGAGACAAATGCCAGGGAGCGTACTCAGGAGCAGCCCACTTTCCCATGGCATGTTAAGAGCAGCAGGGAGTTGAATCTGCAGCAGGGTCTGCCCGCTGCTGCTGCAGACATGCCACGGGAAAGGGAGCTGCTCCTCAGTCTGCTCCCCACTGTCAACATCCTGGCAGCAGTTAACATATAATTTGGCATACCCCGGAACTCTCCTAATCTACGCGCCCCCTTCCCGTATGTCTGGACCCCCTTCACTTATGTGCAGGCTGCAGGCCAGGTAGGCATTTTTGAGCCTCACCAGCTCTTTCCTCACACCTGAAGCACAGCCTCAAATCCACAGCATCACCTCAACCTTGCCCATTAGTGACCACACATCAGACCCCTCTTTCCTCATGTCCTTCTCAGCCCCCAACCCCATTCCCTAAGCTTGCTGCCCCCCATGTCCCCACTCCAGCCCTCCTAACCCCCCCACCGCTCAGTCTTTGCTCTAGCCCCAAGCCCCTCCACAGCTCCCCAGCCTGCTTCAGTCCCCTTGTCCCCATCCTCCCATTCTACCCCTGCCTTCAGCCAGGGATCTTACTGTCCCAAATACATTTGGGGTACAAAGGCCCCAGACCCCTCATGATGTTTTGTCCTCCAACCCCAACTCCTAGTAGCCCCAGGCCCAATCTGACCCCGGACCTGATCCGGCCATGGGACACACCACCAGCCACGCCATGAGCCCCAAGCCAGGCCGCACCACCGGCCAGGCCAAGCCACAGTCCAGGCCCCAAGCCAGGCCAAGAAGCTGCCGGTCATGCCAGGCTCCCAAGCCATGCCAAGAAGCTGTGGGTCGCACTGGGCCCCCAAGCCCAGCTCTGGGTCTCACCAGGCCCCTGAGCCAGAACGACCATCCCCAACCCCCACACGGCTCCCCTTACCCAGCCACCAGACCAGAGCAGCTGCACCAAGGGTGCTCCTCCCATCCTGAGCAGCTCTAACTGAGCATGCTTAGGGCTGGAGTTTTAACAACTCCCAGCCTCGGGGAAGCTCCCTACCAACCAGAAGACACAGCACCAGAACACTGTGCTTCACCCCATTTTTCTATATTTAGGGGCCCCGGAATGCTAGCCCCTAAAAATGGTGGGCCACGGTACAACGGGCTGGTACATCCCAGCTTACTTTAACTCCTGCATTCTGGGAAGTAGACTCAGGAGCAGCCCCCTTTTCTATAGCATGTCAGGAGCTGCATGGAGCTGACTCGGCAGCAGGGTCCACCCCCTGTTGCCATCAACATGCCATGGAAGAGGGGGCTGCTCCTGAGTCGGCTCTCCACTGTCGACATGCCAATGAATGGACTCAGGAGCATCTTTCCCACGCCCTGCCACCACCAACGTGCCATAGGAAAGGAAGTGAGTACTGACAAATCCTAGGTGCCTGGACGAAATTTCTAGGCACTGTGGTGACCTGGCACCTGGGATTTGTCAAGCCCTGCTATAAAACAAACCTCCAACCTGACCAAAGGAGGAAGACAGACAAAATCAGTTGCCACAGCCATTCATTTACACTAGTCTAACGAGTTCTGCAAGCTGGATTGGTAGTAACAGAGGGCAGAACGAGAAGCAATGGTTTCAAGTTACAGCTGGGGCGGTCCAGGCTGGATATTAGGAAAAACTTCCTTACTAGGCAAGTGGTGAAGCATTGGAATAAGCTGCCTAGGGAGGTGGTGGAATCTCCATCTCTGGAGGTGTTCAAGTCCCAGCTGGACAAAACACTGACTGGGATGATCTAATGGGAGTGGTCCTGCTTTTTTTGGCAGGGGGTTGGACTAGATGACCTCGTGGGGTCCCTTCCAACCCTATGATTCTATGATTCTATGAAAGGATAACAAACGACCAGCCAGAAAACTACTGAAGAACTGCACAAAAAGTCAATAATGGAAACTACCTAAAAAAAAAAAAAAAAAACAACAAAATAGGTCAATTCCTGTACAAAACAGATGGCAAACTCTGCCATCTCTTTCCTCTAAAAATGTTATATGCTACAGTACAGTAGCTGCTACAAAGAGATCAAGAACTCAAAACTTACAGACCTTATGGTGATCATCTACAATTGTGGAGAATGATGGATGTGGAGATGTTGACAGTCCCCGAGAAGCAAAAGGAAGAAAGTTTTGAGGCTGCAGCTGCAAACCTGAGAAGGAGGGAGATTTTCTCTGAGCTCTGTCATGACTTGGAAGCCTGAATCTGTGCTAGGGGGTAGGGTGAGGCTGTAGGGGAATTACACACCTTAAGAAGAAGCAGCGTGTGCCATTCTCTCTCACTCAAGTGTAAAGTGGATGAAGGGTCATGGCTTTACCTTCTACCAAGTACTGCCACTCTGAGATGGCTGCTCTGGTATGTGGAAGGAATATGATTAAGTGGTCCATGTGGAAAAATGGCATCCTCCTACCCTACTTCCCTTGTAAATCCACATTAACTATAACAATCTAGTTCTAGCCCTCTCTGAACCACAGACAGACAATCTTGTCAAAAATCTTGCTCCTGATTATATGGCACATATAACATCAAAACTAACACTTATGTGCCACATATGGACTGTACAATAATCAACAGGCAGTGTTTATAGACCTTCAATAATAAAGTAACTCAGAAGTGGTCATTCAGATCCCTGTAGTTTCCATACACACTGTGATCAGTTACTACAAGGCAACAAATGCCATCATGTTGAATCATATGCTGTTTCACCAGATGCTGATACATGTGCCCAATTGGTGTGAGCATCATTCTAGTAACATGTATTATCTTCCATTTACTTACAATGGCTAGGGAGTTGGACTCATTACAGGGAACTCCACTGCACCATTAAGAAAAACTTTGTTCATTTCCTCCCCAGCCTCCTGCTCTCATTTTTCTTCCTTATCCCCAAGCATTAATGATGAAGGCTAATGAGACAATCCTTTCATCTCTGCACCATCCATCAAAAAGTCCACACAATCCATGAGTACCGGGTAAGACCTCAGTGAAGCATTGAAGCACATACTTAAATGTTACTGTAGTCAATGGAAGTTAGCTATGTTCTTAGGGATGCTCTGCTCAATAGGGTGAACCACTGAACTGGGGCCAAAAGCAGGTACAGTGGGGAACCATTAACGTGCGGGTGTCGCGGGACAAGCCCCAGGGACCGCGCGTTAAACGGACCGCATGTAAATGGGACCACGGCAAACAAACAAACAAAGAAACAAATAAATAAATAAATAAAAGAGTGCAGCACTAGAGGGGTCACTCTACCTGTTCCCACGCCCAGGCCAACTTCCCCTTTTAGCTAGCGCACCAGACTCCTTAAGTTGCTAGTCACTTCACGCTTTTCCATGCCCAGGCCAACTTCCGCCTTTAGGCGCCGCACGCTAGTGAGTCCCGCGCGTTAAGTTAATGGCTTTGGGGAACATGACTGGAGCATGCGTTAACCGGATCCACGTGCAAACAGGTCACATGTTAACAGGTCCCCATTGTAATTACCTTAAGTATGATCCCACAGTCCTTACTCATTCAAGTAGCCTCATGGACTCTGATTGGACTAGTTATGTATCTAAGGAATATGATACAAAGCCTTTGATACAAAAATTCAAGCAATATATTGATACTTTTTATGTAAGACTAAAGGAAATAATGAAGAAAAAAGTTAAAATATGATGTAAAGTTTGACATGGTGGTAGCACATGTTTTTCTAGATTTCTATACAGTGTTTCTATTCACATTCTCCCTCAAACAAACTTTAAAAAAAAAACTTGAACTAAACAAATGCAGATTTGCTCCTTGAAAGAAATAAAATAGATACTTAAACATACCCCAGTCTCTATGTTTTCCCATCGCTTTATGTAAAATACATAATGCCATGATGACAAAGGAACACCACAAGGCTCCATTACTCAAACTCTATCCTAATGTTTGCAGACCTTTTGAATCCATATACTTTGTATAAATTTGCATCTATTGTAACTACAAACTGTCCGCTAAACATACAAGACTTAATAATATAGAGAAATGCCATACTGTGCAACCTGAAAAGAACACTTACTTCACTGAGTTTCACGGTTGCAACCAAAAAAGTCTAATAAGCCAGATCCTCAACTGGGGTGAACTGACAAGGCTCCACATAATTTAATGGGGCTGTGCCAGTTAACACCAGTGAGGATCTGTCATAACTTAGCTACATTTTTATCATAATCATTTACGAGTGACAACTGTAAGTAAGCAACTGCAGCCATATAGAACCTTAACTGTAGAAGGCATTCCCAGGCTGCTGCCTCTGGGCTTTTAATGGCTCATGCTATGCATGTATCTCATCCTTAATTTGCCCTAATAAACTCTGTACACACAAGAGAAAGCACTGAAGGCTAGATGGTGCCTGGGAACTGAGTGACTATGCAGTAGAAGAAGGCACTGAAGGAATCTGAAGTCTAGTGTACTGAATAAGACTAGGGCCATTACCACTGATAACTTCTGCAGAGGAGGCTACAAGAGGATGCACCATTTTTCCATTCTCCCCTCCAACAGTTCAGTGAGTCATGTGGATTGCACTGCCACTAATGCAAGCTGAGTGCTGGTCTTCACTGCTAGTAGCAAATTCGTCTGTGAAGACCCACTCAGCTGATCATGAAGTGCAATCCCTGAACACCACCCCAGCAACTGGGTAGTGCTGAGTCAAACGGAGGTCACCTCCTTTGACTCAGCACAGCAGACATGCCAGGAATATGCAAATCGAATGCAGAAACACGTTTTAAGCAAGTTGTTCAATTGCCACCAAAAAAGGACAGACAGTATAGATCTGTCCTTCAACTCCATAGCACAATCCAATCTACTGGGACAACTTTCTAGTACAAATGCTAGAGGAACCAACTAGGGATCTTGCACCGCTCGACTTGCTGCTCACAAACAGGGAAGAATTGATCAGGGACGTAGAGGTAAATGGCAAGCTAGGCAGTAGTGACCATGACATGGTTGAGTTCAGGATCCTGATTAAAGGAAGGAAGGAAAGAAGCAAAACAAAAACCCTGGACTTCAAAAAAAGCAGATTTTGGCTCCCTCAGGGAACTGATGGGCAGGATCCCTTGGGAAGCTAATCTGAAGGGGAAAGGAGTCCAAGAGAGTTGGTTATATTTTAAAGAAACCCTGCTAAGAGGACAGGAAGTTGCCATTCCAATTAGGAGAAAGAACAAACATGTGAGGCAGCCAGAATGGCTTAGCAGAGAACTCTGCTCTGAGCTTAAACATAAAAAGGAAGCTTACAGGAAGTGGAAGCTTGGTCAGATGACCAAGGAGGCATATAAAAATATTGCTAGGGACTGCAGGGATAAAATCAGAAAGGACAAAGGACAAATGGAGTTGCGGCTAACGAGAGATGTAAAGGATAACAAGTATGTTAATAACAAGAAGAGGATCAGGGATGGTGTAAGGTCCCTTACTGAATGGGGCAGGCATCCTTGTGACAGAGGATGAGGAAAAAGCTGAAGTGCTCAATGCATTTTTTGCTTCAGTTTTCGCAAGCACGGTCAGCTCCCAGCCCACTACCATGGGTGTGGCAGATGGGAGAGAAGAAGACAGGCCCTTGGTGACGGAAGGTCAGGTTAGGGACTGCTTAAAGAAGCTGGATGTGCACAAGTCCATGGGGCCGGACGAACTGCATCCAAGAGTGCTGAGGGAATTGGCTGATGAGATAGCAGCACTGCTGGCCGTTATCTTTCAAAACTCATAGAGAATGGGGGAGGTGCCAGAGGATTGGAAAAAAGCAAATGTAGTGCCTATTTTCAAGAAAGGGAAAAAGGAGGATCCAGGGAATTACAGACCAGTCAGCCTCACCTCAATCCCTGGAAAAATTATGGAGCAGATTCTCAAAGAATCCATCCTCAAACACTTAGAGGAAAATAAAGTGATCAGGAACAGTCAGCATGGATTTACCAAGGGTAAATCGTGCCTGACCAATCTCAACTCCTTCTATGATCAGATGACTGGTTTTCTGGATGCAGGAAGAACCGTTGATGTGATATACCTTGATTTTAGCAAGGCTTTTGATACAGTTTCCCACAGCATTCTCATTGGCAAATTAAGGAAGTATGGGTTGGATAGGTGGACTATAAGGTGGATAGAAAACTGGCTAGATCAACGGTTTCAGCGTATAGGAATCAATGGTTCCATGTCTAGCTGGCAGCCAGTCACGAGTGGGGTGCCCCAGGGGTCGGTTCTGTTCAACATTTTCATCAATGATCTCGAAGATGGAATAGACTGCATTCTCAGTAAGTTTGCAGATGACACCAAGCTGGCAGGTGGTTGGACTAGATGACCTATGAGGTCCCTTCCAACCCTATGATTCTATGATAAATACTTAGTGGCCTCAAGACAAAGAATCATTAAGGCAATGGAGAATCAGGCCTACTCCTTATTTGAGTTTTATGGCACAGTCTAACTCCGCTAATTTCAACAAAGTGATACCAGAATGAAACTGGAACAGCGCAGGAGATAATCAGGAGAGCTGTATGTTGATAAGAATATGAAGCCTATCAAAATATTATATGGTACCTTTTCAGATTAATATTTCCATGACTAGAACATACTTAGACTAAAAAACAGAGAGTCTAGTGGCACTTTGAAAGACTAACAAACTTATTTATCGCATGGGATTTCATGGAAGAATATTCTACTTCATCAGACACTTAAAAGATCTCCATTTTCTCCCACAAAAGCTCATGTGATAAATAAATGTTAGTCTTCCAAAGTGTCACTACAATCCTTGTTTGTTTTGCTGAACTAGATTGACGCATCTCCGTTTGCAACTTGTCATCATATTTAGACTGCAGTTTGTCGCTATACCCAGTTAGCCATTTGACCTTGTCAGCTGGAACAACATCCTTGTGAGAAATCTTGAAATCTAGTGAGAAAAGAATCCTAATTGTCTGACTTGGGTGACAAACTTCACCAGCTGAGGCAATGAACCCCAATATTCCTTCCTTCTCTCTGTGTGTGTCCAAGAGACATTTTACTTACCAACCATAAGAAACAGAGATGTGAAACACAAAGTTAAAAGCCACTGCTCTGAAGGATCAAGTGTTCATTACCTCTCATGCTGATTCTATGAGGTTCTGCCCTTTCCCAAGGCTCTAACCTGTAGATTTTCATTTTGGACTAATGCAAATTTTAATAATTAAAAAAAAAAATCTGCAAGAGTGACCTGGACAAATTGTTTTGTTAATGAACTCCAGTAATGATACCCTTAGCTAAAAATAAGTGCAACTACTGTAAGCATGTAAGCAAAACAATGCTTTCCTATAAAGCATTGTTGATTTTACCAGTACCTTGACTTGCACTGTTTGACTCCCAACAATTCAATGTGCTGAATCTTTCTTGGACAGAGTGTGCTGACCACAACAAAAACAGACGTTTGCCTGTGACCAGGAAAAATACCAGCTAATGATAAGGACTAGCAAACTGATTTTCATTTGCAACTTCAGCCAGCTGCTTAAAAAAAACCAGCGCATTTACCCATTTTACCAGCTAGAACACAGAATATTAAGCTTAGTCTTAGTCAAATATTAAGTGCCAAGTTAAGGAGGATGGTCCACAATTTTCACTGAGCTAAAAAATTATTCTCTCTTTAAAATAAAATTCCCACTAAATAATCCCTATAAAATGTCCTTTAAATGATCATTTTTAACAGAAAACATGCTAAATTCCATAATGGATTGATTTTTGCCTTGGGGGAGTATTTATTTATTTATTTATTTAAGCGCTTGCTATGCCATAGCAGAATACATCGCCCACTTAGGGACTTAGGCTATAGTTTTTCATGTCAGGGAGGGCATTTCTTTATTCATATAGAACCTGCATAACAGGCCCATGATCACGATTGGGGCCTCAAGCACTGATGTTATATAAATATTAAATTATAATAATTCTAAAACATTAATATTTTGGTAGAAAAATAAAACTGCAGCATTTTAAATTTTATTTATTGCACCTGACTGAAAAATCAAAGGTTACATTGGGAAACTTACTTTTACAAACTTCATTTTTAATCCTTTTTACACTTCTCTACTGTCACCTCTCCCATTCCAAGAAGGTTTGTAAGACTGCTAACATGCAGCTTCTCTGGCAGACTACAGTCTTGCAAAGACACTGACACTCTTTCAGTTTAGGGGTCCACATATGCAGGCAACTCGCACAAGCAGTCATATACTCATAGATATGACACCATCTTTATAGACTCCCAACTTGGTTTCTCCTTATGAGAATGCAGAGATGTATCAGGATCTTGTTCTCAGAAGTGCTCTAAGAGCCTGTAAAGTGCAAAACAATCCTATGGAGAAAAGAACAGGCAGGCAGAATGGAGGGGCGGCCCAACACATCTGCAAACCAAAACACAATGTCTAATATCAGATTCACCAGCCTTGACAGCATACCTTTAATGTAAACAAAATACACACTGTGCAGTATACCCTCAGGACCACAGGTGAACATCAGTCTACTTCTTCCTAGCAGACTTCTTGTGCTTCTCAGACAAGGCTCAGGATTCAGACTTAAGACCCAGCTAAAACTTACACTTTTCCAGACTCTGTCATCTTGAACACATCATGACACACAGAAGCCAAGAAAAACAAATGAAATTCATGTTTTACTGTGTCCCACATGCTGTGGTATTTCCAAGCCTGCTAGCATCCACCAAGAAACACTCAGAACGTTTGATTCTGGAAACAAATCCATAACCAGGATGGAGAACAGAACAAAATCAACTCAACAAGTCACTCCATATGTTTTCATTTAACTGTATTCTGCAGAGGAAGTGAATGTGGTATATAACATAAGTGGCTCATATTTGAAGACCCCTGTCCATTTATATCAACTTTTTCAATCCACATCTTCAGAGTCCCAATTCCCTTCTCCCTCAAGTTTTGTCAACTCTATTTCAAGAACAATGGCACAACAGGAAAAGATACCGACTATGCTGTCAGAGGACACCACACCGTATAGATGTGCACACACAAACTGTAAGTATGGCACACGTGCTCTGTATAGCATTATGTATACATATTGCTTGGTTGAACCACACAGGAAGCTACTATTGTACTTCATTTTTTAAACAGTTAGAAAACAGTGAAAAGTCCATAGAACAGTTTATTGAAAAAAACTGAAAAGTAAGCTGAGATGGACAGCTTTCCCTTTTACTCAATGATATTAAAATGCCGACGTATTAAAGATGTTCACACGGTATGGATATTATCCAAATGTTTACTCTCTGAAGAAAAATATTCTTCATTTATACAAGAATATATTTGAACAGAAACCAGAATTATATTACACATACAAAATAGTTGTGCTCAGACACATACCATCATACAAATACTACTTTGACTAAATCAGGTCCTATATAGACGAATGTGATAGTTCCAGATACAGTTACACATTTCATGTTCCATGCCTCAAATGAGCTAGTGAGTTTCTTACCTTCTGCATACGCATTAAAAACTGTAAACCAGCATTTCATGTGCACAGAAGAGCTAATTTTGTTTATTTAATAAAATTTCTGAATAAAACTATTGTACTGTTATTCCATTTCAGGCATAGAAAATATTAGGAAAAAGTTCAGTTACGTTTGTTTATTTTGTACAGTAGAACTCTTCCATTGAGCCAGACAGTTAAGTCTATTTGAAATTGTAGCGCGCGCGTGCACACACACACACACGAGATGAACAAAACCACGGGGCGTTTTTAATACATAAACCAGATACAGTCCAAACTTAGGTTGATATTTATTTTCAGTCACCATTTTACTTCCAGAATTTGGGTACGTAATGGATGCAGAATTCTAGTTTTGACCCAATTCTAGTCTAAACTGTTAGATTTAATAGGCTAGGTACTGAATGATTCTGAAATACCAGCTATTAAAAAATCTGCTTCTGAGGACTATTGTAACTCTTTATTATAGAGCAATTAATCATCAATGTAAATATTTGGAATAGAGAACTGGTACCTAATCTATATGAGCACTAGACTTAGCAATAACCATGGTCATCATACTGACATATCAATTCATTAACAGCAACAAACTGCCTGAGGTTTAGTATCTACAGAATAAACATACCTATTCTCCATGTATTTTCAATTCCTTAGTCATAATTATATACTGTAAATGTCTTATTGGGTTAAAAGTAGGTGCAATTGCAGGGGAGACACCACCTTACCCAGTATGACTGCCTGCACCTTCAGTGCAGATAGGAACAGAATTACTGACTGCTTCTAGGCAAAAGGCCATACTGAGGGGGTACATCTACACTGTGTGTTTAAGTTGACTTAAGGGCCCTTAAGCTGACTTAAACAGAGCCCTGTCTACACTGCAGGGCAATAAAGTCAACTTTAGGGTCCAGTAAAGTCGACTTTATAAGGTCCACTTATAAAGTCGACTTTACCGTTAAGTCGACTTTATTAAGTAGACTTAAGGCAATGTGGACTCACTAAGTCGACTTAATAAGGTCTACCTAAAGTTAACTTTAAATAGACTTTATTAAGTCAACTTAGCTTTTACAATGTAGACATAGCCAGTAACTGCAGAGCAGCTATGGAGCCTCTTCTTAAGGCGCATCCCCTCTGGGGCTGAGTAATTTTCCATGAGACTGCAGCAATGCACCATGGGTCAGAATTCTTTCCTGGATGTATATTTGTTCCATGCATCAAAACAGTTTTCAACATTTGCTGTTCTATTTTGTGAAGCATCTTTGTGTAATTCCATAAGAAGGCTCTGTTAAAGCAAAGCAAAGCATTCTGCTATCTAGTAATGTCAGGATTTCTCAGTCTTCTCCACTGAGTATGCAATTATTTTTGTACCTGGAGTCCTTTTTTCCTTTTGAAGCTTGCACCTAAAGTATTTTATCCATTATTGGCAGTGAAGATGTGCAAAATCTCCTTGCTTAAGTCACTTGCACATTAGCTTTCAAGGTCCTGTGGGTAAAGAAGACCGCACATCTCTTCTCTATCTCATGAACCAAAATCAACTCTTCAGAACTGTATTCATTCTTCATAATCCCAGTATAAGAGGAGTTTACTTTGATAACTACTGCCCAAATTCTAATTTCAGCTATACTAGTATAAATCTGGAGTAATTCAATTGGCTTTGTTCCAGATTTACACCAACTCAGGGAAAGTGGAATTCAGCCTCAAAACTGGGACCTTAAATTCACGGAGTTAAACCTGGAGTGTGAAAAACAATAAGTACATTACTTTAAAAATATTATTTCACTTGTCTGACAGGTTATTTAATATCAGATTTCAATAATTTTAACTTATCTTCCATATGAATTATGACTGCAACATGAGGAAGAGGCCTCGAGGTCTGCAGGGAAATAGACAGAAAAACCTTACCTATCCAATTACACAGCAGCCCATGAAAACAGAATCCCAGCAAGGCAGGACCTGCGAGATTGTACAGAGCCCTGATGAAATTTAAACTACAATACACTGTTCCACAACATTCCCTGCAAAGTTAGGAGCTCAGAGAATTAAACCATCCTTTTCAGTGGGACCCATTTTATGATAAATCACTGTTTCATTTTGATGAGAAATACCCAAAAAGTAAAACTTCCCCTCTCATATATGCTTGGATTCACTTTTTAACCTTCACCTATTTGTATCTTCCAAACTCACAAATCAGCGTCCTGCAAAGCCTTACTCAATCAGCACTTTCAAAGACAACAAGAGTGTCATCTATTGAAACCATGGAGCAGTTTGACTATAGGAGGACTGTAGAGCTGAGCAAGGACCACCACATTTAGACGCTCACCTGTGACTGCCATGGCATTCACTGGGAGTTGTAATGCATGACTTTGGAACATCTGGCCCTAAATTCTTAAAGGCGAGATCAAGCCTTTAGGATCAACCCATTATAAGGGTTATAAGGCCATGCATGAGGTTGACTGTGTATACTATGAAATTCAAGTTAGGCTGGGCCTACTTATAAAATTAAATTACTAAATAAATACTATTCTTAAGAAGCATAATGCAAAACCGTGGTGGTGGCTGGAATCCCACCATAAGATTGGTTCTTATCGTACCACACATTTAATCGTGTCTTGGATTTCATCAGGGTAACTGTCTTTCTTATGATTAATGGTCCCTCATGAGCAGCCAGCCTCGCTAATGAAATTATCTCCTGCAATTAACTCATCTTGACTCCAATGGCTCCGTATTTTTCAAGCGTATCTTTAGATGCTCTCTTTTGATTGGTACCACCTCAAATATTTTTCAGTTTTCATCCCACATAACCCCAATCCTCTTTTATTAGAAAAGTGTAGAACTTTGAGCAGAGAGAGGGAAGCAATTCCACTAGCAAGTGCATTTCAAAACTGAGAAATACAGATGCAGAACTGTCATCTTGCCCAGCTTTCTTCCGGCTGATCAAAGCTCTCACGGAAGCTGTCAAGAATTCTGCCAATTGCCTGCGGGAAAATTGCTTTGACTTTTATATACTGGACCTTTGATTTGGGGGTTTGTTTTATTTTGTAAGTGTACTAATTAAAGGCTTTCTGTCATCACAGAACAAACGATGTGTTAATTCCCGAATACACTAGTATCAGATCACACTTTGTCAGGTAACAGGTGTTTCACTCCCTCAATTGGCCACACAGTGCCACAGGACAACTGAGAACTAAGACTGCATGGAAAGCTACTTTGGAAGTCTTAAAAATGCAGGTGGCTGAAAATATATATTTTTTTTGATCAATTTACTACTGTGGATTCACTGGCTCCTAGAAATTGATATAAAGAGATACATATCCTAAAAAAAATATTTTAAAATGTATTTACCTATTTAATACACAATAAGTTTCAGAGTAAACATATGGTATCTTTCATTTTACATATTCACACATGCCAAAATTAGCTTATTTTCCTTTTGTTCTGATAGGGAAACAGACCAGGAGTTTACAGTGCATAACACAAAAGCCACCACCACAGACAGAACTAATCTGCACTCACTCAGCCTCTGCAGAGAGGCCAAAGACTGTATGGACGTGAAGTCTAAACTACACTATCACTGCAGCAAAGTAGTCAGTCAAAGGCTGGACAATATGGAGAAGCTTGCACAGATGATATGTTGCACAGATCTGAACTATGCTTAAGTAGTTAATTTAAATATAACAGTTGTATTGATAAACTATGGGAGTGCTCATGATTAAAATTAAGCACATGCTTAAGTGCTCTGCTTTATCATAACCCATGGATAAACAGAGGACCTCTGTCTCGAGGCCTGTTAATCTGCCTCTCTCGCTAGCATAAATATTAACAAGGCAGTGCCGGATTTCCCATTAGGCACTGTAGGCATAGTGCCTAGGGCCTACAAAAATTTTAGGGCCTACAAAGGAGTGAAAATTTTTTTAAAAAGCAGAAAAAATAAGGAAAATCACATAGTTTAGCATTTGGGTAATTTAAAGTGTCACATCAATTGACGTAATTCAATTGGCATTTACCCATCTTTTTGCACATTGCAGAGTTAAAGTGCCTAGGGCCTACAAACACCAAACTCCAGCCCTGTAAAACAAGGAAGATTATGGTAACAACGAAATAGAAATAGGAAACAAACCTGTGTAGCTAATACAAATGTGAACCTTGGAAGCAAACATAACAGACAAACTGATAAACCCAAGAGAATATACTGTTGGGCTGGTGCTAAACTACTGTAAATCACTGTGATTGACTGAAATCTTATAAAGCTTAGTAAATCTGAGTTATAAAGAAGTCTGGGAGTAAGGCTGCCTAGCAGTAGACAAATTATATGGGAAATCACTGAGAATACAGAATTTGCACTTGGCACTGACATAAGCCATGAATATTTATCCAGACCCTCTGCAGCTGTGGTAATGTGACACACCAATGATCATAGATACCAATAGCCAGTTCACTTGGTGTGTACATGTGGAGGCATGTAATGGTGAATCTGGGACTAAACTGACCTATGTCAACTGACCCTGTAAAAGATCAGATGCCCAGATGAATATTTGACAACCTGAACATCAGCCAATCCTTCTCCCCCCTCCAATTAATAACAAAAGCAAGTCATAAATAAACATGATATGCTAAATAAGCTAGCAGAACATATTTTGGGGACATGTGACTCATTTGGAAAGTAAGTACTGGGGAATATCACATGTCACATAAAGACATGTAATTCTGTAGAACCAGAGACAGGGTAATTAAGACCTTGCTATGAGGGTTTCAGAAAGCAAAACAGGTACCTAAAGGAACCAAAAGGAAGGAAGGAAACAGTCTTCATCTATATCCAGTTTGTTTGCTAATAGGATAGTATGTGGGGCCAGCATAGTTACTGAGGGTTTGTTCTTAGAAAATGAAGGCTTACAAAGAAAAAGCATTGTATGGTCTTTTCTACTTGTCTGTGGTTCTTGCTTTTCAATAAACAACACCTCTGCATTGAAGATACTGAATACTGGTCTTCATTGTGGGTACATGAATTGATCCCCTGCCCAACTTGTACTATGGATTTATCATTAATAAATATTATCATCAATCATGTTTATTAGGCTAGTGCCTATAAACCAACCAAGAAGAGGACCTTATTGATCTACGCATTGTACAAACATGGAGCAGAGTTGGTCTCTGACCCAAACAGCTCACAATCCAAATAGATATGACAGGAAAAAAAGGTAGGAGGAAGAGCATAAACATGAGAAAAATGAACAGTATGATGGCAGCAAGCACCATGTTAGTTTCATAATTTTACTCCATTTTGCAAAGGTTTATTCAGAATCAATCCCCTACATGGGAACAGGAAGAGAAGAAAAGCGGAGTGAGTTAAACAGGACGGGGAAAAAAGAGAATAAGAGTGCAGCTGTGGGTTGAAGGTACTGTAAGGTGAAGAGACCGTGGAGGAGAGGGAGGGAGAGATTTGATGCAGCCAATCAAGAGAAGGCTGAATTTACTTACTAGTCAACAGAGAAAATTCAATCCGATCAAAACTTCTGCAAACAAAAATACTATTATGACAATAGTAGCTTGCAGTAATGTGATGCTTCCCATCCCAAAGGATAGAGTTCACTTCACCTGAAGCACAATCAATTCTATGACAACTATACAGTAACACACATCAAGTGTTTAGGACAGGAAATTAAGACTATGGCACTGATTCTGTCCACAACTATACTCAAGTAAATTAGGAGTAATGCCAGGAAAATAATTAAATTTACGTGCAAGTGAAAGCCAAATATAACCCAAATATCCTATTTCTGGTCCCACTTGAATTTTACAGCAACTTAAACTACTTAGACTTTAGTGTAGTCACTCCTGATTTAGAAGGGGGAGGGAGACCAGAATCAGACTAACCATACCCAAATGTCAGTGCCAGATAATTTAGGCAGATAAAATATATTTTCCAAACTTGAATTTGTCAAGGACAGTAGGGTTAATATCCTTATTCTTGAAAAAAATGCTACAGGATTTTAAATGCATACCCATAAGCAAAACAATGATTTTACATCTCCTTGAAGACACAGTATTTCTGGCCCATTTACTGTCCTGGTTCAATACGATCTCATGATGAAGAGTGCCACTAGCTGAACTGCAAACAAAACACTGTGATGAATGTTAGATTTTTACCTGGATGTCCCCCACCCACATGCTGGTCAGGCCTCCTCTGCAAGACCAAAAAAAATCACAAATGAAAGGAATATGGCTACTGGTCACATCCAAGGAGATCCTGTACAAAGGCCAACAAAGAAGAAAACATCTGACACGAAAATCTAAGATTTCTTTGTTTACCAAAGAGCTGAGCCTAGTAATGACAAAGAAGGATTGGTGTTCATTCTTTCAGAATCATCACAGAAATTAATTCAAGTTTTTCCTACTCAAGCTCATAACTAAATGCTGTATCATTATCATCAACACAAGTGCAACAGAGACCAAAATAAATGTATTACTGGCATTAAAAAAGAAAAAAAAAAAAGAGCTAGCCACCATTCATACAATTGTGGGTAGTCCCCTGGGGTAAGAAAGGGCGCAAAGAGAGGTTATATACAACTGTGGTCTTGTGCCTACTCCTGCTTGAGGACCTGGACTTCAGGGCTAGTGCCATGTGCCAGTAGTTCTCAATCACTGTGTCAGGACACATTACTGTGACTCCACACAGTTGTAAGTGTGCCATGAAAAGCCAGGGAGATCTCTGGATTTGGCCTGGAGGCTGTTGGGGAGAGAGGGCTGATGTGTTCTGTAAGGTCACAATATGCCACCAAGTGTGTCGTGACCCACAAAAAGTTGAGAACTATTGCCATATGCAATATAAGCCTAGAGGAAGTGAGTCTCCCACCACTCCACAACAACAAGCGGAGATGACTAACCACAGGATGGAGCAAATTGAGGGGTGCAACAGCAAGCAGGCTTCCCAAGGATGCCAGCAAGCCACAAGAGGCACTGCGCTTAAGAGATCAGTGGACATTGATGATACTCATCACCTTAAAGGAGTGTTCTTCCCCATGTAGCTAATTCTCATGATATTATCATATAGTTCATAATATTTGATGTTTCTCTGAAAGCCCTGACTCCTGTGATTATATGAGACTCTCAGTTTTCATGAGAAAAAGTAAGTTTCTAGCCCTTATGATTACAAAGAAAAGATTGCACATGACCCCTCCAAAATGCTCACAAACTAGAAAGCAAACAAAAAGAGTGTCTATCATTTATCATTATTCAAGCCTTATAGATTTTAAGCCAATCATGGAATTTGGGCCATGACTTATGATTTTTGAGCCACTGGGGCTAGCCATACTCTCACCTTGCAGGACTTCACCTACAGTGTGCAAAACTCACTTTCTTCCTGCATTTAGCATTTGTTAATTTCAAGCAACAACAAAATAGATCTCAGCATTACCTTCTTCCAGAGTCTGCCCTATGGCAAGGGTTTCTCCCTTCAGGGCTCTCTGTTCCCACCCTTAATTCATTGTGCCCCAGATGCAACTTCAGACATTTTTTCTAACTCAATCATAACCCTACCAGAGCTATGCTGTAGCATGTGCTCTGCTATAATAATCCAAGGCCAGGTGCCCGCATCC
>ML681966.1:58646402-58696652 GCA_007922195.1 Podocnemis expansa | reverse complement strand
GATGACCTCGTGGGGTCCCTTCCAACCCTATGATTCTATGATTAATTCACCTGCTTTTATGAGTAAACAGGAATAAGCTCATCTCAGTGCAGGGTCTTAGCATCTTACACCAGGACGGGTAAAGAGAAATAACTGCATTTCTATGCAGGGGCCCAGAATCTTGCCACGCCCTCAACAATCTTACAATGAGCTTACATGGATGACCAAAATACCACCATTTCTCTTAATACTACGTACATAATCTGTATGTACAAATCTATGCTAACTTTCAGCAGTCCATTAACTAAGCTCCCTCTGCACACAAACTGATCTGTCTCATTTGTCAGCAAACAGTGGATGGGAGATGTCCTAAAATATAATTTGATTACCTGTACCCACAGACAGATTTTGAAGCTGACCCTGGGGGAGACAGCTCCAAAAAAATCAAGCCCCCCCCCCCCAGCTCCAGCTGCTGGGGCCAGGTCCCACTCCCACCACTGTCAGCAGTGTCCCAGGATCCCCAGCCAGGGCCAGACCCCATCTCCAGAGGCAGCTCCAGGACCCTGGCTGGGGCCAGATCACAGCAGTGTCCATGGCTCCAGTCCCTACCCAGGGCTCAATCCCAGCACCAGCGGTGGCCACTGTCTGCCTTCTCACTGAGGGAGCTGCAAGGTCCCAGTGAGGACTTGGGGCCAGAACCAGGGCAGCACTGGTTTCCAGCCACAGTTTGCTCCGTCCCAGCCAGGAGGCACAGAGCAGCTAGTCAGGAGGAAGCAATGCTTCCCTCTACCTTGGATTAACTCCGCCCTGCCCTATACCAGCAGTTCTCAACCACTATCAGGAAACATTACCCATGTCGCCACACAGTGTAAGTGTTCTGCAGACAGCTAGGGAGATGGCTGGATTTGGCCTGGGGGGAATGGACTGTTATCCCCCATAGGGTCATGACATGCCACCAACTGTGTCGCAGCCCACAAAATGTTGAGAACCACTGCCTTACACTAGGTTTGAGCAAAGCTTTTATGATAAAAAATAAAGAATTCACCACACATTATCTGTTACATAATGAAAGCAATTAGGTAATATGGCAATGGGTTGCAGAAGGAAAATTACTCGTTTCCAAAAGAATTCATCTGCCACTTTTCCTGTAATCATTTTGCCACAGCAATAGAATAAGTCTTACCCCATTCAAAGGAGTCTAAGGAACACACTTTAGACAGAATTCCTAGATGTTTCTCCAGTGTGACATTCTGATCCAGCACAGCAACATGATAAATTGTTTACTATGGACAAGTATTTTTTCTTAAATTATATCAATTATGAACTAAGACTAGTTGACCCAAAGCCAAGCTAGTGAGCTTACAGCAGCCCAGCTGTACCAATGCAGCTGGGCTGCTGTAAAAATCACTCATGTAGCCACTCTGTAAAGCTCTCCTCTAAACATAAAAAAAAAAAAAAAAAAAAAAAAAAAAAAACAGCTCACTGAACGGCAGGAGAAGCTCTCCCCACCAACATAGAGCTGTGCATACCACCACTTATCCTGGCAAATTTTATGTCGCTCCCGGGTGTGCTTTTTCCACACCCCAAAGGAACATAAATTTTGTCAAAGTTAAGTGGTAATGACCATGTTGCCCAAGTTACTTCATACAGCCTACGACAAGCTGGCTGTGTTGATAAAGGGGTCATTCAGTGCTGGATTCAATATCATAAGGAATCATGCAGAGGAAGTTTTATTTTTCCATAATTTCTCATTCAGCCTTTTCTTTTAGCAAATTCATGGAACAGTTTTTGTTTTGGGTGAGAAAAAATGCTTTGATTTATTTATCTATTTATTTTGTAGTACCTATTTTCTAAGACTCACTAATTCAAATTAGTCTTCCTCAGTGCCACAGGACTCCTTTTTTATTTTGCTCAGCTAGACTAACACAGCTACACTTTTGGAACTAATTTAAAAAAAGTAACACTGATTTTTATTTGCATCCCATGGAAAATAGATTTGGTAAGACTCTGAAGAAGCAACAGACAGGACAAGGAAGATTCAGCAAGAATAGTGCAGCCACAGCATCTCTAGTACAGCATGCCTGCCACTTCAAGGGGTCTAGCCAAGAGAAAAAAAAACTGGCCTTAGATCAAACAAACTATTTTTTCCTTAATTTGATATTCTTCACTATAGGACTCTGTTGTGGCCAATTAAGGAAGGGAGAGAATCTGGAAATAGGATTAGAACTGTAAACAAGAAGTTGGAATTGTAAAAAGTATTAGTTCAGTCCATAAATTACAAAGTATTTTATTCTTACTCTGATACCAGACACCAAAGTGACCCTGGGCTAACATCCTGTTTACCCTCACGTTGGGTTAAGTGAAAGACTTCACTGCTTTTCAGTGAAGTGCCAAGTGTTTCAGTGTGCCCCATGCTGATTTCGGAAGTTGCCAAACATCGAAATTAGAAATGAGCATGCCAGCTGCCCCTGTATCTCACTCTGTGTATATGTGATACTGCCGAGTCAAGGCATCCCATATCAGATAATCAATTAGCCAGGGAAAAAAACAGAAGCTTAAAGATCTTGGCACAGTTCCTAGAGTATAGTTATAAAGAGGTAAATAATATCAGTGTCTGTATGAATAGCAAAAGGGACATTCAAGGTCTTACCACTACACTATCATTTCTTTCTCACATTTACACAGGGAGTAAGGTGCCGTACTCCCTATCTATAACACATGATTCTAAATGCTGAGATTTTACAAAACATTCTCTCCTTGTACATGAAAAATAATTTACTGACTGGAATACGTATGCCATCATATAAATCCAAATACAAACACGTTTTGTGAGATGAAATCTATTAACTAAAAGACCTTTAGAATCTAACTCCTATAATCTCTGGTTCCATCTTTCTTTATAAAGGACTATAAGTGTATACAAGATGCTCAAAACAACTAAATCCTTAAACAAAAGGGCTGCTATAGAGAAAAAGCACACCACTGTAATTAAAACAGGAGCCTCACAGGACAAACTGTAACCTTACAGACATGTTAGTCAGAAAGGCAGATATAATAGCACTTGTTCTTCTTGTGTCCTTTTTCATTATCAAGCATAATTATGTACCTGACTGATGAATATTGGTGAAAAACAAAAAAAAACTAAAAGCAAAAAATACAGAAGTTGAATGTTGGCATAATTCAGCACAAAGCATATATAAATGCAACCTTCTATTTGAGCATTTACACTAGCTCAGATCTACTTAGAAATAGTACATAAGAGCCTTACGTCCCTACCTCTAAGACCCTTCCTCTCTCACTGCATCACCATTGATCCCCACTGAGACAATCCCTTCACTCAATGAGCTGGGCAACAGCAACAAAGAATATGAACAGAAAAGGCTCACAAGACAGAGCCACTGGTCCACAATCAGCTATTTGCAGCACCTCAGTAGAAAAGGGAGGAAAGAGGAGCAGAAACTGGAGAGCAGATGAGATGGAAAGGGCCAGGGGTCTTAGGAAAGAGAAACAAAAAAGAGGGAGGAAGTCAGAGCAAGAGTGGTTTTGATGCCATTCTGCTGACCCATGAATTTGGCAGGGGTTTATGCCAATGTAAACAATCAACTAATTTTCTATTAGAAGGATGTCTTTGATAGTATAGTTATGAAAGGCAATTAGATTCAACTTCCCCATATTCAGCGCTGGCTCCTGAGAAACAGGCACTGGAGACCTGGTGGTTTGCAATTGCTACCCCACCTATTTCCTGTTCAAGGCTCAGCCTATACAAGTTACATTAATAATTATAGCCTGCTGCTGTCACACTGCTACTGGGACTTAATACCCACACCATACAGAGTGTCTTTACTTCCCCTGTACAAGCTGCCCACACTGCAGGTCTCAGCACAGCGGAAGAGCAAATTCCATGGGGCTGCTACACATCCTCATGTGGATAAAAAGTAGGCAGACGGGTGAGTGGAGCCTTCACTCCATCTTGTGAAACTGCAGCCAGCACCCAAAGGCAGTCTGAAAAGATGGACCAGCTCTGTGTCAGGCAAAGAACTTGTGCTGATTACTTCACTCCTGGGGCAAGGGGTATTCCAGGACTGAATTGTGACAACTGGCTCCCAGGTTAATGGAACTACGAATTCCCCTTACTCACTATCCAGGTGAAATCTTACCCCAGCTGAAGTCAATGGAATTTCTTCGACTGACTTCAGTGAACCCAAGATTTCACATTTACCACATAAATAAAGCAAACAAGACTTGTTTCAGTCTTCCCCTTCCCTGCCACCTTCCTAATTAAATGATGTTTTGAGGAACTAAGGGAACGTAACATATTTCTCCAGGAACTTTGGGCAGAAAATATAGTTTAGACATTCTGGAACATCATAAAGTATAGGTTTTTTCATAAGTGAGAAAAGATTTGTGTCATTGAATTACCTTAATGGTGCCTACATGAAAATAGATGGGAGAGTCTGAGCTGGGGTAAACTGACAGTTTGGCTTCAGTAGAGAAATGCCAATTTCCCCAAGTTGAGGACCTTAATTCTCATTCTGCCTGCCCCTTTCCTCTAAACAAATAAAATTCCCAATACAGGCCAAAAATAAAGGGTCTATGGATCAAGTATTTGACTTGCCCCTCTGAGTGGCCTTGTCAGCCTTAAGATGGTAACATCAGGCATTGTATAATTTATCCAATCTCTCAGGCCACATTAATTACACCCACACTAACCTTCACAGCCCTATAATTCCCATAGCATCATGAACGCAGAGTTCAAAAAAGAAACATGGAAGAAGATTATTTCTAAACTGTCAGCATTTCATGGGAGTGTCCCTGTATCACTTCTATGTGAGTGAGACCTGACAGCATACATTCTTTCTGGGGGTGTGGGAAGTACTATATTATATAGGCAGTGAGGATGTGGGTCTCTCTCTCTCTTCTCTTTCCCTTCTCTCCCTCCCCCTCTTAAGACTCTGGACCCAAGGTCCACACAGTCTTGTAAATATGTAGTATTAGCTTATTTCAGTAGAAAAAGTGAAATAAAAGTTTAGGTCTAATGCACTGAAACATTTTGGCAGGGTATAGAAAGGAATTGTTATAAATATGAAACCAAGTAGTATCAAAATACACTCATATGACACATTACTGCTTTACCTACTGCCCTTGGGGGAAATAACTTTGGGACCTTGAAGATTAAATGGAAAAGCAATAAGTGAAACAATTATTTGAAAATAACAGAATGTGTTGCTTTGAGGACTGAACAACAACATTTGAACTGGATGAAAAGGAAGTGCACAAATACTTTCTCATTTGTCATTTTATTGGGTGAGTTATAAGTTTACCAACAAGATGTCCTGAATGAAAGCCAACGAAAGTGTTTATATAGAATCGTTATTAATGGATCCTGGAGTAGAGTTAATGATTTCATACCTCCTAATAAATGTACTGTAAATAGGATTCAGATGTTAAAATGCCTGAGAACAAACCATAGCACAGATACTACAGAATTTTTACTGTATTAAAAATAATAAATTGAGAACAATCAAACATAGGAAGTCATGATATAGGACATGGACATTAAACATGCAGCCCACAGGCTGGATACAGCCCGCAAACCTCTTCCATCCAGCCCATGACTGTGCTCCGTGTGACCACACTCTCTCCCAAAGGGGGGGGGGGAAGGGGAAGGAGAAAGAGGTCTTGCATATCCAGTGCTCCGTGATGCCACCAGAGTGCCCTAGTATTTCAACTAATGGTATGTACAGCCCACTCGAACATTTAAATTAATTCTAGACCGCCACAGCAAATGACTGACACCCCCAATCTAGGACATACTGAGGAGCTGCACAGCTGTGGCAACAGCACTTTCATTCACTTCCCAATGTATTCTATATACCTGAAAGTGCAGGTATAAAGAATACTCTACTAGGGGGAAAGGGCTGAAGTAGCATTTGCAGTAGCTCTTCAATTGTTATTTTCCCCTTTCAACATATTTTTGTGTATCAATGGAATTTCTGAATGAGAAATTATTCAAGGAACTTCAAAAATGCTTGAGACCATTTGTGCTGGAATACCATTAAAAGAACAATAAATACTTTCTTATTTCAAATATTATGTAAGTGCCCCCATTGAGTGCTAGAAATCATACAGGAATGATTTTCATTTTTAGACATTTACTTTAGCATGAAAAAGTACCTATAGGAACACAATACTATAGGCAATGTCAGTAAGCAATTCTCTAAGAGAGAGGATCTAGGATGTAGACTAAGCAGTCCTCAGAGACAAGCCAGAGGAGCAATCAAGCCTGGAAAGAAAGACTGAGTTGACAATTCAGATCTTTTTATATTGACTTTTTGTTGCTGATAAAGCCAAAATCCATGAAGAGAATGAGTTCCAATTTTTCATACTGCATAGAAGGTTTTATTCAAAGTATACCGGGCAAGGCATCTGCTAATGAAACAGTTATGGAGCAACCTGTAAGTAGGGGAAGTTTCTTTCCAACCCTGCTCAGTAAATTGGTATATGGTCTGCAATGGGAGGGTTTATACTCTTTCTAGGAACTTTATTTTAAAAGACTAAAAAAATAGTTTTAAAAGAATAGTATGATCCTTAAAATTAGCAATTTAAATTACAAGCAGATATTGTTAAAAGGTTTAGATTAACTATACCTTATTTTAAATGTACATCGTAAATTTCATTAAAATACATTCATTATATCATAGTAATCTAAAAAGAGAAGAGGGACAAAAGCTTCATTATTCAGTTGTGAGTTCTACCCAGGCATAAAAAGCCACATTATCAAAAGGTGAGAAGAGGAGAGTTTGACCCAGATTGTGCCACTCATGGGAGAAACCCACATATGGCACTGTATGTTGCTATTCACAAAGTTTCCTCTCAGTTATTCCTGCAGAGCTGGGGGGGGAAGGTTTGTCAAGGTTCCTCATCTAACAAGAAGGGCTTTCTGCCTCCAAACCCACAGTTCTTAAGAAATCCCCTACAAGCTTCTACTTTACAAATGGCTCCCACCAACCCTAGCTAAATGGGGATCACATGCAAGAGGATTTCCTTTCATTCACTGCCTGCAGAACCCTCCTTGGCCGAAGTTGTGCAGGTGACTAATAAGAAAGTGATCATTGTCCTTTTTTCATCTTTATTAACAATAATGATAGACAACATGGGGGAGGGTGGAGTTTGGAGTTTTTCCAGACACGTAACAACATTTCCAGAGATCAAACACTACGTCTTGCATGGGGCCATCTCCCACTATGCTGGTATACAAAGATGAGAGAGCACAGGAATGGAAGCCTCTTCTTCTTGAGCAAGAACCAGGACAGAATGGCTTTGTAGTGTTCAAGGTCACAGTAAGGGAAGGACCATACCTAGTGATCTAGGTGTGATCAACAGGCCAGCAATAGAGCACTCAGTAAACATGCACATACAACATGTAGGTCTAGGAAAAAGCATGCAGGTTCAGAGGAATAGTCATCTGTGTCTTACAGTAGAGCACCTCTTTTATTATCAGGAATTCTGCTCTAGAATGGTAAAATTTCTCAGGCAAAGGATGCATCTTCTCCACATCCAACAGAGCAGATGTTAGCCATTGGAATTTACATTTTAGTAGGACAAACATTGGCTTAAAAAGAGTATGGATTTCCTTCTGCTGCTTTCTAGATATTCTGTCCCAACAGTGAGATCAGGGTACCTGGCTTGAAGAGACACACTAAGGACCAGAGAAGTAAAACAGTAAAATGCTTACGAAATTCTCTCATCGACCTCTGCGTCTGGTGAGCTCCACAGGCAGTTGTGATGACAACTTTAGCTTTCCCTTTGGATTTGTCACATGGGTAATTGGCTGATGGGTCATTTGGCATTTCACAGTCTTTAATTTGACTTCAAGAAACACCAAAAATAAATACTTTCCCCATTTTCCATGTGCAATGTCTTTTGATAATAAAAGTCATGTTTTCCAAAGATCGATCTTATATTCAACAAGCGCTCTTTTAAAGCAACATTAAAGCCCTCCTATTCGAAGGAACAAGATCATTTAAATATGTCATTTTTCTACTTCCTTAAGGCACTGCTGTGTCTGGCAATAAGTCCTACACTACAAGCCAGTGTTAAGTCTTCTTATTATGACTATTAATTATTATAGTTAATGACAGACTGTGCTGAGACAGTACTAAGCATAGATCAGTGGTTCCCAACCTAGTCTCTGCATTGGCATATCCTGATACCTCTAATAATTTTAGGCATACCACCACACAGATTCTGAATGAACTTATGGATATTCATGAGCCAGTCCAGAACTCTGAGTAGTTTTTCAAAAAATTCCATGGCATACCTGCTCAGGCCTGAGGGCACACCCGTGTGGCATGGCACACTGGTTGGGAAACACTGGCATAAACGTCCTTACCTTAAGGAGATTATAATCAAATTGATTATTTAAAAGGTAGCCAGAACAGAAATGGTACATAAAACATTTGTGTTCATTCCTTTACAGGACATAGTCAAGAAAGCTGGAATAACTATTTTCCTGTTAAACTTATTTAGCGTTCTCTACCACTGCAAGAGGACTGCTGTGCCATGAAGTGTCTTACTTTATTGAGTTTTGCGCTATTGAAGCTAATGTTCTCCCAAAATCCTGTTAAACTTAGTGAAAAACACTGTGAATTACTAGCGTCAACACCATTACATATACATGGGTGAAAAGTTAATTTTCAGGATACACAATATCATAACAGGCCACAAATTAACCGAGCAGAAGCAGACAAATACAGTGGCTATATGATTCGATGTTTTAACTGGAGATGTATGTGGTTTCTCCAATGGTCCATTTTTTCTTGTCTATTAACATTGTCTATATTTTTCTGCAGACCAATAACAAGCTTGAAGGAAGATGTCCGGGGAAAGGGGGGCGGGCGAACAGACAGACTCTCTCGACAGTATCCACTCTGCTGCTGAACTAACAGGAAAAAATCCATGGAGTGCTTAGGAGAGAGCTGGGAACCCCGTGGCAAAACTGCAGAACAGACTCACTTTAATGGGTGCTTTTTGTGAGCACTGGAATCACTGACAACTAGGCACTTTAGAAGAAGCATTGCCAGCAGATTGAGGAAAGCAATTATTTCCCTCTGTTCAGCACTGGTGAGGTTCATTTAGAGCAGCGTGCCCAGTAGTGTGCCCCCATTATAGAAACAATGGTCCAGAGGAGGGCAACAAAAATTATTAGGAGACTGGAGCACATGACTTATGAGGAGAGGCTGAAAGAACTAAACCTGTTTAGCCTGCAGAAGAGAACAAAGACAGGATTGAGGATGGGAACAACAATGATTTGATAGCAACTTATTCCATAGAGAATGGAACTAGACAACGGGTGTCAAACCCATTTGCTATGGTGGGCCAGTTTGACTTAAATGTACTTCAAGTGGGCCGTACATACCATAAATCAAATACTAGGACATTTTCACAGCATAGCAGAGTGCTGTGCATAAGAGACAAAGCTCTGTTTAGCCCCCACCCCCACCACCTGGGAGAGAGTGTGGTCTTGCAGAGAGAGTCTCGAATACCCAGCACTCCATGATGTTTCAAGACCTGACACTCCCATGGCATTGCAGAGTGCTAGGTATGCAAAATCACCCTCCCTCTGTTACGGATAGAGTGGTTCCACAAAGCAAAGTCACGGGCCAGATGGAAGAGTTTTGCAAGACACATCTGGCCCATAAACCACGTTTGACACCCCTGAACTAAACTGCTTTTGGCAGCAATAAGTGGCAGAACTAGGAGCAATGGTCTCAGGTTGCAGTGGGGTAAATCTAGGTTGGATATTAGGAAGAAGGTTTGTTTTGTTTTGTTTTGTTTTGTTTTTTTCCACTAGGAGGGCAGTGAAGCACTGGAATGGGCTACGTAGGGTGGTGGTGCAATCTCTTTCCTTAGAAGATTTTAAGGTGTAGTTTGACACATCCTTGGCTGGGATTGGTCCTGCTTTAAGCAGGGAGTTGGAGTAAATGAGTTCTTGAGGTTCCTTCCAACCCTAGTCATTTATGATTTAATGAAAAGCATCACCCTGACCAGATGCCATAAGGGTAACAGCGAGACCTGTGGGCAGTCAAGTACCTTTATGCAAACTGCCTTTTCTTTGTCTTCCATGAATCTCAGAGCATCTCAAGGTTTTGAAAGGCAAACTCACTGCTTGTTCTTCAGAGAGATAGGTCTTACTCTTTAATGAAGGAAACTGAAGGGTTTCTCTCTCTGCAGTCCTCACCTGAAGGTTCTCTCTTCAGAGGTAGCAACTAAACCACTCAAAAGAAAACCAAGAGCAGCAGGAAGAGAGTCCACTGAAGAGATTTCCGCAAGTCTGACTTTTGTATGTTTTGTGAAAGGGAAGTATTGCAAGGAAAGTCATTGCCTACTCCACAGCTCTTCTCCCTTCCAAAGAAGGAATCTTTTACCAGCTGTAAGTGATTCTGAAATATTAGATGAGGCTTTGCTAGGAGAGACATTTCCATTCGGTGCTTGAAGCAATTACATTTTAAAGGAAAATAAGTGTTGAAGATGCTTTCAGTCCTTGTATGACTAAGATGGAAGAGAGAAGGGAAAACTAAAGCACTCAAAATTGAAAACTTTATCTGATAATGTTCAGACCTTTCCAACAGATGTTCTTAGTTTCAAGACCTAATCAGATTCCTAATGAAAGATAATTCCTCGTAAAACTGAAATGCTGAATAATACCAGTAAAAACCCTAATATGATAGTGTTGGGATTTGTAGATAGTGGTGTGCTTGCACCTGGCTTGGGTTCTTTTCATATTTAACCCAGACTTTTCTCCTTTGTATAATAAGATAGTATCCTTCAATTAAGTCTATTTTCTAGATTGTTGTCTGAAAACCATTAAATACAATTTGTCTACTGGAAAAATGTTTCAGTCTTTGCATACATAAATAATGCACACCTCACTTGAGTAAGGAATTAAAAAAAAACAAAAACAAAAACAAAGCCACTAACAGAGGTCTCCGGACAGTAGGGTGTTCCCCACAATGGGGGTAGCAATGAACATTTGGGGGCACGTACAGTAGCAGGGGGCAGATTAGTTCCCTTGGGGAGGCAGACTGGGAAGGAGTGCTATCCAGCACCACTCGGCCCTCAGTCCGCATCCAGCCCAGGCCTGGCCTCAACCCAACTCCCTGCCCAGGTACAGCTCCACACCCATCCACAGCCTAGCCACAGCTCCACTCCAGGCGCCACTCCCAGACCCATACCTGCCCTCAGCCTGGCTGCAGCTCTGGCTCCAGTCTTGATCCCCAGTACTGTTCCCAACCCCAGCTCACAGAGGAGAGGTACAAACAAGGTCAGGGGGCACAAGCGTAAAAAGTTTGGGAATTAGGCTCTACTAGGTGCTCATTTGAATCTCTAGGAGCCTAATTACCTTTAAAAATCTGGCTGTGAGAGCTCTCAAGTCAATCAGAATCTTTGTTTCTGTAGAAAAAAAATGCCTCAACCCACATTCATGGAAAGTCTTGTGTTGTCTGGGAGCTATTATAATATGATGTCAGCTATCTGAACTGTGCTTTCTTTATTTGGCTCATTACATTTTGTTTTAAAGATTAACTGATTTGCTCTTCAGTAGACCCCTGTTCATGAATCTTAAGGCTCCTTGAAATTGAACAGACCTCCAGCTCACTGTAGGTACTTGTATGAGTGAGTTAACTCACACTGAAGAGACATTCAAAAATGACTATACAAAACAGATCTCTTAAAAGACAAAAGCAGTTCAGTGGAGACAAACAGATTGCCTACAAAGCTGTTCAGCAGGCACACAGTGGCTATTTTGCTGTGGCATGCAGGAAAAATTTACCACAGAATTTTAATTACATTAAACAAAACTGAACTAATTCTGCCAGTGCATCATACTTGAGTTTAATAGCACTCAATCATGTATACAGAGTATTATAGTTCACTAAGTTTCTAGTGCACAAATATACATTAAACTTCTCTGATGACTCCAACAGGAACATTCCCTGAGTAAGGACTGAAAGATGGGCCCAAAGAAATATATGATTTATTGCTAGATCTACACAGGAAAACAAAAGTGATTACCAAATAAGCCTTTCAAAAGAATAATTTAGACGTAAATTCTTAAACATGAATCATGTGACACATGGAACTTATTTCTCTTTCATAAGAGCATGCATTTCTTCCTTTTAACTTCCATGTTATTTCAACACTTTATTGATCTTATTGTATCATGTTTCTAGACTTCTTCTCACAGCAAGATCTCATGCCCACAGTCACAGATTGTGGAACAATAAAATTGTTAAGTGTGGTAAAGAAATAATTTGCTCTGTTTACATGCACAACCTAACAATGTAAATTACATGCTCTAAATCTGATTTCTATATGGCTCAAAATGTCCATGATTAGCACTGCAATCTGCTAAACATTTTTCATCTAGCTCTATTCTTTTTCAGTTTCAGATAAAGTGAGACACTACATAAACTGGTGACACAATCCAAAACTGCTGGTCATATTCTGAAAATGGAAACCAACCACAACTTCTCTTTAGATACATACTCTTTGTCCATATGCTTACATTCAAGTCAACCATAGCTTGCTTGACAGATGTAGAGGTAAATTCATTATCACATTCTGGCTTCTTTCTTCAGTTCCAGTGTTGCTCAACAAGCACAAACTCTGCATATGTACTTTAACAGCTTCTTAGCTTGCTTCCTCAGAGCAGTACACACAAAAAAACAAAACAAAACAAACACTACAGTGAATTGGTGAATCTGGCCCTTACTATTAAAATGTAACCAACATAGAGACAACGTGTATTTATTGTAGATGTGGACGCACTACACATAGTTCTGCCATCCGACGCTGATGGATTTTGTCTTACCTATAGTCCATGTGTAACAGATCCACCTATGCTAGTTTAGACCACATACTAATTCTGCACTTGGCCAGTGCAAGGAAGAGCCAGAATTAAACAAAACCAGAATTAAACAAAACAAAAAACTTAGCACCCAGCAACTCCCATTTCAGCATTTAACTAAACAGATGGATTTTGCAGAGGTCAACTCCCATCTAGGCAATAAGAAATATGGGATCTTCTGGGTATTGAGGACTTCTGAAAAATCTCCCAGTGAGGACCCTAAAGAAGAAATTCTAAATAATCAGGCAATTTCACAGATCATTTGTAATTATTCTTCAATGCCACCTTCCAAACAAAGATTTTAAATAACTTTATAGCTGCCGAGTAATAAATGACCTGCTAGGATGAACATTTTTGTTGATCCTTTTGTGCATGGTTAATTGGAACTACTTCTGCTAATTCACGCTGTTACATGAATGGCACTCATCCTTTGACCTCACCCATAACCCCACACTAGAAGTGCATTTATGCAGCACAATTCTCACTTTGTTGCATCTTCTTCCAGAGCAACCAAATCCTTGCTCAGCCCTTAATCAAGATTTCAGTGGGAGTTTTGTCTATCATACTGTTGTAGCTGTTCTGATGAGTTACTTGGTAGTCTATGATCTTTTTCCAGCAACCTGACTCAACTGGTTGACTGAAATGCCATTAAGTAGAAATGCACAGTTATTTTCACAGACTCATATACTTGGAGGTCAGAAAGGAGCATTAAGGTCACTCACCTAGTCTGACCTCCTCCATAACTCAGGCCAAAGACTTTCATTCAGTGATTCCTGCAACAAGTCTGTTGTTTCTAGATGAGCTACAGCATATCTTTTAGACAGACATTTAATCTTGACTTTAAAATGCCAAGTGATGGAAAATGCACTATTTTCCCCAGTAAATTGTTCCAATGGTTAATTACCATCACGGCTGAAAATGTGTTATTCCTCTTCCATAAAATGAATAGGGCACAAATAGTAATATTTTGAAGCTCGAATGAAAAAAAAATGAAGAGATGATTTAAAGGGTAAAATAGTCCTAAACTACATTTTCCTCTTGGAAATAACAACTCTTAAAAACATTCATAGTTGAAAAATCCATTACCATTGGAAGATCAAAGAAATAACAATTTTCTCCAGTGACATGATAGCAGTAACAGGCAAAAGCCCTAAGCAAAAACATCTTCCAAGTTTTACTCATCCTGAATTTTAATACTGACATGCAGTGCATTTCTCAAATGTCCTATCTGGAAGTGATGCAATTCCCACCATAGGTTACTATACAGTAAATATTTTTTCACAATTCCTATTATTTACAGCTGTCCTACTTGATGACAATCAACAGTTACTGTATTTCATTAAAGAATTCCTATCATACTTCCCATTAGTTAATCAGCTTCAACACCACAAAAATTTAGATTTCCAGAAAACCCCTTAAAGTTCATCAAATGGCATATATTATCCCTCTTCAGACGGGGGCCTAGAGAAAGACTGGGCTGACAGTGTAAGACTGTTGCCCCTTACACAAAGAACAATGCATGGTAAATCAATCTCTTGTTCTACTGCTTGTTGCACACTTCAAATAATCTCCACGTCTTGATTTCAGTATAATCTATATGAATTTTTTAAACCCTTAACAGAAAGAACATTAACCAGGCAGAGCCAGAGAAGCAGCTGACACCACTAGTATGTGAAAAGAATGTTCCAAAAACAGTTCAAGTGTGTTCAGCGCTATCCATCATGCTGCTTCCTCTAATATTTCAAAGTCACATTTAAAAAGTGCTAATTACCATACTAAGAAAGAAAGAGGAAGTCAGCCGCTAGTGGAATTAAAGAGAATGTTAAGCCATCTGATTGTGTTCCCAAAACTAAACTTAATTTGAGTAACACAGATAACAACATGCAATAAGATACGTACTGTAAACTGTTTACTACTGATCAGAACAATCAATTTTTTTAAAACTCAAAAGGAATTGAGGAGTAAATCATTTATTTGCTGATATCTCACAAGCAGGGGATAAAGAGATAAATCAATCAAACTATCTGATGTCCATTATTCACTCATCCCTACTATTTAGAACATTGTTCTAGAGAAATAAATGCCAGTCCAGCAAAATTTAACATTCTTTATTTCTCCAGACACTCAGCCAGATTCTGCTTTAAATTATGTCAGGATGTAACTCGTTTATGACTAACTCCATGCTCAGTTCCATCAAGGTAAGTGAAATCAGAATCAGACCCACGATTTGCATGGAGTACAACATAAAATATAGGGTAGATCATGTCCTGGTCTTATGTGGCTATGCAAGGGAGAAAGACTCCTATTGTCTACACATCACACATCCTGGAGGAGAGAGCCTGGTACAAGGCCAAGTGGGCAGGGAGGACTGGGGAGTAGATAGGGGTACAAAAAAAGGGTTGGGCAGAGCCATGACTCTCCCTGACACAAGGTATGTAGGCATATGCAGAAACTGGAACTTGTGATTCCTGGTTCACAGACTCACCCTAGCTCAACTTGAGCAAGCATACTAAAACTAGTAGTGTGACTGTTGCAGCATGGGCCACCCAAGCTCAGACCCAAGAAGGATGGGCAGATGATTCAGGTAGCTAGCCCCTTTTGTCACCCACAATGCAATGTCCACTCTGCTATTTTTAAGCACTACCTCAAGCTGAATGCAAGCCCCATTCTGTTTACCCAAGCTGGGAATTATCCTTCCAGTTACAGTGCACGCAAGGCTGGATGCACAAGGAAATGGTCTAGCAATTTATTCTGCAGTGATATATGGGAGCCACAGAGGCACTGCACTTCACTGGGGCATCTCTCTGCTTCCAAGGGTCCCTTTCTGCATTTCCCCCTTAGCAAGGAATGTGTCACAAAGACAAAACTATCACTATGATCTGCGTTTAAATTTGTAAAGAATTTATAGTTCAGAAGAAATGAAATGATTGCAGAATAATATGCTAAAGATTGCTCATAACTGCTCTGCATCAGCACTCAAACTGACTTAGCCTTTTCCAAGACTCTGAACCTCGCATGTCACTCAGTTCTGTTCTAGTCAGTGTCGCCTGATGCCCTGTATACAACCAGTCACGTTATTTTTAAAAGCCAATTCAATACAGAGCTTGAACAAATTACATTACATACATCTAACTCTCAAGAGCTCGTCTGTACTCTCTTGCCTGCTAAGCAATAGCAGCATGTTGAATCTGAACTGGATGAAACCTGCAGCAGCTCCCAGTACACCTGTAACTTTCCCAACTTATTTCCAAAAAAATCCATTAAAATCATAAACCCAAAAACAAATGGGCATGTCACTCCTTCAGGGTTACAGGAAATAAACATATCATGACCGTTCTATAAGATCTTACACAATATGAAATTTAGCACAAAATACTGTTCGGTATAAAAGAATTCCATTCCCTTCCAACAAAAGATAGTCCCCTATTTAGTTTCAGCAATATAATGTGTGATCTATAGTCTTGAACCTTCATCCTCTCCTTTGTTAATGCAATTATCTCACCAACACAATAACATATCAGAACAAACTATACACTAATGCTCTCTTCCTGTTTGTTCTCTACAGATATTTGATGTGATTCTAGTCTCACACCATTATAAAATCAACAGTCACTCAGACAGTGGATCCATCCTGGCATAAGCCAGAAAAGAACCAGGTCTACAATAAAAGCTTTAAGGGGTCAGGTCTTCAGCTGGTGTAAATCAGTGCACTGATTTCATTGCATCATACTGACTTACACAAGCAAAGGCGTTGACTCAAGATATTTAATATTCTTCCTATGTAACATCCTCAGTCTGAGGACTGAAGTAAAAATGCTTGCTTTGTTTCTGCCTTTCTGGTTATGTTATGACAATCAAAAAACAAAAATCAGAAGAAAGGATGTGAAGCTAGTGCAAGCAATTGAGCCTAGGTGTTTTCATTTGAGAGAAAAATAACATTGTTTCAAACTCTTGTAAAAAGAGGGCCTGACAAATAAAATAGTTTAAAACACTGCCATCTGACATACACTGTGAACTTGGAAAAAATGAACATAAGAACTTTGATCAGCATGATCCTTCTATATAAATGATCTGGAACAGTATGTTCTGTTTTACTCACAATGCTTAGTTTTATCTTGAGAACACGGTAACAATACCTCCATCTCTTGCATGGGTAACCACATAGCTACAAATAAATATGTTTTTTGGTGTGATGTACTTGTTGGCAAGAATAATGGTTCTGATTTGCTGATTATGACTATTCAGGTGAAGACCATTATGGCATAAATGACAGATGAACACAAATATTCCTGAAGTCATCTCTGAGTTAATGATGAACAGGGGATCACATCACTTCAGATTGCATGTTATGAAGACAAGCTGCTGAAGAGCAGCTGTTTTACAGTGATCCTCAGATGGTTGTCTTAGATACTCAATAGTGGCAACAGTGAAATAATCATTGGTTATGAAACCCGAAAACGATACTAGTACTACTTTGATATCAGGAAATCTCACGTGCCAGATGGAATTCAGCATGGTCAGTACCCCATGGAAATGTCCAAGAAAACTCCAAATGCTACAAGAAGAGATTTTGATGATGCAGTTGATGACACTCTTAATTCTAAGTCTATACTAGAACAATTCTACAGAGTGGACATGGGGAGCTGTCTTTCAGATGATGACTGAGATTTTTATTCCCATCAGTGACCATAAAAATAGTTTTGTAAGACTTCCTGTTTATTTTCTTTCACTGATTTCCATGTTAAACGGGTACACCTTAGAAAAGCTTTTGTTCTGTTTTGGTTGCCATGCTCAATGGGCTTAACCAGACTGGACTGATTATATAATAGTAAACACTAGCCAATGCATAACAAGGATGAGAATCCAGCTCATGCCTCATAGCTGTGTTGGGTATGTGTTGCTAATAGGTAGAGCCCTGCAAATCCACGGATATCTGCATCTGCAGATACAACATGGATATCTGCCGACCATTTCTTGCGGATGCAGGTCGGATATGGATCCACGTATTTGCATCCGTGCAGGGCTCTGCTAATAAATAGCAGTACAAAATGGAGGGGGGGGTTCCACTCAAGTGAGGAACTAGTGACTCAATACACACTGGATGAAAATCCATGGAATTGAAGAATGCTCTTCTTACAGTTATTTCCCAACAACTGCTCTGTAAACCAGAGGGTCCTAACTAGTGCTGGATATAAGAATCCAACAGCATGGCTACATCTTCCCAAATTACAATCTGCCTAGTGGTCAATATTTCTGTAGGTGGTTCAGCTGGATACAGGATTCTTTCTTACTTCCTCTTCCATACTCTTGTTTAATTTCATGCTATTAACCACCTCCCATGTTCCATTCCAGAGGAATATTCTCATTGTTAGGTGGCGAGATTCTTGCAGCATTTTATAAAGCACTTTGGAATCCTTAGTGATACATGCTGTCTTAAAGGTGTCATCTGTTTAATTAAACTATTACTACCACCACTACCTCAATAAACTCTACGTCATATTATACACACACACAACTTTATACAAAATCAAGGCATTAACTTGAAAATACATTCCACTACAATCTCCCAAGTAGGCCCAATAAGCCAGTTCCTCCCCTACAATATGGCCTTTCTGCGAAGCATCACCCTCTGCAATTTTACTCTAATGTTAAGCTTTCTACCAATCCCCGAGAGGATAACCTGCACTGTAATGGTTAGTTTCAGATGACAGAGGGCAAGTCTCCACTGACAGAAGCAAATTCGGCACCATCCCATTGATCTTCCAAACTGACTGATCGGGTCTGCAAAGCCCTGGTCAGTTGATCAGGAAACCAATCTTGGAAGACCACCCCCATGGAATAAGTAGCACTGAGTTGGAGGAAAGACATTTCCCTCCAACTCAGCACACTAAAAACATCATAGTGAATAAGTGCTAGGCCAGTGGTTCCCAACTTGGGGCCTCGGGACCCCCAGGGGTCCACAGACACATTGCAGGGGGTCTGCAGAGCCTCTCCCTACAAGGGCTGGAATCCAGCTGCAGCCCCGATGCTCCCTGCCAGGGCTGCCTCTCCCCGCCTGTGGCTAGATCCCGGCAGGGGGATGGGGCCGCAGCAGCTCCTCGGCAGGGGCAAGGGAAGGGGGCCATAGCCACTCTGGCTCAACACCCCCCCAGCGGTGCGGGCCATGGCGGCAGCAGCACCACTCACCGGCTGTCCCACAAGGAGCCACCAGGTGGTGTAAGCCAGAGTCTGCCTGCGCAGGCCATGTTACATAATCAGCAAGGGGGGTGCAACAATTTTTTTGTTAAAAGGGGTCCCCAGCCTGAAGAAAGTTGGGAACCACTGTGCTAGGCAACTGGAGGGAGATATGCAGAGTATTTAAAATACTTTGTGTATCTCCCTTTGATTGACCAAAGAGCTGTCATAAGGATTTTTCCCCACTCCCTCTCCCCGAGTAGAAGAAAAGCAGGAATGTGGATGGAGGAAAAGGGTGGAAATATAAAACATGGGACAGGGAGGTCTTGGGACAGCTGTACTCTGTGCTGATCCTTGATTGTGTTTTTGGTCATCTTTAACATTTGCAGCCAAGTATAATTTAGAAAAACCATCAGCAAACCAGGTGTGATACTTCCCCAACTCACCAGGTTTCAAGATGAAGAAAATCCAGTTCAATTTAATATTTGCAAGTTATTCAGCTACTACAGTGATGAAAACTATTTAAATATTTACTTATGTTCTAGAGTCAGTTGAAATTTTTTTTAGATGGAAACAGCTATCGATCAGAAAGTGCAGTTTTATCAAAATCTAAACTATTTCACATGAACATGTTGATTTGCATTAAATTTTCTACAGAAAAAAATTCAGAACTATTCATTTTGACTACCTTATATCAATTTGGAAAAATCAAAACCTTTTTTTCCAATAGTGTTGAAATATTAGGTTTCGACTACCATTGTTCACTTAATTATGACTACTATAATATTAAAATATAACATGTCACCATTATCAAAACTAACATTTCAACCTTGCGAATTGAAATTTTTCTGAATTTCTGCTATGTGGAATTTTTTTTTTCTTTTCATTCTCATTTGAAAAGCATTCTTCCCCCTGAAATGAAAATTCAGGTTTCTAACCAACTCTACTACTTTGGATAAAAGACATTAGGTACAATAGGTAAGATAGATAAATTATGCCAGTGTAATACAGCACAAAGGGGAACAAAAAGAGGACTGTACAAGAAGAATCCATTCATTATCTTTGCACACACAGCCCTGACAGCCTGTGTTCAGCCTGGCCACAGCTGAGAAACTGGTTCATTAACTTTAATGGTGCTACTTACAGAAATATGCACTATATAAATGTTCAAAGGATTGGGCTCACTCAGAGAAATGTATTGATCTCGTTCTGCAAATTCAAATGCGAAGGAAAAAAAACTGGAGTCTCATCTGACTTAACAATCCAGGGGCACCAGTAAACAACACAAAAACATGGAGAGTCCAGTAAAAAATTAAAAAAAAAAAAAGTATGAGTGAGGAAAAAGAAGTCCTGGGACCATTTTAATTTTCCTCAACCAGCCCTTTCATTTCAGCTTATCCAAATCTCACTAAACTGTGATAATTTTTATATAGGGATAAACACTGTAGAAATAATTCAAGAACAGCTGAAGGCACAAAGAGGCTGTCCAACACCAGGCATGTGCACCTTCTCTTTTGACTCACAGCTGGTCTACACTCACAGTGAAGCTCGACATAAAGTTGCTTATCTTGACCTTCCGTAGCCTGTCTCTCCAATGTCAGAGCAGTAATTCCAGGAAAAAAAAAACCGGAGCTGTAATTCAAACTGTTAACACCACCCCTGAAAGTTGCATAGCATTGAGGTCAAAATCTACAATTCTAATTTAGGTCTGAGTAGCCAGAGAGTATCTCTACTAGTTCTCCCCATCCCCTATACCATGACAACACAGCCCCTCTCCTGCCTGTAGTCTTGGGAAGTTTTCAGTTAATTCCTCTCTCTGCATGAAGCACTGTGCCTTTCTGTTCTGCCTGCAATAGAGAAACAGCAAGGAAAGCGATTCCTGCTTTTTTTCCCCCTTTAGAGAAGCGGGGAGAGGGAGTGAACAGAGGATGACTGCCTCCTCATAAGCCTCTGTGCCTACTACCCACAGTGCAATGCATCTCAGGCGGTAATGTGAGCAGTGGGGGATGTGAGACCCCCAAGCAAGCCATTTGCTGTGATCACTCACCTTTGCCTTCTGTAATTCAAAATCTTAAAATCTAATTACAGCCCCCCCCAGTGTAGATGATTCTTCATACCCTGAAGAAGCTGTAATTGCGACCCAATTAATTCATCTCCCCACGATATTAAATTACATCACTACACGTTGCCTTGAGCCTCACCTTCCCAGGTCTGAACCCAAGCTCTGGGTGTCCCTAAACCTTTAACTGTTAGAAGCGGGAACAGGACAACAGAGGATGGACCACTCAGTAATTGCCCTGTTCTGTTCATTCCCTCTGAAGCATCTAGCAACTGCCACTGTTGGAGGACAGGATACTAGGCTAGATGGACCAGTCTGACCCAATGTGGCCATTTTTATGTTCTTGTATACTGCTGAAAACATGGAGATATATGCTATATAAAGTATACTAATGTTAATACATTTCTTTAAAAGACTTTGTTTAAAGAACTCTGGGTATTTAGCATCTCTGAAAATAAAAGTGCATATTTAAGTGTCTAAACACAGATTTCGGAGCCTAACTTTATGGACCCAGATACTAAAAGTTTGGTCACATTCTTCCTATTATAATGGAAGCTAAATACCCATACGGAAAGAAAAGCAGTCATTTACAGAATATAACTGCAATATGGAATTGTACAGATACCACACAGAAAGGGTATTGATGCATAATCAGCCCTAGCTTATTCCCATTGAACCCTCTGGAATTCTGCCAATGACGACAACATTTCTGGATTAGGCCCCAGACATTACAGACTACCACTCTTTTTTCATTTTTGTATGATTCTCCTTATTGAGTTTAGCAGTAGAATTGCAAAGCACGGTTATACAGCTGCCTCACGTCTTTCCAAAGGTGACAGTTTTTCTAAGGAGGGGGAAACAATTAATAAAAGTTCAAATTCTTCTTTAATTACACCACTGACTTTAGTGGGGTTACTCTAACCTGACACTGGGATAACAGAGCAAAGACTGACCCACAGTATGTAGATCAGTTTTGCGAAGTTTGTATAGCAGTTTTAAATCAGTGCAGATGAAAGCACCATCTATATTCTTTTAGAGCCATACAGAATGAGGCATTTCTGCACAAGTGGTCTGCATTGGGACCACATCCTAAACATAACCTATTCACATTCTGCAATGTAAACAAGTCAGCCCCTTTACTGTTTTCTAAATATCACACTGAGACTCATATTTCTAATGCAGCACTGTTTGTGTGCTTTCATAAAATCCCACATCTGCACAAAGAGTTCCAGTAATTAATTGTGTACCCCTGCTCACCTGACTCATGCACATCAATATCCTTACGCACCTGCAAGTTTTGTGAGAGTATTAGTGAAGGCAAAAAATAAATTTGGGCCAAATTTGAACTACATCTATTATGGGGATGTGAACTATAGAAATGCTTCTAAAATATAGGGACCAATTTTCTGCTGATTTAAATGAGCAAGCTGCTGCACAGTTAGTGGACTAATACTAATCTATACCAATCATTTACAATCCCAAGTCTTGAGTGGAATACAAGTGCAGACTCAATTACAAATAAATGTTTTAAAATTAAAATAAAAGTTGAGATCTGATTCCTCATAAAGTTAGAGCAACAGCGCTCATTCAAGCCTATATGTCCTTTTTTTGCTTATCCACTCTCAAATTCCTGTGTTTCCCCTATAAAGGAGTTGATAACTTTGCAAACTATTGGCTCTGCAAAAGAAATGCAGCTCTCTGACTTCAAGTGCTAAAGATATCAAACTGTATAGGACAGGGGACTGCAACCTCAGGCTCTGGAGCCTCATGTGGCTCTTAGCTGCCCCCTTGCAGCTGCAGCTTCCACCTCCCTCCCCAACTCCCCGCCACCAGATGACCTTGTGAGTGGCCTGCACCAGGCTCTGGGCACCCCACTGCCACTGGGGGTCCTGCAGGCAGCTACCCCCTACCAGGGGACCCTTTGGTAGATGCCCTGGCCCAGCATCCCTCTTCCCCCACCCAGAAGGCTACACCTACTTCAGCATTCAAAACACTTATCAAAGGAACTTTTTTAAACATCATTTTTCATTGTTGGGTTGCTGACTCCTGCAATAGGAGCAACAACCACCAGAGGAACTCAACTCACAGCAGGTAAAAGACTGAACAATTCACCTTTAAATCTTGTGCACTTCCTCTGTCTTACCAAGAGTAAATTTGGGTCCAGTCTTGAGCTGATGGAATTATCAATGCTCTCAATTCCTCCAGAGACGAGGGCATTCAGCAATTCAGAACCAATTTCTTTCTGCCCTCAAGAGTGATACAAATTCAAAGTCATGTTCCACTTACAGATCATCTCTGCAAGCATATACAGCCTTCTAAAATCAGAAGGAGGTGGCAACACGCTAAAACAAGCAACCGAAATATCTAAAACAAGGGACCTGGCAGCAAAGGGAGACTTTATTACCCAGACATCTGTTGGGAAGGAAATACAGGAAAACATAAAATTTTCAGTAAGTTTAAATGTTTCAGGGGCAACTTTTTATTCCAGGAAGTATAGGAAGTAACCCAGGATTCATCCATTTTAGACTCGATTCCAATCAACAGGGAATTGGCAGCAAACCTGAAGATGAAAAGGAAGTGGGTGATCATGAAATGATTGATACCATAAAATCTAAGCAAAACTAGAAATGAGAGTAGCAGAATAAGGATAATGCACATCAGAAAAACAGAGTTTAAACAAACTCAAAACTGGCAGGTAAGGTCCAGTGGGAAGAAAATCTAAGGGGAAAAGAAGTTCTAGAGAGCTGGCAGTTCCTCAAGAAGACACTATTAAAGGCACAACTGCAAACTATTCCAATGCAAATGAAAGAAGAAGAATAGTAAGAAACCATTATCATTCATCAGCAGCTTCTTAATGACCTGAAAATTGCAAGGAATCCTACAAAACCTGGACATATGGTCAAATTCATAAGGAGAACAAAAGAAAAACAAGTATGTAGGTCAAAATCAGGAAGACTAAAGGCTCATCTGCACTATAACTTACATCACTCAGGGTAGTTAATAGGTCACAACCCCCTCAAGCAACTTAACTAACACCAACCTAAGAACCACCGTGAACAGCACTATGTTGGCACGACAGCTTGCTGGTTTTATTATGCTGACAGGAGAGCTGCATTATTATAGCACATCTAGTAGAGACTATCCCTGTGGAAGAAAATAAGGTACACATAGGAAGCAACATAAATAGCAATAAGAAGTTCTTTAAAGGCATTAGCAAGAGAAAGATGAAGAAAAGCATAGGTCTTCAACTTAGCAGGGAAGAAAAACTAATAACTGCTGACATCAAGAAAGCTGAGGTGCTTAATATCTGTTTTGTTTCAATCATCACTAAAAAGGTAAATGATGACCAGATGCTCAACACAAGTAATATTAACAACCAGGGAAAAGAAATGGAAGCCACAACAGGGAAAGAACAGGTTAAAGCAATGTTTCCCAACCAGTGTGCTGTGGGACACCAGTGTGCCCTCAGGCCTGAGCAGGTGTGCCATGGAATTTTTCGAAAAACTACTCAGAGTGCTGGATTGGCTCATGAATATTCATGAGTTCATTCAGAGACTATATAGTGGTGTGCCTCAAAATAACTAGCAGTATCAGGGTGTGTCACAGCAGAGACTAGGTTGGGAACCACTGGGTTGAAGAGCATTTAAATAGGTTAGCCATGTTCAAGTTGGCAGGACCTGACGAAATTCATCCTAGGGTATTTAAGGAACTAACTGAAGCAATCTCAGAGCCATTACCAATTATCTTTGAGAACTTCTGGAGGAAAGAAGAGTTCCCAGAAGACTGGAGAAGGTCAACCATAACACACATCTTAAAAAGGGGACCAAAGTGTACCACCAGGGGAATTATAGACAAATCAGCTGAACTCCAATACTTGGAAAGATACTGGAGGCAAGTTATTAAACAATCACTTTTTAATTACCTGAAGTAAAATAGGGTTATATAAAATTGTCAGCATGGATTCATCAAGAACAAATCATGTCAAACCAATTTAATTCCTTCTCTGATAGAATTAGTGACCTAGTGGTGGGGAGGGAAGCAAAAAACATGATATACCTTGATTTTATTAAAATACTTGACACAGTTCTTTCTGCACAATACTCTTATAATAAAACTATGGAAATGTAGTCTATGTAAATTACTATAATGTGGGTGCATAGTTGGTTGAAACACCGTATACAAAGGGTATGTCTACATCTAAAAATCTTAGCTCAGACTTCCTTGGTCCAAACTAAAAACAATGCCTGGTTAGTTCAAACTAAAAAACACTGTTAGTTCGAACTAACTGCTTAATTCAAATTTATTTAGTTTGAACTACCACACCTACCACCATGTTAGCATGGCTAAAGTTTGAACTAGCATGATGTAGCCGTGCTAGTTTGAACTAACCGCTTAGTTTAAACTAAAGTTTGAATTTAGTTTGAACTAAACTCTAAGTTTGAACAACCAGTTCAAACGAGGCAAAGGCGAGTGTGCATGGGGACCAAATTAGTCCAGATTAAGCCTCCTTAATCCGGACTAATTTGCTAGTGTAGACATAGCCAAAAAGAGTAAATTATCAATGGTTTGCTGGCAAATTTGGAAGACATATCTAGAGGACTTCCACAGGGGTCAGTCTTAGGTCCGGTACTATTCAATTATTTCAGTAATGACTTGGATAATGCAACTAGAGCAGGGTTGTCAAACATGTGGTTCACAGGCCATGTTCAGCCTGTGAACCTCTTCCATCCAGCCCCTAATTGCACTTGGCAGGACCACACTCTCTCCCTAACAATGGGGGGTGGGGGTCTTGCATACCCAGAGCTGTCCCTACGGTGGTGTGGGGCCTGGGACCAATCAGCCTGTGGGGGGCCCCCAGCTACTGCCCCACACTAGCAGTGTGTGGGTGGGCTGGCCCAGTGGCTTGCCCCAGACTCCCACCCCTCCCTGAGGCAGGGGTAGATTGGCCCAGTTTAGGGGCTGGGCTTTACTCATGAGCCCCACCTCTGGGCCAGCCCTCCCCACCCCCAGGGTGGGACAGCCAGCCCAGGGGAGGGGCAGGAGAGCAGAGCCAGGCCTCTGGGACAGCTGTTTCCTGTGGGGATGAGGCAAGCCAGCCAAGAACAGAAGCTGATTTTGTGATTCCGCACCTCCTCCACTGCATTTGGCTCCATGCTGAAAGCACCAGGGAAAGGGCAGCACGTCTGTGAGCAGGGCAGTGATGCAGGCCCCACACTGCCCTGCTCGTGGAAGGATACCGCAAGGCTCACAGAACAGTGGGGCTTGGAGCAATTGCCCCTCCTCTCTCTCTCTCTCTCTCTCTCACACACACACACACACACACACACACACACCCCCCCGCCGGGCAGCACGGCGCATACCCGATGCTCTGCAATGCCATTAGAGTGTCAGGTCTCACAACAATGCAGAGCACTGGATAGTGAGATTGCACTCTGTGGCTATGTCTACATCTCCAATTTTAGTTCAGATTTGCTAGTCCAAACTGAAGAAGTCCAAGGTTAGTCTGAACTAACCTCGGGCTAGTTCGAACTAACCGTGCATTCTAGTTTGAACTAATGCTTAGTTCTAACTAGAACATGTGGTTAGTTAAAACTAATAGCTTAGTTTGAATTTTTTAAGTTTGGACTTTGCCTTAGTCCGGGTCTTGCCCACACCTAATTGGAACTAAAGTTCAAACTAGTGCTGGGTTTTACTAATCCGGATGAAGCTTTGCCTAGTTTGAACTAAGAAATTGCTTAGTTCGGACTAGGCAAAACCTTACACAGCCAGGCGTTAAATTAATCCGGGCTAAACTTCCTTAGTCCAGACTAACTTAGCCTCTGAGACCACTCTCCCCCCCAACAGAGGGAGAGAGAGAGTGGTATCACGGAGCACAGTTTCTCCTACACAGCACTCCACAATGCCGCAAGAGTGCCGTAATATTCCAATTTATGGTACGTACAGCCCATCTGAAGTACACTTAAGTCAAACCTGTCCCATCACAGCAAATGAGTTTGACACCCCTGAAGTAGAGAGTATGCCTACAAAATCTGAAGAGGACACTAAGCTGGGAGAGGTTGAAAAACATTTTGGAAGGCAGATTTAAAATTCAAAATAACATTGATAAATTGGAGAATTGGTTTGAATTCAACAAAATGAAATTCAACAAAGACAAGTGAAAAATTGATCTGGAAATTATAATGGACCAAAAATGAATCAAGTTGTCAGTGAAATGCAGCTGCAAAGAAGGTGAATATGACTCTGGGCAGTAGTAACAAGGGTGTTGTATGTAAGACACAAGGTAACTGTACATCCGTTTGACACTGGTGAACCCCCATCTGAAATAATACTTGCTGTTTTGGGCACTACAATTTGGGAAAGATGTGGACTAACTGGCAAGTGTCCCAAGGAGAGCAAGAAAAATAATAAAAGGTTTAGAAAACCTTATATCTGAGAATGGGTTTAAAAAAAGGGACATCTTTAGTTCTGAGAAAAGACAATTGAGGGTGGACCTGATAACAGTCTTCTAATATGTAAAAGCCTGTTGCAAAGATGACAATGATCAATTGTTCTCCATGTCCACTGAAATTAGGACAAGAAGGAATGAGCTTAATATGCTTCAAGAGAGATATGGGTTAGATATTAGAAAAAAACTTTATAACTATAAGGGTAGTCAAACTCTGGAATAGGTCTACAAGAGAGGTTGTGGAGTTCCCTCATCAGTGGAACCTTTAAAAATAAGTTGGACAAACAGCTGTTAGGGACATTTCAAGTTTATTTAGTCCTGACTCAATGCACAGGCTGGACTTGATGACTTCACAAGGTCCATTCCAGCCTTACATTTTTTTGACTGTATGCTCTATAGTATGCTCTTCCCAAATACAGTGCAGTCAAAACATCTATCCAGTTTTTCAGAGGACATATACACAAAGATACAACTAACTACAGAAAAACACATTACAGCCCTTTATGATGTAAAACACTGAGAACACATGCTTGTCAAGAAGGTCTCATGCCTGACAAAAACATGATTGCCTTCGAGTACTTTTCAACCTATAATCCTTTTGAGCTTCCAGATGGCCTTAATTAAAATAAAACAGTTTCTAATTTACAGCACAGGAAACATTCTGAGTTTGTTGCTGAAGTAGAGTTAGCGAAACCCCACTAACCCTGATCTCACCCCAGACAGCCACTTCTATGACTAATTTATCTGCTCAAGATCCCGATGTATTCATAAGTCTTTTTTACTGCAATAATTATAAAGTGCTTCCATGGCACTTGAACTCCAAATAAATAAATGGTTTCACATAAAAATGGATATTATTAACAGAAGAAGAACTACTGACTTCTTTTCAGTTCATCTTGCGTCCATTTGAGTTTTTCAGCTCCAGATACAGAGGCTGAACACAAAGACAAAGAACTTTTGGTCTGGAATATTAATAGCTGCCTTGCTTTTCCTCTCATATACACTACATTTTCTAAGTGTGACATCACTGCTCTGAAGCTTCTAAGTGGAATACCACTTGTCTTTGCACATACTTGTCATGTATCTCACTAGGCTGCTTTTCCTGTATACAAACAGCCATGGAAATGACATGTGTTTCCTCAGCTTTGCACCATGTGTGCAGTCCATATCCACTCAAAGTATAATCATGCAAACAATCCCTCTAGATTTGTCTTTGGATTTAAAGTTCTTAACCCTTTTTTGGCTGCTTTTCACAATTGAAATGAATGGCTCCTTCATAATTACATATTTTCCAGATATTTTTGTCAAATTAATAAGAATTTTATGGTTTAGTCTAAAACCCAAAAGAGTATGCATGAACTGGACAAGGTATATTGTGCAATCCCAGTGGACCAGAAATTATGGCCTTTGTGATTAATTTCCCCTGTTAATAAAAAAAGTCATTACCAGAAGAAGAAAATCAAAATGGTATTACAAACAAAACTATAGGATGCTCTAATTTTACTGTATAAAAAATATGCTTTGATGCCTGTAGCATGTAAAGATTAAGTAAGATTTGGAGAAGTTTCAGAAAGTCTATCAGAAGCTAACTCAGCTTTTGCTCTTTAAATCACAAAATACGACATTACAGAGCTAACTGTACTTTGTTAACAGTGAATATATTTTCCTCTATAGGTCATTTGTTAACTTCAGACAATACAATCTTAATTTCCGTGTTAAATTACCCAGCACTAATACCATTTCATTACACCAAAGCCACCTAACTCCAGCTCAAGTCCTAAAGCTTACAGTCACACTACTTTGCACTGCAACAGAGATAAAAAGCAGCTGTAAATTCTGTAAGCAGCTGTTTAAATTTAAATAAGCTTGATCAGATCAGAGGATCTGGTTGTTGGTGCCAAGAAGCACCTATATCCATATTTAGTCACTTAATTAAGCAGCATGGTGTTTCCCCAGCAGTTCTCTCTGACTTCACACAATTAAGGGTTACTCTGTGAGTAGGTATTCACAGGATTGCCATTAGGTCCAACTAGACATAAGCAGCATCATTATACTTTACTTTTTTCAGTCAGGAAGCTGGACTTCCTTCTCCACTGATTGGCTATTTGTGATCCTCATCATGCTAGTCCAATGGTCGTCAAACCACGGGTCGCAATCCACTATTGGTCACAGACCCATTGGTACTGGGTTGCGCAACTGCAGCCACAGCTGGGGTGGGGGGGAGGAGTTTAAAAGGACACCAGCAGTCCCGCTGTCGCCTGCCCCTCTGGGCAGCTGGTGACTTGTCAATTTCCCATGACTTCTTCCACCCAAGTATAGCAGCTGCAGGAAACTGACAAGGATGCCGGCCACTCTAGGTAAGTCAGGTTTTAGCAGAGTGGTTGGTGTCCTTGTCAGTTTCCTGCAGCTGCTACCCCCTGGGTGGAAGCAGCTGCAGGAAACTTCAAAGGACCCAGCTGCCTTGGGGTATAGGTAGCAGCAGGATAGCTGGCATCATTTTAAACTTCCCGCGGCTGCTTCCACCCAAACCAAGGGTAGCAGCTGCAAGAAACCAACAGGGATGCCAGCTGCTCTGGGTAGTCAGGTTTTAGCAGAGCAGTCAGCGTCCTCATCAGTTTCCCGGCTGCTACCCCTGGGTGGAAGCAGCTGCGGGAAACTGACAGGATGCCAGCTGCCCAGCTAAAACTTGACTATCCAGAGCAGCTGGTGTCCTTGTCAATTTTCCATGGCTGCTACCCCTGGATGGAAGCAGCCATGGTGAATTGACAGGATGCCAGCTACCCTGGGATGGAGGTAGCAGCAGGACAGCCAGCTTCCTTGTCAATTTCCCACAGCTGCTTCCACCCAGGTATACAAGCCATGGGAAAATTTATAACTGTGTCAGGTCAAGGTCAAATAATTTTTTTCAACTGGGTCCTGAGAAAAAAAGTTTGATGACCACTGCGCTAGTCCTTTCCAACTTGTCACTCCCTCTCACGCTTCCAATCCTCCTTCTCCCAATCCCTTGCCCCTCACTGCAATGTCCCTCTATTCCTTTTTCCTTCCTCTCCTCCCATGCTCTAAGAGTGATTCATTACCTCTTAACAATTCTCTTCACTCTACTCAGGTGTACGTGTGTGAGAGTGTGAGCATAAACGAGCTAGCAATATTTGCCAACCATTACCCTCACTATTTTGCTTATACATAGTATCCCTTTCCCCCTTACCCTTTGTCTTACGTTCTATTTAGAATGTAAACTTTTTAGGGTAGAGACATTTGTTTTATGTGTTTGTACAACAGCTAGTGCAGTGGGATCAAGATCATGACTGGGACCTTTAGATAAGATCAATAATAGATCAATAGATAAAAAAATAAAATAAAATGGTAATACATGATGATAAACACTTTTTTAACCCTTCTTCCCTTCCTTGAACACAATTCCAATTAACATTAAAAACATGTTGACAAGAATAACTATGTATACGCTCCAGGGGAATCCCCACATAACGTGTCAAAATGGCATTATAGCTGGTTAGCACTGCTGGGAAAGCCCAAACGCTACCATTTACACCCAGGGAACTGGCCCCAAATATTGACAGTTACCTATATTATCCCTGAAATCAGAGCTCAATTTCACTGTAATCCCCACCAGTGATTTTCCTCACTAACACTTTCTAATTTATCTTAAACAAAACAGCTTAGTTGTGAGCATCTGGTCCTCTTCCATCCCAGTAATTTACTATATTTCTGGCTTCTTTTGGATTAGTGAAAGTTGAGAAATTATCTGAATTGTTACCATGCTGGGTATTTTAGCATCATTTACCAGGCAACATTATGGAAGATAATTGGGATTGCCTATATATGTTACACTATTTTTCACATGAAATGTACTGACATTTTTTTAAATTGCCATTAGAGTAGGTGTTACCTATTTAGCAATGTCTTGATTTCTCACCTGAGTCTTTCTGTAACTGGAGTACTTGCAATAGGATATAAAATACGTTTTGTCTTACCTAGCCATCGTATTTTATTTTATATGAGAGAGAGAGAGACAGACAGAGAGAGAGAGAATTTTCCTGAGCTCTAAACTAAATTTCCATGCAAACATCATGACCCAGAAAAAATGAATGTTATGTAATTCTTTAAGCCCAATATAGAGAACAACTTTTAAAATAAAATACTTTTACAGGCTGCTTTGCCATCGTTGACCCTGCAGTGGTGGCACAGAGAATTCAGTCTCCCACAAAGCTTGTAGATCTAAAGAATGACTTATGTTTCTGTTGATAATTTACGGACTGTCTTTAAGTACCCTTTGATGACTGAGTGTATTCATTTCTTCATAGCTAAGACTGCCTATTCACTTTCATGAGTTGAAGCCTGTTTTCTTCTTTAGCAGGCTTTTTACTAGGCCAAGAGACTTGCTGGGAAAACCTTTTCCATGAAAAAGGTTACACACAAGAAAGTAGAAGAAAGCACTTCTCGCTAAACTCTTACAAAAGCATACCAAAAGAAAACAAAATATTGTTATGAGTCAGTGGATTTCAATGTTACAAAACAAGTACTTATTTCTATGTTATCGTATTAGCTGTCTATATTCCAAACAGACGGTCATTTAATGATAAATAATTCACTTACGTTACTGAAACTCTGGGGCTGAGAAAAAAAGCAGACATAGCTAGGAGATTCAAAGTAAAGGGTCTCATTCTGCAAACCCCAATTTACTTCAGTGAATAATCCAGAGCCACGTCAATAAGATTACTTCTGTGAGTAAGCATTTGCAGGATCAGGCTCTAGAGCTCTCATAAGAATATTAGTTCTATTCTCACATGCATTACAAACAGAGTATTTCATTACATGATCATACAACATAAATTCCATTATAGAAAATGCTATGTGTGGGTGAAGGTTTTATTTAACCAAAACTTAGTAGCAAACAATATCATTTAGCTATATAAATCAGGTCATGAGCTTTCAACTAGATCTGCACTCTGTGCCCTTGTGGATTCTTACATACCATCCATAGGGATTCAATGACAGGAGAGGAACTATAAGAAAAAAATGTAGTTTCTTTTCATTACATTGTGTTGTGTGGTATTGTTATTTTGCTGAAGAATAATCAGTTCCCAGAGGTGTGTGATCATATGCGGAAGGCAACATCGCATATGCATTGATGTAAAAATTTCCACAATTAAATGTTGAGGGAATAGCTGAGAGAAGAAGCCTTATAATGTCACAGAGTCAAGAAATTGTACCTTAGTCACTAGAATCACTACTACAATGAATGTGACCAAAGTCAATAAATATCCAACAGTGTAGGAGAGAAACTGGAATTTCCATTTCATAGAAAACTCTAATTTTGTTTTCATTCTAATTCACCACCAAATTTAAAAAAAAAAGAGTCCAACTTTCCCATAAAACAAGTTTCTTGAAAAAAATTGGGGGTCAACTGAAACAGACCATATTGATAAAACTGAAATGTTTTGTTCTGAGTATTTTTACTTTGTATTCTATTAAAATTTATAATATACTATCAATTTTAAAAAGAAATTGTTTTCAAAATGAAAAATTGCTATTCACTCCAACTTTGTTAAATGATTTTTGTGTCAAAATCAACACTTCTCCCCTAAAATGTTTTGATTTTGACAAAACAACATTTTCTATCAGAAAAACCGCTGTCAGAAAATTTTTGACCAGCTCTAGTTGCAACATTTCTGTGCATGCTTAAGGGCTAAAAACTGTAGTATTTATTCACAGCTCTCAACCAGGCACAGAGTGGAGATGCCGTGACTCTGGTTGAGTATAAGTCAGCACCTCTGTCCCAGGGAGGCACAGTGTCTCATGAAGTTCCATAGCTCTGTTTGGAAGCAGTGCAGGGGCAGCTCAAGGGGCTGTGGCACCCTAACTGGCTTTCACCTTTGTGGCACTCCCCCTATACAGGAGAGGGGAGCAGAATCCAGCCTCTGCTTTGGGCTGGCTCGCCCCACCCCAGGGCAGGGAACAGCCGGCCCAGGGCAGAGCAGGCTAGCCCATGCAGCAGACTGCACTCTCCCGTCCATCCCCTGGGCCAACTGTTCCACCCTGAGGGAGGAGAGGTTGGGCAAGAGAGTGGGGAATGGTTGGCTCGGGGAGCAGCAGGAGCACGGAGTCTAGTTTCTGGGCCAGCCCATCCTGCACCAGGCATGGCACCCCTAAGCCAGTGGCATCCTGAACCAAGCCTCATTGGCTTATGAGAAGAGCCAGCCCCAAAGCAATGAACAATATGCAGGAGATCAAGGTACAATCTGTTGCTGTAATTTAAAAGGTGTAGCTCAGGGTATCACACACGCTATTATTAGAGCCCTGCACAGATACAAGTAAGTGGATCCGTATCCAACCTGCATCTGCAATAAATGGTCCACGGATATCCGAGTTGTATCTGCGGATGCGGATACAAAGCGGATATCTGCAGATCTGCAGGGCTCTACCTATGACCATATGGACTGTCAGTTTCTATAGCCAAGCCTAGGATGGGATGGAGCCCTTCACCGCCAAATCTCTGCCTTCTTTTCAGTAAGGTTTTTTGTTGGCTAGGCACTCCCTCAAGCACACGGACTGAGAACCTGCACAACCCTCACACAAACTAAATAAGCGGGGTGAAGGCCCTTAGAGCCTTCCCCATTTTATCCATAAACACAGGAGACCAACCATACCTAAGCCATGAATCAGTAAGAAGTGCTTTGATCACATATTTGCTCACTGAGAAGAAAATCTTTCAAACATACTTTCAGATGAGAGAACATTAAAAAATAAAACCTCAGACCTCAGATTTTTTTAGTTAAGTTTAGTTGATAATCATCACTAATTAGACTGATAGCTAAAAGGTTCAAATATAAATCTCCACTATAATAGTCAACACATTGATGCCATTTTTTTTGGGTCCCCTTCCAATCAGGGAGTTCTCCCTCTCCTGAGGATTTTACCCATTCCTTCTCCATCCAACTTTCCGAAAATAAATTTTGTTCCATCAAAAACAAAATAAACTAGAGAAAGCAACAGCTATAAAGGAAACACTGGCCACCACATTCGTTAATTCCATTACTTGTATATTTAATCCATAGAACATTAATGTAGACAAACAACTATAATTACATAATACATGTATATAGTCATTAATGTATTAAAACCATGAATCATTTCAAAAGGTTGCATTTATGAGTGATAATATTTGTTTCAAGTACTGGAAACATCCTTCTTGTAGACCATTTTTTATGCATGCATAAAGGCTGAGGGACCATCATATGCAATCCTAATCCTATGACCCTATTCTTCATTCTCCAGGATAAATTCTTTTGAAAGACCGAGTCAGTTTGTTCAATAAAATCTCATGGTCTAAGGGCTGTATCACAAAAAACATCTTATTTTCAAACATATCATTTCTGAATACGGGGCCGTCTTAGTTTTGCATTATACTTTCATGATACTTTTCTGATTTTGCCCTATCACCCATAAATACAATATATTGCATAGTGTAATCCATTAAACTACCCTTCATGTTTTTGATTCTGATAAATAGAGTACTGTATTTTGTAATTAGAAAAATGACCTTATTTTTCCAGAACTGAAAGCTAACTCAGAGTTCAATTTAAAGACAAACTTTTGCCCTGTGTCTGAAACATAATTTAAACATAAATCAGATTCGCATTAAGCACCCTTTCAAATGCAATTGTCTGTTTGCAAGCTATTAACTTATACTGCAGCTATACAGAGAAAGTTTTCATTAGAACTCACTACCTCTTTCTCATGGCTTATCACAATATGTTAATCCACTTTTTTAAATATTTCTGCAGCAAATAAAAAGATTATGAAAACCAGAATAGCATGTCAACAAATAAGCACAGGATATGGCAGAAAATAAACTTCCTGTTTCCATATATCTGCCATGGAAAATTAACCTAGAACAAAAGGGGTAAATCAATTTACGTCAAAAACATATGAAAGTTTACTTTACCATGAAAGTTGATTGCTTAGATACAGGATGATGAGAAATATAAATTGACACTAATAGGAGACTATTTTTCCCCAATCCTATGTTCAATAGGACAATATAACTGCTCACATTATCCAGTTTCATCTTTTTACATAAATCTAAACAAACAAATTGCAAGCCCAGGAATGTGCCTCAACCTTGACCTGGAAAGAATGGGTCATATTTTGTTCTCATTTGTATCAGGGTAAATCTGGAGTAATATCATTGGCCTCAGTGGAGCTACTCCAGATTTGGAATAACTTCAAAGTTAGTGAAATTACAATACAAACAAATAGTGTAAGCAAACTCAGAAATAGATCCACTACCTCTATCAGAAATGGATTAATCAGTTTCAACTGACTTCATGTTTTACTACGGATTTACACTAGTATAAGTTAGAACAGAATTAACCTCTACAGGCCAGTAGAAGAGCGATATAATTATATCAGGACTTAATGTTATCCTGTAATTACAAACCTGAGTGAGAGCAGTACAGAGCTCTAAGTAAGCACGTCTGACTGAGAAGTAAACTTGAATATTATTAGAGCTGGAAGGTTATGATTTTGGTCGGCTGCCTTCAAAGGAAACCGCCATTCAATCCACTGGTGCATTCTGAGATTGAGGACACGGCTTTTATGAGAATGAATATGATGTAACTGATTTAAAATATCCTGTTCTTAAAAACTTGGCGCAGTAGCATTAAACCTCCATATTTAAGTCTAACGCAAAAGGTTATGCAGCCACTTTCAAGATCAGAAATAAGAGTCTGGCATGTGGTACAAGGCCAACCCTACAGGAAGCATCCTACATATTCATGGAACTAAATTCATAATATTCAGATGATATCTTCCCATACAGAACTTAAGGACTCCTTCAATGAACTTTCAAGATCAAAGTCTTCTGATATAAACAGAATGTACAAATGGAAAGGATTCCAGTTTCACAAAGAGAATTTCCACCCAAAACAAATTAAAACAGCACCTTTGAAAATGTTTCCATAGCATTGAGTTCAGGGACCCTCTCAAATTACCTTACAAAGGGATACACTTCCCATTATAAAGTAATTATTTTTGTGCTTTAGTCTACACCTTCCCTTTTTAAAAAGCAGTATGGTAAAGTTACTGCTTTTTCTGTGTGACTGCATTTTTTTCCACTATGACTTTATACTACATATGCCTCACCTCCCTTTCAAATAAACTTAAAATTAATCCAGAAAATAGAGATATTACCCATCTGGAGAAGTGATGATGAGCCATAGAGGTGGTGATTTTCCGCAGTTGTTGTTTCAGACCCCAATAATTGCTTATGTCGTATTAGTATTTATTACTTCAGATTTGAGAGAGATAAAAGAAACTAGAATTCTGCATTGCGCATTTGTATACATAGATTTAATGCAAAATTACTATAAAGACATCTAAATACTCATTTGCACATACAAATACCTGATACAAATGACCAATTGCAGTAGTTGCGCTTAATGGATCCAAAGAACTGCACAGGAACCTCTGACCTGTTTTCTAAGGGTCTGGCCCATAGGTCTTGACTGTATATTTAATTACTGCTTGCCTCTTCCTATGACTCTACTTCGCACAGCCAGTGTTTCTAAAACAGGTCACATCTTCAAACTAAGCACTGGGAAATCACTGCAAACCTACTTATCTAGGTCTCTGATAAAAAAGTCTAACTAGAATTCTTTTGAAAGTTATGCCAATAATAAATTCTTCTCCCACACCTCACCAACCTTATACACAGAACAGCTCGGCATTCTACATATTAAAAAAACAAGGAAGATGGAATAAGTAGGGGTTAAAGTAAGCCAGAACATGGTAGAATGCCATTCCAGGGGCCACTATTTTTAGGGGCTCAGCGTTCCGAGGCCCCCCAAATTAAAAAATGGAGGCAGAACACTGCGTTCCAGAGCCTACCATTTAAAAATAGTGGGTCCCAGAATGCTACATTCTGGCTCCTTCTTCTGTTTTTAGAGGCCAGAATGCTGAGCCCCTAAAAATAGCAAGCCCTGGAATGGCATCACATTGTGTTCCAGCAGGGCAGGGAGCTTTTAAAACTCCACCCCCGCCCCCCCAGCCTGGTCTCACCGAGCATGCTCAGAGGCTTTGAGCATGCTTAGTGAGTAGGCTCTAGGCTGAAGCCTGGTCTCTCTGAGCATGCTCAGTGAGACCAGGGTCTAGGCTGAAGCCTGAGCCGAGACCAGGGCCACTCCCCATAGCAGCCAGGTCAGGGGGCCATAGGGGACTGGTTTTCCAGGACAGACAAGCTGGCCTGGTGGGGAAAGGGCATGGAGGAGCAGCGGCAAGATGGGGGCTGGAGGCAGTACCTGGGATGGGGATAGGAGTGAGGGGCAGTAGCTGGGATGGGTGAGGGGGGCCCACACTGGAATGGGGGGGGGGCGCCAAATTATACTTTAACCCCTGGGAATAAACACTTTCTTTCAGGCAAACCAGACTGCTTGGTGACCTTCTGCAAATCACACCAGTCAAGATGATTACTGTGTCAGATGCTCAGGAACACTAGTTTTAGAGCAGGAGAAAGTTTTATTTAATACGGGGCCTTTTTTGGTAAATGAGTTATATATAGATTCCTCCATGCATTTTTCCTGTTACAGGAAAATCAGAGATAGAGTATGATAGTCTTATTTACACTGTGTAGTACCTCCAATATTACCCCTGAAAACTGAATTATTTGAGGAGTTGAGCTATTACAGATATCTAAATCTGATTCACAATTAGTTATGGTTGCAGAGTGCACTTCCACATAGGGAAACCTTGCTGCAACGTCACCACAGAACTGTGTTTTTCAGGCTGGTCAAGACTGGAAGCAGAAACTACATATTTAGATATTAAAGTCATCTTTGGAAGACTTCACAAATATTTATCTCAAACCAAGATTCACTCCTATCAAGAAAGCTCTCCCTTCCCAAACTCTCATGCTAGGGCTTCTCTCTGTCCTTGAGGTTCTGCAAGTCTCGTTCCCTCAGCCTAAAATAAACAGAAACACAAACCCCAGCTAGTCTTTTTTTTTTTAATTAATTACTAGTAGTAGTAGTAGTAGTAGTAGTAGTAGTAGTAGTAGTAGTAGTAGTAGAAGATGATCCCAACTGGTCTCCCAATAGTTTTCGCTAAAGAGAGAAGTCAGTAGAGATGCTAATTCCTTTTTCATTAACCAAAATGGTCTTCTTCATAACACTACAAAGTCAACTGGCATTTAAAATTTCTATTGTTACCAACTGACATCTCTAGTCTGACAAGGAAAAAAAAGAAAACAAAGTCATTTAAATCAAAATATCTAAGATTATTTATTGCTATTAATGTTTAAAACCTGAAATGATTCTGCTCTCCACATTATTTCTAAATAATATGGGCATAAGAAGCAGGGTTGATCCTTCCACAGAGGCAATCTAGGTGATCACTTGGGACAGCGGTTTTCAATGTTTTTCCTTGGGACCCAGTTAAAAAAAATATATATATGTCTGTGACCCAACAATTCCATCTTTCAGCAATGCATTCCAGTCTTTTGGTGCAGCAGCAGGGGCACCACAACCCACTACCTGTGGGTCTGTGATCCAGTACTGGGGTCCCAACCCATAGTTTGAAAATCACTGGCCTAGGGCACCAACTATTAGGGGAAGCCAAGGGCTGGGCTGGGGCCAGCAAGCCTATCCCACCCTACTTTGCTCCCTGTCCATGGTTGAGATGCAGTGCTGGACCCCTGGCTGGGGCCAGACCCCCTGCCAGGGGGTGGGAGGCCACCAAAATCAGCATTGGCCTAGGGCACCAAAAAACCTTGGACTAGCCCTGATACGAAGCAATACATTTTAGCAACACTAACATTAGTGTGCAAGACAATATTACGTTGACTACACTCTTAAATGAAAGTCAGAGAAATCATCACAGATATAAGCCTCGTTACTAGCAGAATCCCTAGTCTATAATGTTACACATTTATTAATTATTAGCCATATTATATATGAAATTTACTCAAATGAACACAGTCCACAAAAGGTTTCTCTAAACTCCTTTTGGGACTTGATCCAGTATGTAACTCATGTTACATGTATGTCAATGAGACTACTCACATGTTTAAAAGCTATGCTTTTATGTTTTGTCACATCAATACCTTAAGAACTTCACTTATACCTTAAATCAGAGGTCTCAAAACACACGGCCCGCAGACAGCATGTGGACCTGAAAGCTATTTCCTGCAGCCCACAATGACACTATTGTTACCAATATTTGCAATATCACTGTATGAAAAGGTTTCAGTAGTGCAGCCCTCAGGCTAACATACTGGTCCTCATGTGGCCCTGTGCTAGTCCTCATTCAGCCCTTGTGATAATTTGAGTTTGAGACCTCTGCCTTAAATGCTCCTTTCGGTGGGACCTCTCCACTGCAGTAAATTCCATCCTTTACAGTAAAACCCACTTACTCTCGCTGTAGCTACAACCATTCTTTAATGCACCTGTTTGTGCCTAGACATTTCCAGGCACATAGCAGATACAGAGATTTCAGTGTAATACCTAAGATAGATAAAAAACTAGAAGTGTCACAAGACTCCTTGTTTGTTTTGCTGAATTACACTAACACAGTTACTCCTTTGGAACTAAGACACATGGTACAAGTTCAGGACAAACACCAGCCACCTTCAACTTTGTTATCAGTATTATCAATTTACACTAGCCTTATCACTTGTGAAAACAAAGTCATAAATTCACAGAAAATAAGGTCAGAAAATCTCCCTCACGATGGCACCTCAACTGCCTTCCCTCACTATTCTATTCAATTCTCTTTATTATTAACATATCAGTCAACATCAAGTTTTGATCTCACAACACTGGAATGACTGTTTCAGATACTTTCCCTGATCACACAAGATGGATTTTTATTAAGCAATATTGGTTTTAAAAATTTCCATTAACATAATATTTCAGAGCCACTCTGATTTCAAAGGAAAGGAGATAGAACAGAGATGCTTTTGTATCACTTCAGGCATATGAGATTTTGTAGAGTTCCTGAATGCTTGAACAAAGCCAACTACATTGGAATAATTAAAGATTTCCTTGTAACTGTAGCCTGTAAATCTCAACTGTTTTCCAGTGTTCATACCCACCTGTTTTGATTTGATTTGCAATGTTCCTATCCCCAGTTTTAATCTGCATTTCAGTTTCAACTCAAGAAGTGAAACTCAGATGCAACTACCTAGTTTTGCTCAGTTTCCATAAGTTCCATAAATTGGCCAACATTCATTCAGAATTTGTCTGGGAAGTCAAACCACATTCTTTGTCTAAAGATTGTCATACCTCAGCAAACTTGGCTGAGTTTGAGGTTTATCCTCTAATCAAACTGTTTACTCACAAGATAAAAAACCGTCCTAGAGCGCAGACTCATGAAGGACTTACAGCAACTGCAGCTCCCTAGAGAAGGTCCTTTTGAAAGAATACAAAACTCTTAAAAGGCTGCTACTGAGTGATAAATGCAGAATCAGAGTTCTGCAGGAGGTGGAAAACTCTTTAGCTTAATTTTCTCAAATCCTCCTATTCCTCCCACTTCTGAAAAGACTGCAGCTTCAAATTTTAATGAATAAACTCACTGTATGAAGCCTGGCTGAGGTTCTACTGTGAAGTTCAGACAGGTCTGCACCCAAGATCTACAGTTTTATGCAATCAACTCTGCTGAATTAGACCTTGAAATGTTCCTTTGCTTGAAGTCAATTGCCTATGCAGCACTGCACCTCAGCTTCTGGCATCCATGCTGCCTTAGAGTAATTAATGCCTTTACTATTTCAATGCAGCTCATGTTTTCTTTGTTGTCTGAGGGGTGTGTGAAAATTCAGCAAACAAATTGGTGATTCATTATGAAGCAGAAAAGTAAGAAGACTTCAATGCAATTTCAAGTTAATTTGGCCATTTGTAAAAATGAAATAAAATGCAGGTTTGTGTTCATGCATCATGCTCATGCTGACATTTCTGACATTTTCAATTTTCACAATGTCACTAAGATGGAGAAGTCTATGACTTAGCCATTTCAGCAGGATCCAATGACATTCCTATATTTAATTAGAAAATCAAAAGTTTTAGATTTAACTCAGTATTCTATTACTTCAGCTATTTATTTTTGTCTCCACCATTCACTGACACATACTAATGTTTTGGAAATGAAATAATTCAAGGCACACAGAATCTAAGCTATTTCTCTTAACCTGACTCATCTTATAGCTGGTATGAATCGGCTGCACTGCAGGTACAACACTGCAAGCAGAACTGTGCTTTGAACAAGCTAACTTGATTTTTCAGTTGTTGATTAGAAGGTAAAGCTAGTGTGGGCACTACTGAATGCGTTCTTCATGTATTTTAAAACATTTGTCAGCAGGTATCATAGAAGAAACTTTGGCCCTGATTCCACACAGCACTTACGAGTAACTGCTGCTCTCAGTTTGGGCCTTTCTGCTTAAGTTTTATACAGGTCTCTTTCCAACTTTGTATCAGAAGTACTGAACATATAAAGCTTTTCCTTTAAAAATGAAGTAGATGTTTTCTAACAGTACATAAATACCTCCTCACTGGGCCAGACAAATGGTCCATCTAACCCAGTATCCTGTCTTCTGACAGTGGCCAATGCTGTGTGCCTCAAAAGGAATGAGTAAAACAGGTAATCAAGTGATCTATCCCGTCAACTATTACCAGAATCTGGCAAACAAATCTATGCCTATCCTGCCATGATGGACCTACCCTCCATGAATTCATCTAGTTCTTTTATGAACACTGTTCTTGTTTTGGCCTTCTCTACATCCTTGGACAAGGACTTTTACAGGTTGACTGCCCATTGGGTGAAGAAATACTTCCTTTTGTTCATTTTAAAACTTGCTGCCCATTAATTTCATTTAGTGACCACCTTATTTTTGTGTTATGAAAAGGAATAAACAACACTTCCTTATTTATTTTCCCCACTGTAAGTCATAATTTTATAGACCTCTGCTATAACCTCCTTTAGTTGTTTCTTTCCCAAGCTGAAAAATCTGAGTCTTTGGCATGCCATGGATTTATAATGAGGCAATATGGTATTTTCCAATTTTATCTATCCATTCCTAATGATCTCCTATATTGCTAGATTTTTCTGACTGCCACTGCACATTGAGTGGATGTTTTCAGAGAACGATCCACACTGACTCTTAAGTGGTAACATCTTATTTAGACCCTACCATTTTATATGTATAGTTAACATTATGTTTTCCAATGTTCATCCCTCTGCATTTATCAACATTAAACTTCATCTGCCATTTTGTTGCTTAGTCACCCAGTTTTGGGACATCCCTTTGCAATTCTTCATGGTCTGCTTTGGACTTAACTACCTTGAGTAGCTTTGTTTCATCTGCAACTTTTGCCTCCTTGTTGTTTACCCCTTTTTCCAGATAATTTATGAATAGTTTAAACACTACTTGTTCCAGTACAGACCCCAGAGGGACACCACCATTTATTTACCTTCTCTAACATGACAGCTGATCATTTATTCCAACCCTTTGTTTCCTCTTTTAACTAGTTGTTGATCCAAAAGAAGATCTTCCTTCTTAACCCATCACTGCTTATTTTGATTAAGACCTTTGGTGAGGGACATTTCAAAGGCTTTCCAAAAATTTAAGTACACTATATCCACCCTTGTCCACATGCTTGCCAACCCCCTAAAAGAATTCTAATAGATTTGTGAGGCATGATTTTCCTTTACAAAAGACAGGTTGCCTCTTCACCAACCACCAGCATTCATCTGTGTCTGATGATTCTGCTCTTTGCTACAGTTTCATCTGATTTGCTCAGTACAGAAGTTTGGTTTACAGGCCTGGAACTGTTGGGATGGCCCCTGGAGCCCTTTACAAAAAAAAGTGTTTATTTCTTATTTTCTTCCATTTTGTAAGTTCCCCCATCTTCAAAGCATCTGACAAAGTGGGATTTTCTCCCACAAAAGCTCATGTAATAAATAATATAAGTGCCACAGGACTCCTTGTTTGTTTTTTTTAAATTAGTGTCATATTAGCTATCCTCCAATCATCTGCTACAGAAGCAAATTTAAATGATAAGTTACATACCCCATTTGGTAGTGCTGCAATTTCCCATTTGAATTTCTTCAGAACTCTTGGGTGGATAATCTGGTCCTGGTGGAGGGCTCAACAAACCCCAGGCATCAGGTTGCCATGGCACCCAGGAGTTACACAACACCATGGTACTTCAGTGCAGAAAGCCCCCTGGCGACAAAAAAAAAGTTGCTGGCACCTGCAGTGGTATGCAGCTTTTTGCAGCAGCAGGGCACTTCTTCAACCCACACTGCCCACAAAAGTATCAGTGGCAGCAGCAGTTTTTCAGTGGGCAGCACATCTAAAATGCTGAACACCTAGAAGCCTCAGTCTTTGGGCTGGTGCCTATATGTGCCACACGTTTCTCAAGGCCTGCCCCAATGACATTCTTTAATTTATCAATTTGTTCCAAACCTTCCTCTAATGATACCTCAGTCTAACAGTATCTCAGATTTGTCACCTAAAAGAATGGCTCAGGTTTAGGAATCTCTCTCACATCCTCAGCCACGAAGACCAATGCAAGGGATTCATTTAATTTCTAGGAGACAGCTTATCTTCCAATGGGTGCTCCTTTAGCATCTTGATTGTCCAGAGGCCACATAGAATGTTAAACAGGCATCCTGTTTCTGAGGTACTTAAAAAGAATATTTTGCTGTTACTTTGAGTCTTTAGTTGACTGTTCATCAAATTCTTTTTTGGTCTTCCTAATTATATTTTGCACTTCATTTGCCAGAGTTTATGCTCTTTCCTATTTTCCTCAATCAGATTTAACTTCCACTTTTTAAAGGAAGCTTTTTGCCTCCAACTGCTTCTTTTGCTTTGTTGTTTAGCCATAGTAGCGCTTTTTTGGTCATCTTACTATATTTTTAATTTGTAGTAAACGTTTAAATTGAGCAGCTATTACGGTATCTTTAAAAAGTTTCCATACAGCTTTCAGGGATTTCTCTGTAGGCACTGTACCTGTTAATTTCTGTTTAATGAACTTATTCATTTTTGTGTAGCTCCTATTTCTGAAATTAAATGCTACCAGGGTGAGCTGCTTTGGTATTCACTCACGCCCACCATGAAGTTAAAGTTTTTTATGCAATGGTCACTACTACCATGCAGTTCAGCTGTATGCGCCTCTCAGATCAGCTCCTGTGCTCCATTTAGGACTAATCAAAAACTGCCTCTCCTCTTGTGGATTCTGGGGCTAGCTGCTCTAAGAAGCTGTCATTGAAGGTGTCAAAAAAAAAAAAAAAAAAACGAACCTTATCTCTGCATCCCATCCTTAGGTGACATACACCCAGTCAATATGGAAAGGCAGAAATCCCCCATTTTTATTTTTTCTAGCCTCTCTAATCTCCATGAGAATTTCAGTCACTATCACTACCCTGACCACATGGTCAGTAATTTATCTCTACTGCTATATTCTTATTGCTTAAGCAGGAATTACTGTCCGGAGAGATTCTACAGCACAGTTTGGTTCCTTCAAGATTTTTATCTCATTGGACTCTATGCTTTTTTCACATGCAGTGCCAGCATGACCTCTTCTGTCCTTCTGATGTACTTTATACTTCGGTATTAGTGTCCCATTGAATATCCATATTCCACCAAGTTTTTATAATGCCTTTTATATCAATATCCTTATTTAATATGATACACCCAAGTTCACCCATCTTAGTATTTAACTTCCAGCATTTGTATACATGCAATTTTTAAAACTGTCACTTTTTATCTGTCTATCATTATATGATATAATTAAATGCGTCTTTCATTCAACTGTTTCTCATCAGATCCTACCCACATCTGATCCTCTTCTTCGTACTCGGATATAAAAATCTGCATTAATAGATTCTCCCCATAAGGAATGTCTCTCTCTGAACTACGTCCTCCTCCAGACCCAAGCAACAGCTTCTTAACATGTCCTATAGTTGTTAATTTACATTTGTTTATTTACTTTCATGTGGGTTGCTTGAGTAATGCCTCTATTACTAAGTAAATAATCCATCTGTTATGGTAAGACAAAGCTACAGTGTAAGACATAAGACAACCACACTACAGTAAGAGCATTTGACTGAGCTAAAATAAACTAATACATCTGTATAATGAATTTAGATAAACTGTTTATTCTGAACGAAACCCCATCCTAATATAAAATTACCTTGTGAATACCATTCCCCTAATACCAAATAGGGTAACAGTTTTATTACACTAGTACTTAAACAACCTGCCTGGCAGGTATAGAAACTTGCACTTTTATCATTATTTTAATAGGATGAGTTAACATGTAAAGTACTACTCAAAGTCTGTGTTCCAGAATTTGACTTCTTATGGTTTTTCTAACAGGATTATTTCATATTAAGGTTTATGAAAAAACATTAATTTCTCACTTTGAGACAGATACTGCAATGTGCACTACATAGATACATATTAAAACCCTTCAGAAATTGAAACTAGTAGTCTTTAAACTAGTGTGTTTTAACTGTGTATATTTCTTACGGAGAATGTCTGATTTTGGGGAAGAGGGTTTTGATGTTGTTTTATGATGCAAAATGTAGAAAACATATGACCTGTGTGCTCCGTGCTATGCACTCGCTGCTTGAAAAGTCCTGACTGGTATTCAAGATATTGATTTTAATTTATAAAATATTAATCTATAATTTCTAAATCTATATTAATATAGTATAGGACTAGATAAACAAAGTGACCACTTCTACACACATGCCCCGCCAAAGCTTTAGCACTGCCTCCAGCCAGATAGAAGATCAATGAGGGGGCTCTCCTATCCCCCTGGCTGCAAAAGAAAATCTGCACACATCCTGTAGCTCTATGCACTCCATCTGGATCCCTAGCCACTAGCTACCACCTGCAGCCAGGGGACAGAAGATCAGTGCTCCCCTTTGTCTAGTTCCAGCAGGGACCCAGGTGAAGCACTTTGCTGTGCTCCCTGCTACAACCAGTGGGAGGGGAGCACTTATCTCCCATCCCCTTGGTTGCAGCAAAGAGTCTGCACCAGTCTTTTAGCCTCACAACAACGTCACTGTGCCTGGGTCCTTAGGCAGCAGTTCCTTCTGCAGTCAGTAGGAGAGGAGTGGTGAGTCACTTTTGGCCCATGAACCACAGGTTGGGAAATACAGCTCTGATTTGTAAGTAGGTTATTGCCAAGTACATTTTTCAGGATGAGTGAAGTAGTTTATTACTTGACATCTGTATCTGAAGTAATTTTTAAGTCTGCAAAAAGATACCAGAGCATAAGCTAGTGAATCTTTTATAATAAAACCTTACAACTATGCTGAGCTAATTGAAAAATGCAAATAAGATGGAAAGCAAAACTCGCCATGACTAAAATATACTGAAAATAAGTGTTATCCCTTCAGAGATCTTCAGTTTTGACTGTTTTTCAGTAAAGTAGTTGCCAGTTTTCAAGCTGTTTTAACAAAGCAGAATTGTCTGGGTTTTGAAATGTTAAATGCATTAAAGGGATTTTGGTGACTTAAAAAAAACAAAAAGGTTTGTGATGATGTGTAGAAGTTTCTCTGGCTCTTTACAGATATGATTTGGGGAATCATTTTATGTTTAATTATCAGGTAACTGTTGTATTATTTAAAAGCAAAAACCATTACAATACTGTATCTTTGAAGTACTGGGATTGCTTCCCAGAGCTTTCCAAGCTGAGCTGATGAGAGCTCATCATTACTTACTTTGTAAATATCGTTACAACAAAATGGAGATCTTTTGCTTTCAATTTGATAACCACACACTTTTAAGAAAAAGGAGGATAAAAAACAAATGAGAAATATGGGTTCTAAACAAAGCTCTTATTTTATCTTCCATACTTCTTTGAAAAGCCTGTTAGCTTAAATCTTAAGGATGTAGTATAATTTGATACAATAGCTAGCCCCCTCACTGCCTTATTCATACAATTTTTATATATCTTTGCACACTCATAAAAGGGAAATTGCCATCACCCGTTTGCATAAATCTAGATCACAATGAAATTTCCCTTTTACCCTTCATGCCAACAAAATCCCCCGAACACTCCAGACGAGTTTCCCAGCACCGCAGGAGAGCAAAGGCCAAAAAGTAAATTTAATGAGGCCAAACAGAGGCCTTTTAGCTCTTGCGAAAATGTTAATCTTATTTATAAAGGAAGCAGAGAGGAAGAAGGGGGAAAAAAACCACAAAACCTGTAGTGCTGATTGTTGGAAAAATGTTTACAGTATTCCCTTTGTCCAGACTACCATGCAGGGTTTGAATTCAGGGAGAACTAGAGAGAATACTAGTCTCCTTATTAAAATATATTAATTAGTTTAATACACATGGTTCCAGCCTTTGAAAGGCACACTAAACCCGTGGGACAAACAGCGGGGTCCTGCAAGACCTTGCCCATGATCTTGGATTTGCTCTTCTAAAGATAAGAGTTCCAAAGCTGCCTTTGAGGCTTCTTTTCCCACTCTGCTTCTCCCCTGCCACGCTATTTTATTAAAAGCTTTCTCCCTCTTTTCTATTTATTGATTTTTAAATAATGAAGGCATACTCATTGACACTGCTACAGATGGAAGTGTACTGGGAATTTATAAGCCATCTTGGTAAGGAATCTCAGGAGACAAGGCTTCTGTAAAACAGATGTTTTGGGGTTTTTTTAAATCACCTTATGTGGTTGTTTGAGCTGCAGTCCTAGGATACATCTATACCACAAGAGCACACAGCCGTGAGTTTCAGAACCTAGGTGCTGAGACTTGCTGTTGCAGGTTTTGGTTTTTTGCAGTGTAGACAAACAAAGACCGGAAGTCACGATTTCTGAGTACTTCTCCTAGCTCTCCAATGTGACTCTGACCAAGGAAATGTCTTAGTGCCCGACTTCATCTAGCTATATACAAGGTGTAATAAATGTCCATTTTGCTTATAGGGATATTGAGATTTTTAGTGTTTACAAGGTATTGTTATTTTTACTAATATTTAGGAATTCCCTCCTCTCTGCTAAGCAACCAATCAATAAATAGTAAGGTTCAACAATCAGGGACTGCCTATGAACATCATTATTTTAAACAGTCAACTCTTTTAGTGCATAGCTTTAGTATACAGGCTCAGCAGCTAAACTGAGAAAAATGGAGTAATTCAGTCTAACATCACCAGCTGTACTTTTTTTAGGATCATTATTGGCCAAGTCCTGAAAAGTGATGAGCATCCACAATGCTTGACTTCAATGTAATTTGGGCTTGCATTTAAAATTAAGCACATGATCAAAAATGCTTTGCTGAATCAGAGCCCATTCCCCCCCCCCCATGTGAGATTAGTCATGCCCTGATACTGCTTTCCCTGAATATCTCAAAACATCATGGACAAGATCAGGCTCTTTGTGGTTTCAAGCTTATTTATCATTAATTCAGTTCAATATCAATGTTCATTATCTAGTAAATGCTAGACACAAATGACAATACTCAACATCTTGCAAAATTAATCACACCCACTGAACGTGTAATTCCTTGTATTGTATTTGTATTCCTCTACAGTCCTTGTCAGTCGGCAGGTCAAGACCTTCAGCTAATGTAAATCAACATAGTTCTATTGAAATTAGTGGTATTATGTCAATTTATAGCAAAGCAAGATGTATCCTGATGGCCCAAGTCATCCTTATATTAGAGTTTTCTTCCTTAGTTGTTTTTGGTCATAGCATCAATATTATTTAACTCATCTTTTGCAATTTCCTAAACATTGAATTTTTAACTAAGCAATCTTCTACTTATAAGGAAATGCATGTCAAAAATTCAGATTTACACCACTTACCAAATATTATAATAATGCTTTTAAATTTTACAATTTTCTCTCTCTATTGACTATGCGTTTCTTTGGAGCTATGTTGTTAATAGTTTAGTTTAATTATGAAAACAATATGCCCTGTATTTAATGTCATCTTTGCTGGAACAGACTGATACAATTGATTTAACCCTAAAGCAATAACGATTGCGTAACTGACAGGAAAAATACTGATCTTAATTGAGATCTGTGCTAGAATCATAAGGTATGTCCACACGCAGAATTTTATTTCAAAATAAATCATTTCAAAATGACTTATTTTGAAATAAAAAGCTTATTTTGAAATTACTTATTTTGAATTTAAAAAATAATTTGAAATAAGTCAGGCCCCTCCACTCAAAATAGCATGCCCTGGGAGGTGTGGCAACATGGCCCCCCAGCAGGGACATGTTGCCACCCAATCCCCTGACTGGGTCTCACCTGGAGACCCAGGCAGGGGAAAAAGCAACCAGGGCAGGGAGGAGGGGGCAGGTCACCAGCCGGCTAGCTGGCAAGGGGCCTTGCCAGGAGCCTGGGGGTGCAGCAGCTCCCAAGCCGCTTGCCCTGCTGCGGGGGCGGCAGGGCAAGCAGGGAGACAGGGGGACCATGGCTCCCGCACCCGGGTTTGCAGCGGGAGCTGCAAGCCGGGAACCTGGGGGTGCTACAGCTCCCCAAGCCAGGAGACGGAGGGGCCCTGTAGCCCCCCTCCCCCCCCCCGAGCCAGTGGTGGGGTGAGCCATTGTGGCTCCAGCCACCCCGTGGGGCTTGCCTGGTGCACGCCCCTGCACCTCCCCCTCAGCACCCTAGCCAGGATGCTGAGGGCTCCCTGGCCAGGGTGCTGACGGGGG
>ML681966.1:58580430-58646302 GCA_007922195.1 Podocnemis expansa | reverse complement strand
GGCTCTTATTTCGAAACGATGGAGCCTGTCATTTCGAAATATGAAAAAGTCATGTGGACCAAATCTCTTTTATTTCAAAATAACCAATGTTATTTTAAAATAAAAGAGACGTGTGGACATGCCCATACAAATTTCAGCTATCAGTCAGTACATAAATGCAGTCTCACTAAGAAAATTTGATTCTCTAGATTAGAGGTTGGAAGTTTTGTGTCTCAGTAATTTCTACATGAACTGAGCTCAGCTTACAAATAAAAATATGCTATTTTTCTAGTTTCCAATTTTGTGAGCAATCTGGGTTTTGAAAAGCAAACTGGTTTTTTTTCTTGCTTGTTCATCGTTATCAGTAATAAAGATTCTGAAGGACAAATACCATCAGCTGTGACATTTGGGGAGACCCGATTCACTGGGTTTAGACAAGTAAGACGACTGTGACAGCATGCACATCTGTGCACCCTGGGTTATGATCTACATGATTTTTCTCTTCACTTATACATTGGAATTGTATGATTTGCTGCCAATTACACCATACAGCATTTCTTTATTGATGCTAATGACCCATTCTACATGATTTCTATGATGATATGTTTCCTACAACTTCATATGGGTGAACAAACATGTAACATACTTTCTATGGCTCAGGATAAGGGAACAGACAGAGGTCTCTCCCAGAAGCAATGAGACTGAAAGAGGCAAAAGGTATGTTAATGGAGGCATCCTGTGATGAGATAAAACAATCACCTCAGCCCTGGAAGAGAGCAGCTGAGGGGTTTGGAAACAAAGACTGAGACAGGGAAGTTAAGAGACTTTTGAGCTGGGACCCTCCATCTTGAAACAACTCCAAGCAAGATATGGGCCCTACCTGCCTGGCCTCAGGCAGAGACTGGCTGTGCAAATATCTAACAGCCAAACACCTTGAGCATGAACTTGTTTGGACTATGAGGTTAGTTTAAGTAGAAATATTAGGTTAGCATGCGTATTTTGCCTTTTATTTTCTTGTGGTCCCTCCTGACTTACTTTTACTGTGACTCTGCCATGCTTGGCCATACTCTCACTTAGAATTATAATCTGATCACTAAACTAGTAATCATTTTACCTAAAGCTGTGTGATCTTTAGAGAGGATGAGTGAAGGAGCCTAGGCACAATCCATTTCTTTGTTACATGGATGGACTTGAGAGTGTGATGGTTGGGAATGGTTCCCAATCTCTGTAGACAGTGGCTTCTGGTGTAGTAACCATGGCTGGGGGACCATCTCTCGAGTAGCCAGGGGGCATACACCCACTACCTGGGACCATTTGCATGCAAGAGGCTGGAGTGGACTGACTCAGGAGCGAGTGGTCACTTGGCAAAGCAGGGTGAATCAGGGTTCAAGAGTAGGAATTGGGAGGTCACAGCAGCACATCAGACTGGATCTGGGGAACGGCCTGTCACAACGACTACACCCTTATAATTTACCACACAGTTCTGATGATGATGATGGAGGAACAGAATCCAGTTCAGTTTCCTGTTGCCAACAGAAGTAAAAGAAACATCTTTGCCATTCAAGTCAGCATAGCTGACCTGAATGACAAAAGATGTCTAGACGTAGAGAGAAACACACATGAAACAGACCTGAGAGAGAGAGATGTTAATTTAAAAAAGAGTTTTCAGAGTAAAGTCATGTTAATTTAATCTCTGCTGAGACAAAGCATACGAATGATGCTTCAGTGCTTTCTTGCATCTGCAACCCTCTTCACATAGGACATAAAGTATCAACTCTTCATTTTGCAGTAAACTAGAGGTTCCCTTCTGTGAGGAGGTGTGGGGGAGATGATTATCATCCCATCTTGGACCCCACAGGAAGCTCCCAGAGAAGATAACACAATGCCTGATTCTATCATCATTTGAAAGCCGGGGGCCCCCCCCCCCCCATACACCATTGAAATACACAATTTTTAAAAATCAGGTAAGGAAAGTCTGTGGTTTTTTATTTGTTCATTTTCATGGCTAAACTAATTCCAAGATCTCTGGTATGTGTAATTTATAACTACATAGATCAACTTTTCTTACTCAAGTTTTTGATGAACTTCATAATGACCTTAAAGTTACTCCAGACTTACAGATGCAGAAGAGAAAATTAGAATCTGTCCTGCTTCTTATAAAATTTATTTCAGGAACAGATTGAATAGACATCACACAAATGAGCACAATTTCACATTTACACTCTAGAAGCACAGTTCCTCCAAGCCTAAGGCTGAAATATCAACTCCATACTAATACCATGGGTCCCTGAAGGTACTATCCACGTACTGGCTAGATGGAAATTTGCTTGGTTTACAACAGGGGACAAGTTCACAGCCTAAGATTGCTTGTGTACAAGCCATTGAAGAAGGATTTGTTGATATTCTTGTTCCTTGACAGGATGGCTAAGATCTACAGGTGCAGCTCATAAAAAAACTAAAACAAAGGATATGATGGTTCATATATGGCAGTGTTTTTAAAGATAAACTGCTCAACTAAAAATACCAAAGATTCATCTTCTGTTGGAACAAAGATAAACAGCTCAGACCAAAAAACAGTGATATTCTCAGGATCCACTATTCCAAATACAAACATATCTAAAAAATTCAGCTACTCTGCCTTAAATAAATACAAGTTCAAATAAAACTGATGAGCTTTAGGGAAAAAAGTGGGCTATATTATCAATGGGGTCTCCCTTTCATGTCTAGAATTAAATATTTAGCTATTGTTAATAATAAATGAAATGTAGAGACCATAGAAATTGTATCCCTGTAGCTAATCACTGCATACCTGAGATTTGGAAGCTATGAAGTAATAACATCTGTCACAAATTAGGAGGTAAGCCACTGATTCTTCCTTTCATTAGATCAGGATTAGGTGATTTGGACAAGAAGAGAAACTGTCAAGGAAGAGTTTTTGAAAGACAAAATGATGGAACTCCAGAAGATCCAAAAAGCAAATCAAAATTGCCACCACTTACTCACCCGCTGGAGCAACAAATTAGGTCATGGTCAAACTGACAGCGGCAACGCCATTAGCGTAGGATTGATTCCGCAGATTCGATTGAGCATCAGTAGACACTCGCTAGAACCCAGAAGAAGCCGGAGGTTGATCTATTAAGACCACCCCTGGAAGTAGCATAGTGCCGGGACAACGGGGGGCATCTCGCTTTGACTCAGTGCAATGGGGACATCACAATAAGTAAGCGTTATGAAGTGAACGGGAGATATGCAAGTTACTATACAAAATTTGCAGCAAGTCCAGACCAGGGTTAAATATCAACAGGCAGCTAAATGATTTATTAATTAAGCAAATAGTTTTAACTCGGTGGAAATACAGCATATAATTAATGTCCATTTTATAAAGAAATTTATTTATAGTATGCCATTTTATTTCTCGTTCTGAAGAACATGACAGAAAAAACCATTAGTTATTTTAGAATAAGAATTTACTCTCTAAGCAAATATTACTTTAAAGCTTACTCTCCTAAGTAAATTGCATATTTTGTTTACTTAAAAGCTATTCCTCACACCTCTGAATTCTGTAATACAAAATCTGAACGTAAATTGTTCACTTATTTGTTTACAGGAATTAATCATGTTCCCAGACAAAGTGAATTTGTAATATTTATACAGTATAAAATTACAAGTGTAGGTGTTTTCAAGATGTTAAGAATACTATAGGGACAAGCAAATCTGACCTACCAAATTTTTATTTACTTCTGGGAAAAAATCTTTGGAAGACATCGCAATAAATGAGATATGATCCAGGCTACTTTTGTTCCATGAATAAGACAGCTGAAAAATTTGCTTGAAGACTAGTAGGAAACTGAAAAGAAAAAAAGTCTGGAAATGACAGCTAAACCACTGTTTTGACTGCATGAAGCAGTAAACGATGATGTCCAAACATTCAAAAGAATAAGACAACTGTGTAATGTGAAAAATGTATTCACAAATATGCAAAAACAAATATGTCTGCAATTCTGATAACAGTCAGCCACTTAACACACAATTTGTATATGCAATTGTCCAGTTAGCAATCATGGGAGATAAATGCACTGATGTTTGGGAACCTAGACCTTCCTTTTTTGACATTGCAGGTGAAAAATGAAGATTCTGGTCAGAAAAAAATGCCACATAAAAGTGGCAACTAATTGCCCAAGTTACCTTTTTTCCTGTTATGTCTCCACATCTTACCAAAATTAAATTTACTTGTTAAACTAATTTTTACTACTGTTCACCCTGCAGACTCAATACACCTAGACATGTGTAAGCTGCACATTGTTCTACCCTGCTCCTCATAAACACTACTGCTGAATTTTTGTTACTGATGATGATGTTGGCAAAGAGACAAAACACAGCTTGATTCTCAAATTAATACTTTGTGGCTGCACTGCTGGCAAATAGAAAAGAATATCTTTAGATTTGTAAGCTGAACATGTTTATGGAGGAACAAAGAAAATAAATATAATCAGATTAATAATTATCAAGTTAAAGGTTGGCCTCAAGGACTTTATTGTAGAAAAGAAAAGCACAGGGTTATTTTTATGGAAAGATCTGTGTATTGAAAACTGGGTTAAAATTGCAAGCTATCACATTAACTTGTAAGTGCTTGCAAGGTAGGGGGCTTTGTTGGGAAAGCACACTATCTGAATCTGGTTCAATGAGTATGCAAAGAGTCCCCTTAGACCAGGGGTTTTCGATTTTTTTTCCTCAGGACTCCAAAAAAAAAAAAAAAAAAAAGTCATTTATGTCTAACTCCACAATAGCACCTTTGAGTTTGAGCTGGGCATGGACCCCTGAGCAAATGGCGCCTCAGGGGCACCCCACCAGCAGGGCTCAGGGTGGGCCGTGGCAAGTACCTGGAGGTCTGAAACCTAGTACTGTCGTGACCTGTGGTTTGAAAACCACTGCCCTAGAAAGAGCAAGTGACGTCTCTCTTGTGTAGAGCACATCTATTTTTAGTGTTAGGTACTTCAGTGTTAGGGCTCTGAATTCTAAGAAGTAAGCTAGTGTTACATTGCGATCTTCCAGGAGTATCCTATACTTTTATCTACCTTCTCTGTGTATATGCTATGAACATAACAGAAGGGTGTAGACCAGAGTGAAAACACTGAATAATTTTTAAACATTTTAAGTCTGCTTCTGTATTGAATCACTCCACATTCAAAGCCCAGCCCATATCTTGTATATGGTCAGCACAATATGCAATCTATTTTACTGTGAAGGACTGAACGTGGGAAATACGCCAGAGTGCAGTTTTAAGAGACTTAAGAATAGTGGACCAGATTCACCAAGACTGTTTTATGCTGCTCCAGTGACATAAAACAGCCATAAACCTGGCTTACTAACCCTAGTTTATGGATGTTTTGCATTGTTGGATCGACTCAAAGCAGCTGGAGCAATGAATGTGGCCCAGTACTTTTCCAGAACTACAGTTCCTTTTATAAGATAATCAAAAAAACGTTTCTTATTTAAAGAATCAAGGCTAGCCCTGTTCCCATTCAAAGCAATGAAAGAATTCCCATTGATTCCACTCATGCAGGATTGAGTCCTGTCTTGGATTTTGCTAGGCATTATCCTGCTTCTACTTAGAAAGTTGTTTTCTTTTTACCCACACAAAGAAAAACATCTTAGATAAAATGGTTGCTGATTTCACTGAAAACAAAGGAAGAAAATAACCTAAGAGAGCCTAATAGCAGCATATGGAGAATTTTTATGGTTTTTAATTTGTTACTTCTTTCTTTCACCTTCAAAATTTATTACACTGATGTCCTTGAGGACTGTATTTTACCCTAAGTATTATCTTCAGAGTTGTATTGTTGTTTACTACATAGTGACAATTTCATGGTTGACAAGTTGCAAAAGGGTGGCTGTGGTAGTCTAGTTCAGGGCTCTGTTTAATTTCATGGTTGATTCTATCAGAGGGTGATAACAGATTTGGAAAAATTATAAACTCACAAGATGTATTTTACAAGGGGAGAGAATGAGGATTAAAATTACAGGTTTTGTTTATCTTAATCAGATGAAGAGATTATTTGGCATAGATAAGACAAATCTTTTTATTCCCCACTATGGCAAACAGCAAGATATCAGAATGGAGGGCATTAATGTCTACCCTCGGCATTACCTGATCTAGTACATGTAGTGTAGTCTTTGAGTGCCTCACAATCTTCCTTTGGTTTACAGTAGGGCTGGACAAAGTTATTCTAGCAAATTTTTTGCTCAGGAGGGGAGGCAGTGGGAGCAGAAAATTGGGTTTTCTACTCTGTATTTTTTACAGGAAATATTTCCTGTCCTCAAAAATTCTTGATTTTTCCATCATAAAATCAAAAACTCAGAAAACTAGGGTTTCCCCCCCTTCATTTTCAGACAAAAGGTTTGCAGTTTTCAGTTTTTGACACATGAACCATTGGGTGGTGGGGTATTAAGTTTCAGGTTTTTGTTGAAAAGTCAAAGTTATCCAGCAGGAAAAGAAAGGAGCATTTTCAGAGAAGCTCTAGAATGCACTTAACTGAGTTCATAAAATGTCACATTTTTTAGCAATAATATTTTATTTCATAAACATACTTTTGACATAGGCAATTAGAAATTACATACATTTTTGGAATATACACATTTATTTTTGTAAGATTTTCACTCAAAAGGCACTGCACAGTTCCAGTGCTCTTTTATTTGAAGTTGCCTTGTTTCATCATAAGGAGATCTGCTGCTGTCAAGCCTTCCATGCAACTGCTTTGTGCTAAAGACTCAATCCTGCATGTTTCACAGCACTGGAGTAATCTTTACTCATTTCAGTAGTCCCATTTAAATCAAGTGACTGAAGATCACTTTATGTTTGTGTGTTTAGAATTATCTGATGGAGCAATGTCTGTCTATCCCGCCTCTATTTTATGTTCTTATTCAGTAAATTTTGTTTAAAAAAAAAAATCTTATTTTATTAATGTATGTCAGGGTAGGTTTTTCAAGCTGTAATTACAGCAACTGAAGATCAATGAGAGAAAAGGTCAGAAAGAAAAACAGATAATTAGTTCACATGAACTATAACTACTAGCCATGCTACAAGCTCTACAATTCATCTTCTCAATGCCAAGCTACTGAAAAATCATCTACAATAATATTTAATGGCAGGCAGTCAAATAAAGCAGCAAGATTCAAGAACTGTTTTACTGCCATACAGTGAGTGCATAAATAAAAATATTCTAACAACATGTTAAACACAAAAGGATAGATTGTCATTGACCACAGCGAAAAGATGCTGTAGAGAAATAAAAATATATTTGTTTTACAAAACATGTTGCCTGGAGATCAGCAAACAGTTGTACACAACCTCCTTAACTTCTGCCCCCACTTTACCTTCTTTTAAGTCAGCTCACAGATAATTTCATAGGAATAAATCAATTCTTCTCCCCTCTAGTTATACCCAGAAGCATTTCTGGATTCCTGAAAGAGCTGATGTCAGAAGATCATGTTTTGAACAGGCATAATTGAAAACCAAAAGATTGAACTGCAAAATGTGGTACATTTAATTAACACCAATGAACACTAAGAGTAGCTGGTGCTGTGCAATAAATACACCACCAGTTATATTACTTACACCCTGCTAAAGAAAATTAATTTACTCCTGTATACTCTAAATGTAACAAGCGTATAATTAACCTTCTCCATGAGAAATTCTCATTGTATTCTATCCTTGTCTGCAAGCAGAACTAATAGTTAATTAAATTTTACCAAAACATAAACAATAGGCTTTAGAATTATTGGTTCCTACGCTTTCTCTCCGATTGTATTTCAAATACCAAATCGGTATTTCACAGAAGATACATAAATAAACAATGTCACACTTTATGAAGCTGATGTTCTACTAAAAACCCTTTCTCATTTCACAAAAGGATAATCTTAGCTTTCCAACAAAGTGGCTGAAAGGAACAGCAGAAACAAGTAAATGGCCCCCTGCTGAGCATATGAAAAAGTATGTTCCCTTCATGAAGCGGCCCTGCAAAACCGCATGGTGGAGATGGAAACACTCAAGACGTATATTCTGCATGATCCCAAATGGAGAAAAGCATCTGCCACTTTGCCATGAAAGGACACACACGCACCCCCCACCCCCTCATGAACCCCTCTTCCCAGGCTTTGAACTGATGGCTGTCTGTCTCAAAAAGTCCCTCTCAAGCCTTTTGCTCGGTGGTTTCATCGGGTTTAGAATGAGGTGACCAATCATGGCCTAACAAAAGATTAGTGTATCTGGACACAATGCAACGCAGAGATGTGAGTAACCCCCTTTGTAATGTCCTGCAACACAGTTAAAAGAACACTGAATGCAGTCAAAGAGAGAGCATGCTCAGGCGCCTGAAAGAAAGAAGATGATTTGAAGAGAAATCTGTCTTCAGCTGGAAACAAATGTTCTTTAATACCATCATGAATTCTCCCAAAGAGTCTGCATAATCATGGATTCATTACTCACTATCCCAGAGCTATTATTAGCAATTGACAATGATAAACAGATAGTTAAGCTTCAAGTGTGATTAATGTAAAGATAATATACTGAGTCCCCCATATATAAGGCTGTTCTTGGAAACCAAGTATTTCATGTCAGAGACAACAATGGGATAAGAATGCATTTACAATGATGTCCAGCGGAATACACCTCTTTCTTAGTAGCAGAATAAACTAATGTGCCTTGTGCAGAGGAAGCCTGGGGACCTTCCAACAGTCCACTCCTCGCAAACCATGAAACCATGTATGTCATCAGAATTCAAGATTCTCATGGTTTCCCATCCAATAAGGGGTGGAAACACGATGGGAGCAGCATGCTCTGCCCAAGAGAGTCAAGCGAGAGTCATCCCAACCTGCAGCTATCCCATCTGATCAACTCAGGAGTGGAGTTAACAGCCCATGAAATGATGCGTCAGGCACAGGAAGTTGTTAAGTTTATATTGGGTGTTAAGACCAGCAGAGAGCATTTGAGGCTTTGGCAGACATGAATACACTTCAAAATGAGATGACTTTCTGGGGCTCAGAGGAACATGCCCAGGACAGGAGGAGACACCAGGAGCATAGTGTTCACAAATGGCTGGAGAGCAGTATTATCACCAGCCCTGTGTATGAGACAGTGTGCAGCTGTGGTGCTCCGACTGAGATTCATGATTCCTCCTGCTGACTCCCTTACTCCAGGGAATAGATTTTTGCTATAGCTTGTACCCAGAGCAAATTATCCCTCCCCCAGTCCTGTCCCAGCTTAACTCTTGTGGACACCATCCCGTCAGCAGGATGCAATCATGGCCGCAATCACTCCCCCACACACCCGTTTGCTGGAGAAGTAACGGGCACACAAGTTCTTATTTAATTACACATGTCACACAAGGGGAGGGAGTGGCTTACTCCCCATTTTGCCCTCCCTAGATGGATAAGCAACATGGTCCAGAACCTCAAAGGTATTTAGGGTCATGGAAGTGCAGATCCGGGTCCCTGTTAATATAATAAATACTTTAAAAAAAAAATCCTCCAACCAATGCATACAAGTACCATGGGAAAACACAACTACAGAGACCATGACCAAGCAAAGTTGTCACCCTTCCTCACTCACATCAGTACACCCCTTGTCCTGATGGAACCCTGAGGAGCTCCACATTTTTTGTTTTCTCCACTTCATTTTGCTCTACTCTCAAAGCCCAGTGTGCAGCCACAGTGACAGTAGAATCTGTGAATGACAACACATGAGCCCCCAGTTTCAAGAGACTAACTCGAGCTCTTCTTTCCCAGGTGTTCTGAGCACAACATATAGGAAGAGTTGCTAGAGAGACAAAATGTCTGCGGGGAGGTTTTTTTATCCAGGATCCACAGACTTGATTGACCCCAAGCTGCATGTCGCTCTTATTTTTGCTAACGTTAGCCTGGTTGGATTCAGGTTTACAAAGGTTCTTTTCTGCCTGTTCTGATTAATCATCTCACCCATCACAGTGGGAATTCCTTCAGAGTCTATCAGCTCACCAGGTTTGCTAACCACTCAGCCAGGTTTCTGCTGAGTCCCCTCTTCTGAAGAAGGAGCAGACTGCACTCCCATGTTCTGCCAGCGACCCACAAGTGGAACTTGTTAATCACTCAACACAAAGCGACAAAGATGGCTCGTTAAAACGCTGCTTCAGTGAAGAAAAAGGAAGGAACATTTAGGTTTATCTTACAGTCACTTTTGGAACTCAGCATCAGAAGCAGGGGAATAGGTGAACTGGTACTTAGCCCAAACAACCATCTAGCTGATTAAAAGGGTATATGCAGAAAATGAAACATCTAGTCAGAGTTATACAATATAGAGCATAAAGGCCCCACTGTATACACTATGCTATTTTTCCTCAAATCCCATGAACTGATGTTTTGAACAAATCCATAGGTTTAGAAGGACTTTTTACTAACTAAATCTAGTCATTTATTTTTACTAACTAAATCTAGTCATTTATAAATAAGTAAACACTCATAGGCCCCACATATTTAGAACGCAGAAGTGGGAATACAAATCCTGCTATAAAGGGAAATTCATCTAACAATTTCCACTGTCCAGACAGAATTTGAGTATAATAGAATTATTATAGTACTATGAAAATGATCTTCTATCCTTCCAAATGCAACCAAGCGATGATGTTGGTTCTTAAATCAAAGACTGAAAAGGATCTAGGTTACATCCAATGAAAAAATTAGGAAACAGCACAGAACAGGGTGGGTACAAAACTTGTTGGAAAACCTTTTCCACAGGCATAGAGTTTGCAGATAATACCAAGCTGGGAGGAACTGCAAGTGCTTTGGAGGATAGGATTAAAATTCAAAATGATTTGGACAAACTGGAGAAATGGTCTGACATAAACAGCATGCAAACTAGTAAGAACAAATGCAAAGAACTCCATTTAGGAAAGAACCATCAGTTGCACACATATAAACTAGAAAATGACAGGGGAAAAAAAAACAAAAAAAAACAAACACACAACATACTCCAGGAAGGGGTCTTGGGATCATAGTGATCACAAGCTAAATATGAGTCAATAAGGTAGCATTGTTGCAAAAAAATCAAACACCATTCTAGGATGTATTAGGAGTATTGTAAACAAGACATGAGAAGTAATTCTTCCATTCTGATCCATACCAATTAGGCCTCAACCACAGTAGCGTGTCCAGTTCTAGACACCACATGTCAGAAAAGATGTGGGCAAATTGGAGATAGTCCAGAGAAGCAACAAATCTTATTAAAGGTTTAGAAAAAATGACCTATGAGATGAGATTTTAAAAATTAAATTTGTTTAGTCTGGAGGAGATGGGATGGGGGTGGCAGAACAATAGTTTTCAAGTACATCAATGTAGTTACAACAAGAAGGGAGAAAACTTGTTCCTATTAAACTCTGGAAGATAGGGCAAGAAGGAATTGCAGTAGGGGTGGTTTAGATTGAAGATTAGGAAAAACTTCCTAACTGTCAGGGTAGTTAAGCACTGGAATAAATTACCTAGGGAGACTGTGGAATCTCCCTGAGTGGAGATTTTTAAGAGCAGATTAGACAAACAGCTGTCAGGGATGGTCTAGACTAGATAATGACTGGTTCTGCTGTAAATGCAGGAGAATAGACTAGATGACCTCTGAAGGTCCTTTGCAGTCTTACAGTTCCGTGATTCTATATCCATTTAACCTTTGGTAGTCCTTTTCCACCATAAAAATGTTCTTAGTATTAAGTTGAGAGACTTTTAGGACTGCACATAAAATGTTCAAACCAACATGTGTTGCTTTTATGCACACTGATATAAATCTAGAGTAATTCCACTGACTTTGTATGAAAGTCATGGGGTTAGTCACATGTATAAAGTAACATAACTGCACACACTTGAAGGATTGGGACTAATTACTTTCACACTATCAATTCTATTTTAGTTTCAATGTTTTTGTAAAAGTGAAATTCTTGCTACCGCAAATACACTGTAACCTACCAAATAGTCAAACTAATTACTCAGCTTTCACTAATGTTAGCACTAGACTATTTCCCTACTTGAATAAACTGAACTACCATTATCCATTTTAATTAACCAGTGAATAACATCTTTTGTTTTATATGAATTTGTTTCTTAAATAATCTTCCAGTTCAGTAATTGTGAAAAAAGACTTCCCAGAAACAAAAACACAAAATATAGATATAAATATCTATATAAATACAGATAGGAAACCATATTCATATCTATAAATATAGATATAAAATATAAATATACATATGAAAACATTTAAAAAACTCTTTATTTGCAGTTTGCTTGGTCATTATTTTGTTCTACATTTATCTGTCAAAATATTTAAATCCAATTATCTTGTGCAGGGAAAAAAAACTCTTTCCATGGAATTTATATTGATCTCAGTCTAAAAAGGACATACATGTATATTTCTTCATTAGTATCTAGCAGAAGCTTTGTGTTGATTTGTTAAACGCAATACCCTTCTAAAAATAAATAACTAACATTCTAAAGCAAAAAACATGACATTAGCAGTTGGACTGATGCCATTTTATTCCCTGTAGAAAACCAGGTGGAACCTTTTAGAATGCACCTGGGATACAGATGGTTATGATTTAAAAGAAAACATACTGGTCTTCTCCCAAAAGATTACTTTAGTTACAAATCAATCCACTTAAAAGCACCTTTTATAAGTGACGGTTCAGTAATCTTCACGAATAACAAAGGGTGTATAACATAAGATCTCACTGCAGTATTCTTTAAAGTGCACAGGGTTTACAGGGATGGCAATATTAAGAATTCTAGCTGAACTTAGCAATCAAAAAGAAACAACAAGACTGATATAGCGGTGATGGATTTCCAGTTCATAGGTTACACCCAGTCCCGGATTTCCCATTAGGCACTGTAGGCACAGTGCCCAGGGCCTACAAAGGAGCGAAAAAAATTAAAAAGCAGAAAAAATGAGGAAAAATAAGGAAAATCACTTGGCTTAGCATTAGAATACTTCAAAGTGCATCACATCAATCGACGTAATTCAATTGGCGTTTACCCCTCTTTTGCACATTTTGGAGTCAAAGTGCTTAGGACCTACAAACATCAAAATCTGGCCCTGGTTATACCTCACCACTTTCTGATATGCTGTTGCACACTGTTTGAATTTATGCAATTTCTTTGATTTGCTAAAGTAATCTCATCTGATGCAGTGAAATGTAACCACAGGATGTCCTTCCCTTTCATACTGCAAGTCTTCCATTTTCCAGCATCTGACAAAGTGGGACTTCACCCACGAAAGCTCATGCAAAAAATAAATGCGTTAGTCTTTAAAGTGCCCTAGAACTCTATACTCATATTACTTACATGTGACCTACCCACAGAGTTGCTAGAAGATAATGAATAGCAAAGGATAAAGGAAAAATCCCTCTCCTCAGAAAGATTACCCTTACTCTGCCAGGTTATTTTGTATTAACTAGCAACTTTCATCTGAAGATCTCAAAGAACTTCAGAAACTGTATTATTATGGAGACAAGTTTTGTCAGGGAGGTCATAGATTCCATGACTTTAAGAAATGATTGCAAGTTCTTCAGCTTCAGCTTTGGGCAGTGGGGCTCCAGCTTCTACTTCAGCCTCCCTCAGGCTGACAGGCTCAGGCAGAAAGTGCCAGCTCCACCCCCTGATTTACTGCAGCACGACACCTTACCTCTAGATCAGTTTGCCATCACCATACCATTTCTGTACATTTTTACCATAACTGTTCTGTGAATTTTGCCTAATTTTACCATGACAAAGATTCATCATCATCATTTTACTGATGGGCAATCCAAAGTACAGAATGATTAACTCGGTCCCTTAATTTCACAGTGAACCAGTGCCATATTAGAATACAGGTCTTCTACTTCCCAGTCCTTTGCTCTCTACACTAGATAAATCACACTACCTCCTCTCATCAATTACTCCTTGAACTTCTTGAGAGAAACTGTTAGCTTTACAGAACACTCCCCTCTCCAGTTTATTTTAAATACATACCAGGAATTACTGACTGTATAATAAATTATTTTATTGACTGTCTAAGAGTTTAGAGTTTACAGCAAACATAAGCAATATGCTGTGTACATCTACCTAACTAAAAGATAAAACCTAGCGATGTCACACTTGCCTTTAGAAATAAACTAAGTCACAAGAAAATTAAAGCATTTATGCCTCTTGAAGAGGGAACAATTTATATTAAGTTACTTTATTGGCTGGTCCAAAGTGCAAGACAAAAGACTCACATTAAGGTATTGTTCACTCTGAGATTTAAACTAACTCTTGATGGGCAGAAAGAATATACATTTGTTTGAGAGAAAAATCCACAGAAATCACAGATCTGAGGGCTGCTTGAGAACTTGTTTTCAACTGGTGTGTTGTGAAATTTTGTACAGAGGTAATGAAAGTCCATGTCAAGCAAAACATTGTTTCATCTTAAACAATATTCTATCCAACTGAAATTGTAAGTCGTAAAACTCATGAAAATTACTCATTGAATTAAAAGTGAGGTTTCAGTCTTTCAATTCTAAAAACTGAACATTCTAAATACAAGTGGCCAAAGGACAAAACTGAGATGATGCATATTTTCTCCACTGGATTTGAAACATTAATATATTTGACCCTTCTTTAGCTTGTTGTATGCAGTATGTTGCAAACCTCTCTAATAAGTCCATAACCATAGTAAATGTAAGTAAACGTTACATTTATGAGCAACCAGTTCAGCTGAAAAGAGTGGGTGTGCCATGGAATTGTTTGTCTCATTGAAGTGTGCCATGTTACTGAAAAGGCTAGGAACCACTGGGCTAGAGAAATGTCCCTAGATACAATGCCTGCAATGCTGGCAGAACACTTCATCTCCATATTCAGAAATGCTTCCAGGAATGTGCAAGAACTGCCAGCACAATTAGAAATACACCAGCTATAAGAAAGTACTGTCAATGGCTCCACAAATACAGATTCATTTCAAACATGACATGCTCTTGTGAACCACAGGTGAATCATTCATTGTAGCGGGCAGCTGTAAAACAAATCTTTCTACTATGGACCAGAGCAGATTTTTGGGAGTAAAGCATCCGTTGAGCCTTCTGTGAAACTGAAAGAACCAGAGCATCTGATGGTATTGTGCTGAAGGAAGACAGCCTGATGTCTGTAGAGATCAATGAATCAGTTGGGAGCATGGGGACGGCCCAACAAATGTGCTATGGTCTTCATCATGCTGGTTTCACTCATTCCTATGCACAGACGGGGCATGGGCTCGAAAACAGGGGAAACTGGACTAGGAATGTAGAGATACCATCCTTTTGGTCCCCTTTGTGAGGGTGCAGACAGTGAACAGGAGGATAAGTGCTCACATACTATGGGGACAGGTTTGGTGTAAGAATTTAAAGTGTAAGCATACCTGTACTGGAAGACTGCAGGTCTTCACCTCCTTTTAGTGGCTGGTCCTTTTATTCTTAATTTTATGAAGGGGATGGCATGACGGAATTGACTATAATGGCATCTGGCCCATCAGCAACGGCAAGAAGCAAAAATCCCCAACGATAGGAAATGGGACACTAGGGAGTAGTGGAGCTCTGAGTCAACTACAGAGAATTCTTTCCTAAGCATCTGCTGAGTGAGTCTTGCCCATATGCTTGGCATCTAACTGATCGCCATATTTGGGGTCAGGAAACAATATTTTCCTGTGTCAGATTGGCAGAGACCTTGGGGGATTTGCTTCCTTCTGCAGCATGGAGCTAGGCTAAATTGCATGTTTAAACTAGTGTAAAATTCTCTGTAACTTGATGTCTTTACACAATGATTTAAGAACTTCAGTAACTCAGCCAGAGGATAAAGATTCTATTACAGGGGTGAGGTGCTGTGGCCTTGAACGTGCAGGAGGTCAGATTAGATCATGGGTCGGAAACACAAGGCATGCGTGCCAAAGGTGGCATGCGTGCCCAGTCTGAGCAGCATGTAGGAGCCCTGGCTAGCGCCATACCATTCAGGGATCCAAGCACTGCATTCATGGCCCCCACATCCATGCATCCCCATCCCTCCACCTCCCACATGGGCCCAGACCACAGAAAATGACCAAGGCAGCAGGAAACCCACAGCCACCAGGGGCTCTGCCACCAACAACAGGCCCCACAGACACCCCCCACCAGCATCACCATCAACAATGGGCCCTGCAGACTCTCCCCCCCCACAGCTGACAACAGGTGCCTTACTAAAGGTTGCTGATCCCATCTATGATCTTTAACCTTCTGAGCTTAAAAGTATATGATGGTATGCTGCTAAAGGAGTTACCCATGCAACAAGTTGTAGAGGCTTTTTCTTTTAGCACTGAAGGCCCTGTATTAAAATTCCCTGATGTGTATCCATGTCTCACATGGGTCAAAGAGCCCTCCATCAACTAGACCCTACATCATGCCTTACTGGCACAGTAAGCATTACAGACCTTACATATTTTTTAGTACTCTTGCAGCCTACATTTGTACAGGATCTTGTATCACATACACATCTAAAATGTGAGATAGGAATTTATTTCCCTTTCCAGTCAACAAAATATATAGTAAGCGACATTCTGCCCTCACATGTGTGCACAACTGTCAGTCACTATGATGGGAGTCACATGTGTCAGGGCAGATTTTGACCCTTGGCAATTAAAGCATCTTTCTGGTTTCAAAGCAACTTTTCTCCCCCTTTGTTTTATAAGATTTTCTTCTAAAAGTTGAACACATAAATCAATATCATTCAAGATACCACTAAATACAGCGTGCAGCGAATGAATAATGTTTCCCTGGGTTATGGAAAAAATCCCACTTATGAGGTAAACCTTTAAAATATACTTGTGGATTTAGTGTGACCTGTTGCTTTTCCCTCCACATTGCTATATATAAAGAAGGGCAGAAAGAATAAACAGAAGGTTGGAATAAATGGAACTTTTGTTAATGACAGCATAATTTTCAAGTGGCAGAGCAGTCAAGGGCCATGAGTGATGCAGGCGAAAATATGTTTATTCTCTGCCCTCTCTCTCCTGTGCTTTTCAGTTATTGCACTTGTACCATTGCCCCCTAACTGTAATTCACAGTGATGCCTCGTCATCGCAGAAGAGTGGGGAGGGCCAGTTCCATTAAGGTATTGGATGCACTATCTATGTAAAAGCAAGTAAAAAGAAACACTTGAGAGACAAGTCAGCTTCTCATAACATCCTCCTGAGACAGAACAAAGCAGTAACTGGGTACCAGGATGGCTCAGCCATAATTCTATGGAATAAACCAGATAGTTGCAGTCCACAGTAAATGGCAGGGCAAATTGTTGTGGTTATATGTGGGATTCCTCCACAACTCTCAGCTATCTGCTGCTTTCACTCCAGCAACTTCCTTGTTATGATGCCATGGTCTGGCTCTCAAACTACCCTGGGCACATATCCATTACACAACATGAAAAACAACAGAGGAACTTGCTGCTCTTACTAACAGTAATTTGAAGTGGATATTGTATGGTAGGTTATATTACTTTAAGAGAAAATACATCTCTCCGAGCAGTTGCTCTCCAATCCCCTCAAGCTGCTCTAGCTGACTTGTGTCCTATGGTCACAGAGGGACTGAAGGGGTTTTACCCAATAGCATGCAGATACTCTTTATTCCTCTGCATGGTCTAATTCACCACCTTCTACTGAGTGTCTGTGCTTTTTTGTTCCATTTCACACCACACAAAGAGGGAGCACATGGGCCAAAGATCAGCTTCTCCAAAATGGAAATCCTGAGTCTCCTACCAAAAGACCCTTTTCCTCCCCATGTCTCAGAAGTGTATTTATTTTTAAGATGAAGCACTTAGACACATATGCTGGTCCAGATCTCCAAAGTTATTTAATCTCCTAACTTCCATTGAAATCATACCTTTGAAAATCTAGGCCATTGCTACTTCAGATATAAATGTACAACACACAATAATTGCAAAATAAGCTGCAGCCAAAGCCAGACCACAAACCTTAATGTTTGAAGACAACTATACAACTATAAGGGCATAAATCTGAACATGGGGACCTCAGGCTGCCTTAACTTGTTACCTGCAATTATTTGCTTAACTGTAGAAAGCCCTAAAATCATTGGATCCACAGTATTTTCATACATGTGATTTTTCTCCTTTCCCTAACATTCAGGCAGTTTTTTGCTATTTTATTACATAGTTGTGTATGATAGGAACAAGGTCATACTCTATCTGGAACTATTTAAAGTTCTTCCATAGATGTCACTCCGAGCGTTAACTTTGTTTGGGAAAAATATCCAAACAAATATTTTATGCCAAAGGACAGGAAAAAATACCCACATTCCCATATATGCAAAAAAGAAAAACAAATAATATAAACTGGGGGGGCAGCTACATGGGGAAAATGATTAGCGAAACCACCCCTTTTAGTGACGAACCAAAAGAAAAAGTACCCAGCTTCCCCATCACAACAGTAATAACCTATAAACTTATTGATTCCCATAATTCTGGCATAAATAGTTTTATATGGCTTGACTCACTCAACTCAATTGAAAGGCCATTTCATGTTTGACTCACAAATTCCTCCACGACACAGTACAGTACCACTCAATGTTTTAGGTGAAACCCTGGTCCAATGAAATTGGTAATAAAATTCATACTATCCACTCACCTTAAACTCTTCCTACTTTTATCCTCTGAGGTCTCTTCCAAGAGCTTAAAACTGAATTTAACTAAGACAAATTAAGTATGCTTTCATTCTGAAAAATGAGGTTTAACTAATTACTTCAAATTCACACCTTTAGTTAATTCAAATTAGCTTTCCTACCTCTGTTCAGACAAGCCCTTAGATACCTGCTGAACATGCCAGAGAGAGGACATGTCTATACTGATGGCAACAAAGTCGCTGCCATTAGTGTACTCTTCCTGGTTCAATTGAGTGGTCTGTCAAGACACGGTCAGGTGGTCTACAGCAAGATGTTGTAACTCCAGCCCCATAACTAGAGTAGCACTAAGTCAACTGAGCAGCATTTCCAGTAGACTTAGCACAATGTGAACAAGGAGGTAAGTGGAAGTTAGTAAGGCGACGGGAGATGTGCAAGATATTTTACACACCTCACGTGTCTCCTGTCAACAGCTGCCAAAAAGTGTGGAGAGTATAGACTAGAGCTGATTATAGTTGCTTAGACAGCAGTTCTCAACCACCGCGTCAGGACATATTACTGTTGCCACACAGTGGTTAGTGTGTTGCAGAGAGCCAGATGGGGGGCTGGATTCGGCCGGGGGGGCTGTCTCCTGCAGGGTTGCACATGACACCAAACATGTCACAAACCACAAAAGGTTGAGAACCACTGGCTTAAACTACAATTTGACCATCAGCAAAACAAAAATGCCTTCAGCCAGACTCTCCCTGGCTTGTACGGAGCAGCACAATGTGAGCAAGAAATACATCCAAGCCTTGTGCAGCCCATACAAGAGCCAGGCACAATTCACTGTGCTTAGGTGCTACTGTTATCCTACTCCCCTAAGGGAGCATATTGCTCAAGAAGGGGAATAGGAAGGGACATGGCTCCAGCATATCCTTAGAACCAGTCAACAAAGATGACTGCTCATGCAGGAGGGTGGTAAACTCTGTCCCCACAGATGGATCTAGTCAGTAGTAAAAAACAGATTGAACTAGGAAGGGAAGCTTTTACTGCACTAAAAAGGAGGAAAACCCTCCTGTTTTTAACTGAGAAGCAGAGCTTTGTTCTCACTGCTCTGCCTTACTTTAAACCCCTGGGATTATTTGTGGGTATGCCATCTCTGGACAGGCAAGATCCCTAGTAAGCCCCCAAGAAGAAATCTCCAGTGAGTGAAGTAAACACTCCAGACCTATTGCACCACACTTGTCAATGTCTGCTACATGAATAGTTCCATTGATTCCATAGCAAGCTGCTACTAAATATGAGTAGGAGTGGCAGAATCTAGCTCTGATAGAGTCACATTTCTAAAACTTGTTACATAAACTGTACCCATAAATATTGCACATGCAAAACCTACAATTGCATGTACACATAATGACCCATCTACACCCATAAGCGTCCAGTCTACACAGGCAAATACAAGGTCTATGTGCAAGCGAACATTTCGCATGTGTAATTTAGGCAGTTTGTTTTGAAAACTTGATCCGACATTTTTCATAGCCTCACAAATTGTCTCTTACTGCAGCTGGTCTCAAGGCTTCATCTCCCTACCCACCCACACAGAGGCACAGCTCGCAGCCTTTGGCTTTCACTGTCAAAACTTGACTGAGTTTACAAGCTTTCAGAAAGCAAGCACTAGATCAGATTAACTAGAGTACATATTTTTTCAAATAGTTTGCTGCAGCATTAGTTTCCATGGTGGGGGGGGAGGGGGACTCTTCCAGGCTATGTTACATCTTATATATAGTGGGTGATCAGACTGCCATTCTAGGAAAGACTTCTAGGAAATCTGGCAGGATAATCAACTATAATGGTTACGGGGGGGAAAATTCCCTTAGTACACAAGCATTCCTGAAAGGACTGTAACTAGTGCTATGAGTAATAAAGCTGTCTGTGTTAAAAAAATTTTTTTTAAAATTGCTTGGAAAACCAATAACCCAAACAGAGCAATTCTATTACTCTACCTGGTGACCTACAAAGGCATTTAGAGACTTGCTGTGGTCAGCCAAGCTGTCTTCCAAAGCGATCAAGCTATTACAGTATTGAGAAGTACAGTGATTTGCTGTAATACTGAATACTGCAACCAACTCTACTAATAGCTCAGTTGGCTACAGCAAGTTAATTTAGAATGATTCAGGAAGAGCTCTGCTGCATCCTATAGTAATGCTGCCATTTAAGCATCACAGTAGAACATGGCACCAGTCAGTTCAATGGACCTACTTTTAACTGGAGAAATGATCAACAGAACTTTGACTAAACCAAAAAGAACATATCCAAGCTTTAAAGATTTCTAGTGGGAAAGAGGCTTATAATTACAAGCAGACTATTTCATTCTGTTTATCGTACAAAGTGGAATAGGGGCTCAAATGACAATTAAAATAGCTATTCAGGCCTTTCTTAGAAGCTGAAGTTAAATATTTTCCCAAACTTATTTGACAACACAGAACAAGTTCACTAAGATGCAATTCAACACTTTTAAAGGATCTTACTAATAAAACATATAGGACTAAATTACCATTTGATACACCACCAGTCAGGACAACAGAGTTATACAGGAGACGAATTTGGTGGATACTGTCAACCAGTCTTCCTTTAATCATCCTTACTTTTCACTTGTCATGTTGTACACATTCCCCCTTCCTCTCCCTGCCACCCTGCCCCACCAATGCAGAGATTTAAAAGGTCATGTCTTATCCAATAAAGCACATGAATCTGTACTATGGGGAAAAACAAAACCTTAACCAGTCATCCAAAAGTGACAACAGATTACCCAGAAGGTTGTGTCCTACTGCACATCAAAGGTCATCTTTGCTTACTAAATGGAATCAAAGAATCAGTGAAAGTATTAAAGAGGAAAGAAAAGCTCTGTCAAAAAAATTAACAGTAAGGAAGAGACTTGCATTCAGAAAATAGCTGATGCAGAGCCACCAAAGAGATAAGTCATTCTGGGAGTGAGGATAAGAAACCACACTGCTGGACCTTTAAATAACATGGGGAAACAATTCTGATGTTTTCTATATTATTCCATACTTGCCTTCAGGATTCACCACATCTGCAAACATCAATTCATCTCCCCTTATTTTCACTTCTTTCATTTCTGTAGGACTTCACTGTGATCACAGCAAAGAATACACACCTTGCTGATGTCAATTTCAGATTCTTTTATAATCCCTGCAGCTGGATTTCACATCTATACTTTCAATCACATTACTCAGGGGTGGAGTTTACAACAGGTTGGGGGAGGTACTGCCTCCCCTGTCTAGGTGCTCTCTGACTCCTTGCTGAGACAGGAGCAGGGAAGCAGAGAGTGGCCGGTGGCAGCCACAGCAGGATCTGGCCCTGGCCGGAGACCCAGAGTGGCCAGTAGTGGGATATTGCCCCAGCTCCAGCAACAGGAGCTAGATCAGGCCAGCAGTGACAGGGCATGGAAAGGAAGGGCAGTGTGAGCAGGGGTAGCTGGATCTTTGGAGCTGCATTCCCCAGGGCAAGCTCCAAAATCCACCCATGTGTGAGAATTAAAAATTTACTGCAATAATACTGAACCTGTACTGTATATCCCACTTAAAGTGCTGGCACTTTACCTGACAACAGATCTTAGGATTTTAGGAAAACAAAAATAGCACTGGCATGCAGAGAAAATACATTGGTTTCACACTTTTATATTATTACCACAATATAGCCAATACATGTTATATTATCTAAGAACGTTGGTATCTATAAAACATATTCTTTCACAGTAAGGACTATAAATTAAAACCAGAGTTGGACAAACTGGCATGCTGCATCTCTGAAAAACTTGGCCTACAACATTGCTGCATCCACAGAACAAGCATGCTTACATTCAGTGGCACTGAAGCAGACTTGATAGCCTGACCATAGCAATTTGCAGTTAACTGGGAGACACTTCTAATGCCAAATCATGAAGATCTCTGACACTGGGATAGGGAAATCAAGGGGACAGCATGATTTCAGAAACAGTACAAAACAGCTACAGATGACAGAAGAGTGAAGAAAGAGGAGTCTGAGAATTATGATGGTGTCCAGAAACTGGAAATGTTTTCAAAGTACAGATATCCAAAGGACAAAGGTGGGAAAATGGAGGAAATAAGGGGGGAAAGAAAAACAACAGAACATAAAGAAATATCGCCTGCCAAAAAAAAGGGGAAAATAAACTAAACTAAACTTCTGTTTGGCCACTTGAGAGTCTCTCATGCTCCCAAGGGAATTACATAATTGAATCTAAGAGTTCCAAAAAAACAGAACAATGGAAAAATCTTTTTATATTCAAGTTATAAAAATATATAATGCAAATACTGTACACAATAGAAGTTAGACATGGAAAAGGCCTATTATTCTGTAGCACATCCTTTTGACAATGCAAAACTAAAGAGATATATGGTACATAAACATTCAAGATCATATAGCATAATGAGTTCTAATTTGTACAATATTGTAAAATAAGGGCTAAATAAAAATTGATACAGATATTCAGGCTTTCCTGTAAGTTTGTTAAAGATTTTTCTTTGTCTGATGGTCAAAACAGAGTAGGTTTTAATGATAGCTCCAAAACTTTTGAAGAACACTCTTAATAAAATGTATAGGGCCAAATTCATCCTTGTTGTATCGGACAGCTCACGTAAGTGCTCATCATTATATATACATATGGAATGCCAAAATCCAGCACTTATAAGGATGTGACATTTCATATAAAAATCTAATCATCTTGATTTTATGTTTTCTTATTTTCATTTACTGTTAATGATTCCATTATAAACCTACTACTTGCTGAAGTTTGATTTTTTTTTTTATAAAAAAATCAGAAAGGTTAAAAAATGGCAGGATAAAAATAGAAAGATCAGTTATGGAGAAGCTGATGTTATTTCACCAATGTTAAAAGAAGGTAACAGTACCTTCCTCAGAAATGGGTGTACCACAGTTGCATTCTGAAGGCTAGTAAGATATTTTTAAAATCTTACAGAATCATTGAACAACTGTGTGGAATTCTACCCAATATGTTACATAAACACTGTTTGTAACATTGCTAAGCTGCAATATCCAGCTAGGACTGACTCATCCTGTTATTACATTTTTCAGCTTCCCTTCAATCTAGTAGTAACCCTCAGAAAGTGGAGGTTAACCATAAAAACCTCTTTTCTCCCACAAACGCTTTCAGCGTTTTTCCTCAGTGTTATTCTTGGGACAGATTACTCTCTTGTGCAATGGCCATCAGACAATTCCTATTTTCACTGAAATCAATAATTGCTGTATCTTAGCATTATTTAGGGCCAGATTCCGATATTCTTATACCAATATGCTGACATTTACATATGCCAAGTGGCATCTTGCTCCACAAGTAGTCTCACCAAAGACAACTCGTGTAGTAAGTTACTACTCATCATGATTAACGGCATATAGGCCCCAGTTCACCAAAACTTAAACCATGCTTAAAACTCATCAAGTTCAATGGGACCTAAACATTTGCTTCAGTGCTTCCCTGACGAAGATGACTTCAGCCTCTGTTTAAAGTCATACACGCATTTAAGGTATTTTCTAAATCAGAATGTGTGTGTGTCTATGACACAACCATCCTGAAACACCACAGGCTTGTTTACAATTACATTGCTGTGCCAGCACAACCTCACTGCTGTAGTGCTTAGCAAAGCTGCTACCTCCACCAACAGGATTGCTTCTCCTATAGCTTCAGATAATCCACTTCCCCAAGAGCCAGTAGTTATATCAACAAGAGGAGGCCTCCCATCGATACAGCACTGTCTACCGCGGATATTAGGACAACAATCACACTGGCCAGGAGTGCATTTTCTATGCTCTGAGAAACATAGTTCTTTGGTTATAAGTTAGTAGTGTAGACCAACCTTTGGTATCTTTTGCCTGTGTTAAATCGACTAGTCCTGCGGCACCTTAAAGACTAAAAAAAATTTTCGGGCACAAGCTTTTGCGGGCTGCAGCCCACTTCATCAGACGCACTACAGTTAGGAGGTATACACACACTTGCAAGAGTGAGACATGTTACAATGGGAAGGGCAAGTGCTAACAGAGTCGATTCAGTTAAGGTAGATGAGACCCATTCACAACAGTAATTAGAAGGTGACAGAATATGACCAGGAACAATTACTTTTTGGAATGAGGTAACCATTCCAAGTCCCTAGTCAGACCTGCTCTGACTGTGTCAAGTTTGTAGATGAGTTCCAGCTCTGCAGTTTCGTGCTGAAGTCTGTTTTTAAAGATCTTTTGTTGAAGAAAAGTTCTTTTGTTGTTTTCTTAGTAAAGTGCCACGGGACTTTCATTGTTTTTGCTATATACAAACTAAACATGGCTACCCTCACTGGAACTTTTTGCCTGTGTTGAATCTTCAATAGAAGCTGAGAGCCTTAACCACCTTGCAGGAATGGTTCTATTAAGAACTATACTAAGAGAGAACAAGACTCAGTTTTAAGTATGAATTCAAAATATTGAAATGGTAATATCCTACATACTGAAATTTTTACAGCCATACTGATTTTTAAGAAATTACTAACAATTGGGAAATAGATTATATCCAAGCAAACAAAAGTGTCCTGCTAGGGCAAAAGAATCTATGAAAAGTAAATTATGCTATGTTTAGTGACCCAATTTGTTTCCAGTCCCTTGGGTGGAGGGCATCTTGCCAGAATTTACTGCAATGACAGTTGCAAGTGTAGGACTTAAACTGGCTTATTCGTTATGTCTGAGGTAATTTAAGAGGAATGCTAGCATGCATTTAGATTTTAAATGTTACTGTTCTGCTTTGTGAAGGGAAGGAACGCCTACTATCATTTGAAAATTCTGTAAATATTATTGAATTTACCTGTTTCCAGTGTCTGCTTTTAGCCCTACATAATTGAAAAACAGAACACTAATGTTTCTGACGTTAAACAAGGTTTTCATTGTGTGACTTTTTAAGAACAGAAAAAGCATAAATTAGAAAAACATGGTTAGTGGAACTGTCCAGTTTTTAGAAGCAAAAACAAAGTACTATTTACTCTAGACAAAAAGATTAAGCCCCCTATTTGGCTGAAAGGATCCACATGAGTATGGTCTTCCAGATTTTGAAAGCTGAGAACCTGGCTTCCCTCAGTGTCCAAGCTATTCAAAACCCATTTTCCTTTGAACATGTGAGTTCCTATCACAGACAGCCACAACGGGATGAATAACTCAGGCTAATGCGATCTACATTAGTACAGAAGTTTAACAACAAATCAGAGATCAGATTCTCACCCTTTCCCTCTGCAGATAGAATTTCCCTCTCTCACTTTGATAGAAGATGATATAACCTATTTTAAATCATCTTCATTTCTCTTTGAGATACAGAACACTGGAAGACTATCTTGGTGGCCAGTTGGCAGCTGTCTTGCTCCCAGAGTATTGGTGTTTAAAAGACCACCTCTGCATGTTCTGAAACTCTCTATGAAGCAAGATCTAATGGTTTTATACCTTATATTGCACAGCCCCAGTGAGGAATGAAGGAGCTAAACAGAACAGCAAAAGTGGGATTATGCAGTCATGGTAAAGACACTATTTACTCTCCTGATTCAGGATTAGGCTTCACAGGTGCCAAGCCACAGAACCCCTCGGAGTTTCCATGACTCCACTGCTGTTAAGCCAAACACTTTTCTGAATAGAGAGTTTTAAATTTGTAATGGAAATGTTAGCAATTTAGTGCATGTGAAAAGTATATTGGCTGCCTGGATGGAGAAATAATTCTTTATACATAGAACAGATACTACATGGGGAACAGAAGTACACTAAACTCCCACACCTTCCTATTATGCTTCAAATCTGACTAGGAGCAACATCTTCTACAATTGCTAGGCACAGTAATTTTGTCTTTGTCTCTATTTAGTCCTTGTCTTTTGCACTGAGACTGACAAAAACAGTATCATTTTTTATGTGGACAAGCGTTTACTGTGAATGAAGATGAGACTATCAAATTATTATAAATAGTCCAAAACACAGCCATCACAGAGTGCTAACTTCCATGGCTACAAACCTGCCTCCCAATAGTTACAAAAACAGAAAGATCCATATCTTTTTTCTAATCCTCTAACCAGCTGTTCTGGTTTGTAAAATAATTCTTGCCAATTCATATGAATAATCCTAATCTGATAGGGTTTATCCAATTTGAAACAAACTTCCCAATATTCTGATTACCCCACTTGAAACAAACTTCCCAACATACCGTATTTTGACTTATGCCATCTGATCTATGCTATGCATTGCTGTGAAGATTATTGTACATATTCTAGTGTTTGCAATCATATTGATACATTACTTAGTGCTTGTATTGTTTGATACAATACAATGGAACCTATTGCATGAAGCGCATTTGGGTAAAAACTGGTATTATGTGGAGCTCTAGTGGTAGTAAGGAAGTAAAGCAGCACATAACACTAAATGTGACAATAGTAGCAGTTGTCCTGACTCTGAAAATAGAATATTTGGTTATAGTTAATATAAAGAGAAAAAAAACTGTTGATGCTTCAGGAAGATGGACTGCATCTGTGTATGTAAACATAGTATGGTGGAGAGCCTAGTTCTTTAGTACTAGATCTTGAACTTCAGTCTTTCTATCGCTAAGCATTAGCAATATCAAACCCAGGCTGTATACAGATGCAGGACTGGTCCTTCCATAGAGGCAATCTAGGCAGTCACCTCAGGCACCAGTGATTTGGGGGCATCAAGGGCTAGACTGGACCTGGGGCAGCAAGCCTAACCCACCCTGCTCCACTCACCGCCCATGGCCAGACCCCCACCCACAGCACTTCTCCCTGACTGGGGCCGCTCCCTGCCCATGGTTGGGTTGGGGGACAAAAATCAGTGTTGGCCTGGGGTGCCAAAAAACCTTGGGTCTGCCCTGCACACATAACCAGGGGGCAGGGGACAAATAATAAATAATGCTAATAAAATGCTTTCTCTCCTCCCCAAATTATATGATTTTTCTTATTCAAACTATCTAAGAATTGAATAATTCTATGCTGTCTGTTAAAAACAATTCTATTCCAACAATCATATCATCCACTGCATGCTAGTTGATAAGATTTGCATATCAGATGGTAAATAAAAGTACTATCAGCAAAATACCATATCAGCTGTCACAGAGAGTTTCATTTCTTAGGTTCAAAAATCCCTTAAGGTTCATGAGTTTGTCATTCGTTAACCTCTTCGCTAGAAGAGCTTCTTCCTTAAAACACTACTTTGCAGTCAGACACCCTACTTATATAAAAAAATACATATTTTTCTTTAAAAAATCCACACAATGTCGAATATTAACTCATTCTATCACATCTTTCTATGCATGCTAACATCCCCATCTTTTAAATATCCATTTTGGTCAACATAATGCATATGTAGCATATGCCATATCCATGACCCCACACCCAATGCATGCCAGTGCTCTCACAGCACCTACTGAACTTCAGCACTATCTCCATAACTTCTGAGAAGAAAAAAAGGATCTTTTGTATTTATCAAAAAAAGCCTAATAAATAAAATTAGTTTTCAGCAATTACTTTAAAAATAAACCACAAGTAGCAGAGAACCCAGCGCTGGAAAGGCTATAAAAAACTATTGTTTGGCTCCACAAGCAATTGATCCTACCACCACAGGACTCACTAAAGTTCTTGGGAGCATTGCCTGAGTAAGAACTTCAGGACTGAATCCATATTTCTTCAAATAATATTCTACATAAGAAAGTCACATTCTAAAAATACCATTTTATCCACAATGAAGAAAAAAAAAAAAAGATACCTGAAAAGTTTAAAGATAGCCTAAGGTAGATTTAAACCAAACACTGAAGTTGCATATACCGAACATACTAGATTCTACATTTCAAAAAAAGCCAGAGACTTACAGAGAACATTTTTGCTTCCCAAACCGGTGCATAGACTTAACTACACTTTTTACTTTATGAGAATCTCCTAATCTAATTTTTATGAACATTTTATTCTAATCTTATGCCATCAAGGATGGAAATAGGCTTTCACTCTGCGCTTTACCCTCTCTCTGAAAGATTCAGTTGTTTATTAAAAGCAACGTTCCCTCCATTATATTTAATATGCGCTATTATTACATGGGTGCCTAACAGACACAGGAGAAAAAGAAAAAGTCGAAATCCTCTGACTCCAAGGAAACATTTCAAAGCTGTTCCTGTTTACCTGCTGGGCAGTTGCACTCGGGAGGTACTTCCCTTGCTATTCTTATTTTTGCCAAATGCTCATAGGATTTCTGTGGAGGAAAGGGGAAACATTAGCAATCATGGTAAGCATTAGCTCAGTCCATTGCAGGCAGGATTATAGCCTTGCATGTGTTAAACTATGATTTACAACTATTTGAAAGACTGCATAACTTACGATGACTTCTTTACTTGGACTTGTTTCAAGCTGCATCCATGACTTAAGCCCCACCACCACAACTTCAGCATTTTCACACTACATACACCTAAGAAAATTAAGCTTCTACCCAACCCAGCCTACTTTACTTGTGTGGTATTACATCTTCATACAAAATACCCCCACCCTCTCTTTCCTGCACATGGGATAAATGCAGAAACCTGCGTTTGTCAGAGTAAAGAGTCAGTCAATAGCATTATACACAAAAGTCAACTGCTCAATCACATTATTTCAGCAATTGCTGCCAAAGGCATAGAAGGAGCATCATGACAGTCCTTTGAAACTCAGCCCTTACTTTAACAGCCCCATGCAGAGGTGGCCTTTGGCCAAAGGGGGCCCTAGGCAAAGACCCTCTGTGGGGCCCTGCATAGGCCCATTATGCGGGCCCCCTCCATGGTCCTGGTTTTTCACCACCCCAGCACCCTCCCCCAGCCTTAACTCCTCACCGCTGGCCCCTGCCACCAGTCCCAGCTCCCTGATGCTGGCCTCTGTTTCTCCTCCTGCTGCCAGCTGAGGCAGATGCAGCTTTTGGAGTAGGCAAAGGAGATGATGGTGCCCCTAACTGCTTGTGACCTTAGGCGTGTGCCTTCCTCGCCTACCCCAAAACCCACTTCTGCATCCAAGGTCTTCTTCCCAAGCCTTCACTTTTCTAGCCAATGCACCCTCTCTTTATTGGGACCTAACTAAAAGAATTCCCCTGAGATCCTATCTTTGAAACAATCAAATCATAGGGTTGGAAGAGACCTCCTGAGATCATCGAGTCCAACCACCCCCTGGGGTTTTGAACCCAGGACTGTCTGCACGTAAAGCCGATATGCTAGCCACTCCACTACTGATTTGAGCCTAAGACAAGAGCAAGTCCCTGTCTCTGGCATAATTTGGCCATTTCACTTTGCAGCAAGCCCTAACACTTCTTTCTAGCCTTTTTCTACGAGGCCCCCCTCCCTATCCTTTCCAGCACAAACTCCGTGGAGTAGCTTTGCTCAGCCAGGAGACACAACCCCAGGCTGGAAACGGCTCATTGGAAGTCCCGTGCGGGTCCACACCTGAGCTAGGAGTCGCTCCACTTTCTCTTGCATCATTGAGTCGAGCTGCTCCAGGGAGAAGCCGGGCAGCAGCTGGGAGGAAGCGGCGGCGGCGGCGGCGGCAGCAGCAGCAGGGGGGTCCCCTTGGGCGCTCTCGATGGCAGAGACCCTGGCCTGCAGCTCGCTGGTTTTCACCCCCAGATACACGCAGGAGGCGACGGCCAGCGCCGACAGGAAAGTTGCCAGGGGCGAAGTGGGGGGCAGAGACCAGCAGCGCCGGCCCCCCAGGCTGCTCGGCCCCGCTGGCCCGTCCTGTCCCTTGGCTTCCTGGCTGCTCCCCCCCATGCTTTTCTTCGCCCCCACCTCCTCGGCGGGGGCAACTAGTTCACAGAGGCAAAAACCAGGTGGGGGAAAAAACACCAGCAGCACAGCGGCTCCCCGCTTTCAATGCAAGCAGCCGAGCCTCCCCAGGAGGAATTAAACGCCGACACCCCCAAAGCAGGGGTGCTACAGCACTCCCCGGCGCGGCGCCTACACACCCCCGCTCGCTACTCGACGAGCTTTATTGCCAAGGGCGCCCTGCAGCAGCCGGAGCAAACCAACTTGTTGCTCCCCCGCCACCTGGCGCCTGCACGAGCCGCAGCCCGCCCCGGCCAGAGCGCCCCAGGCAAGTGGCTGCAGCCGCGCGTGTTCGCGCGCCGCGTGTGTCCCTAGCGCGCAGCAGCAGCTGCCGGCACTGCCTGGCTCCCGCGCCGCACTGGCCGCCGCACGCGCGCCGCCAGAACCTCCCGGGCCTCATTTGCATAATTTATTCACCTAGCGCGAGGGGAGTTCCACTCGCTCAGCGCCACGAGCGGGCGGTCGGCGCTTTGCATAATTTATGCAGAAGCCCGGCTCGCTGCCCAAAGCTGGTTGGCTGCCCGCGACCGCTCATTAGGCGAAGAGGGTGGGATGGTCCAATTGATAGTCGGGTGGGACGGACGGCCACTCCCACCCGGCAGCTGCCTCAGGCCCAGCTGGACAAAACCATGACTGGGATGGTTTAGTGGGAGTGGTCCTGCCTTTGGCAGGGGCTTGGACTAGGTGACCTATGAGGTCCCTTCCGACCCTATGGTGCAAGCCTCTCCTCTTCCTAGGTGGTGGCTCAGTAGCTAGACTCAAACAGGAGGCCCGCGGCCCACATGCTGTCCCTGAAGCTATTTCCTGTGGCCCGCATTGTTACCAATATTTGCAATATCATTGTATGAAAAGGTTTCAGTGGCGTGGCTCTCAGGTGAGCTGGCCCTCATGGGGATTCGAGTTTGAGACCCCTGAGCTAGACAGAGAGGAACCTTGCACTTTCTTCTGATAGATATTAGAGCTCTGCATTGTACACCCCGGGGGTTGTGGCTTCCACACAGCGTGTTGCCAAGTTGCAAAGGGGCAGTACACTCCTTGTTCGTTTAGCACAGCATTTGGCTGCCTTTCTGATTCTGCCACAAACGTCCTGTGAAATCCTAGGCCGTATCATTACTTACTGGCTGATACGACTGCATTTTTCTGTCTACAGAGCTCCAAGTACAAAGCTGGCCAAGATGATCTCATGAGGTCCCTTGCAACCCTGTGATTTGATTGATTGATTGAAGAGATGGGGTTTGGTCCCAGGACCTGCCCCCTAGGCCCTAGCCCCAACCCAGAGTCAGGACCCTTGCCTCCTGCCACTGCCAACCTGGCCCCCAATCTCCTGCCGGAGACGGGGACAGCCGAGGCACTGACTGCCCACTGGCGGCCCAGCCCGGGTCCCAGGCTGGGAGAGGCAGGCGCCACCACAGCTGTCCCGGCCCCAGTTACCCAGCCGCAGACGGGGCCAGGTCAGGCAGTGGCTGCCACAAGCAATCTAGGCTGCGAGAGGCAGGCGCTAGCACCAGATACACAAGCAGGGACAGGACGGGAGAGGCAGGGGGCCCCCCAGTCATTTGGGACACTGGTGGCAGGACTCAGGGCATGTACACCCTGTGCCAGGTGCCAGCGACACCCTTGAAGCTGGGTAAGCATCATTCTCTTTGTATTACAGCTGAGGAAACTGAGGCACAGAGCCCCTAAGAGACTTGCCCCAAGTAGCATAGCCATAGGTCTACACCACATTAAAACATCAATCAGCACCTGGCTTAGGGCAACTGACATTAGCTAGCAGGATTAGAAAACTGCACTGTACATAGGGCTGTTGAGACTAGAGCTCTGGGGTCCCTAATAGCTGACACTAGCAAGCTGCAGCTGTTTCACTGCAGTGTAGACATACTCTTTGTAGTCAAGTTAGAAGGCAGGTTTTCTAACTCCCAGTACCATGCCCCATCAAAGGCAGCCACTCTCTGACTCAATATCTCTGCCAGTGAAACAGGAGTGATAATACTTGCCCATTTTTCACAAGGAATAAATAGGCTGGTATTACCACACATAATTAATCAATAAATGCAGAATTTCACAGTATTTATGATTATAGAGTTGCCATTCCTAAACTGGCTGCACAGCTCTTTGAAGAATAAAAAGTACAATTGTGTGCACATTGTAGTTGTCATGTCCAAGGTAAGTGTTCACAGGCAGATTCAATATGCTTTTTTCTCTTGCCACACAAATTATCACATGAGGGAGCTACGCTTGTGTGGTCATTTTAGCTATTGGAGTTTTATTATTCCTGTTTGTTTACCAACTTACATCTCCAGCACTGCATACAGACTAATGGATTTTCATTGTTCCTATTTTGTATGACTAGAAAAGAAGCATTAAGATGCTGGGAATAAGCAAATGACCTAGTGGCTACATTAGTTTTTGTGCTCTCTCTTTGCTTCTCATGCTTCATTTACCTGTTGTTTTGTTTTCCATGTTACACACAATACACTACAGTTGGGGGAGTTGCTTTTGACTAAACCTAATGCTTAATACTTGTATAGCACTTCTCATGCACAGCAAACTTTTTCAAATGTAAAAAGACCTGTTTAGTAGAGTCCCTGTTCACGTTGTTGAGCACCTACTCACATGAATATTCTCAGCACAGACAATGGAACTATGCACATGAGAAACTGAACACTGCACTAAATAAGGACGCCACAATCTGACTTCAGATTGCACTGAAAGACTAAGAAATTTATTTATTGCATGAGCTTTCCTGGGAGAAAATCCCACTTCATCAGACGCTTCTGATGAAGCGAGATTTTCTCCAAAGAAAGCTCATGCGATAAATAAATTTGTTAGTCTTTCAGTGCTGCTTGTTTTCCTGAACAAGACTCATACAGCTACCCCTTTGAATCAGATAATACAGAAGGGCTATGCCTACGCTAGGGGGCTCAGTTAAGTTAACAAGGTTGACTTTAAAATCGACTTAAAGTTGACCTTGTTGAGTCAATTTAGGGGTGTGTCTACATTAGTAGACATACCCCAGGGCTGGGCTTGGGCCCTATCCCCTGCCCTGCCCTGGGGTGCAATCTGGCTCCTGCCACTGCCGGCAAGCAGCTGGGAGCCAGATCTGGCCCTGAGCCACCTGCTGCAAGTGACAGGGGGCTTGGAGCCAGCTCCTGCTGCTGTCAGCAGGTGGCTGGGAGCTGAATTGGGCCCCAGGAGCCCAATCAGGACTCAGGGCGGAGCAGGGGTGGGGCCCAGGGCTTCCTGCCCTGCAAAGTCAGCTTAAAAGCTTAAGTCAACTTTCAGGGCAGGTTTTATTAGGTCAACTTAAGTAGGTGCTTAAGTCAACTTAATAAATGCTAAATTTGGCCCTGGAGTTCCTTAGGTCGACTTAAGGCAGGTTAAGTCGACCTAAGGCTCCAGTGTAAACATACCCAAAGTAATCTGCAAATATTTTCACAAACAAAAGCAGCAAGCTGAGGGGAGAGTCGTTTTGGTTTTGTGGAATCATTTGTTGGTTAAGGATATTCAAACAATGGCCACTATCATAAACATTTGCAAAACATGACAGCTTGGTGTATTTTAGCATAAAACAATTATTTATCTGAAAATGTGGAGAGGTGTATTATTCATAGTTAGCTATTTGCTGTTTCTCATGTGGGTTTTTTTTTCCCCCTTTAAAGTTCTACATACTTAGCCAGTGAGCAAAACTAATCCCATGAGATTCTAGGTGATCAGTCACCTGCTATAAATAGTGAACAGTTGGAGTGACCAGTTTACAAACCCCACATAGGTCAAAATCATGATCTATTCAGTCATCTCAGATGAATAATAAATTCTTTCTTAGGTTTAGTTCACAATTTGCTAGCAGTAAAGGGCTGAATTTTTAATGAACGTTGTCTGCAAACATAACTTGACCACACAAAACAACCATCACAACAACCCCTCCTCTTCCACATGGTAAAGCATTTGTTGTCTGTTTTACACCTGGGAATACTAAAGTTAAGTGTCTTGACTGAAGCCACTGTTAAAGCCTAAATCATTCCAGTACCTCTCCCTACTATATTTTGCATGTATCACTCATAGGTGCCACTTCATGTAGATTAAATTAAAATTCCCCCTTGAGATCCAGGGTGGAAATGATAGTTTATTTCCATTTAAGTGCAGAAACGGCCTCTCTCTAGGTCCATGCCACAAGCAGGAGTTAGTATTATCCATAAATCATACCTGACTTGGTACATTGTGAAAAGAGACATGTTCGGCTACTGGGGGAGGGGAGGTTGTGCATCCCTGCTCCATATCTCACTATCTTCAATTTGAATTAAAATAAAGGTAGTTGAAAAGTTAGTCTTTAAGTGCCACAAGACTCCTTGGTTTTTTTTTTTTTTGCTTTACTAGACTAACATGGCTGCCTCTTTGGTAGTTGAAAAGATACTTCATGTCAGAAATTAAACCACTTCTGTAAAACCATCTGCATGTCTAAATACATCTACTATGTCAAGGCCACCAAGCAACCTTCAGCAATCCAGATCACCATCTAGTATTGGACAAGATACTCACACTCTCTGGCCCTTGTACCTCTCTTCAAAAGAGTCACAAGAAACCTTCAACTTTCTGCTGCCCAAAATGTGTAAAGCGGTGGTTCCCAATCTATGGCCCACGGTTGCACAGAGAGAGGAGAGATCAGCTCTCCCCTCCCTAGGGCCAGCTTAAGGGGCAAGCCAGTGTGGCATCAGCACAGGGTGCTGAAGCTTAGGAGTGCTGGCACCAAAAATTGAAAGCTTGGCCCAGGAATGGGTTGCCATGGAGATCCCCAGGGTCTCACCTTGAGCTCCCTGCACTCGCCAGGGCAGCATGGCTGGGTCAGACCAGGCCCTCCACCACAGGGTCATAAGACTTTGCCCACCACCTTGTGACTGCCAGCCCGGCCCCACCCCTCCTGCCCCTCCAAGTGCACTCCAGGCGCAGAGTCGGCAAGGGGGGCACAAAAGCAAAAGTTGTCTCAGGGCCAGCCCTGCCCCTCCCCAGCTCCCGCAGAGCGCATACAACTCTTCCTTGGTCCTGAGGTGCTGGGGTCCCTGCTGGAGCCAGAGGGAGGGGAGCACTGATCTCTCATCCCCCTGGCTGCAGGAAGGAGTCACTGCCTAGGGACCTAGGTGGAGTGCACAGGGCTACAGGATGTTTGCAGTTTCCCTCCTGCAGCTAGGGAGACAGTCAGTGAGATGGCAGCCTCCTTGCTGAACTCCTTCCATCTCTCTGCAGTAGGTCAGGTGTGCTGCCAGAGAGACATGGCCTTTCAAAGTTGTAAAAGTTATATCTGTGGCCCTTGAGCCAAAAAGGCTGGGAACCATTGATATGAGGATTACTACTGTGGTCAAATTTAAAAAAAAAAAAAATCCCCTTCAAGAAACCTAAAATGCCTCTCATAATGCGGGTTACATAGTTAGCCATCCCTTATACACTGTTGATCACACATCTTGTCCCTGCCTTTTCTGCCTTCATAAAAATACATCTGATCACAACACCCCAATGATGAGGAAGATGGCAAAAGACAAAGTGAAGAACAGTGCCAAATCTCCTGCCCAGCATTTCTTTATTACAAAACTCTAGGTCAGAAATGGGTTGTCATACAACATGCTCTTTGCAAATGCTTATGAAAATATTTGTCCAGAGAGCAATAGATAAAGATGAAATAGAATTAAAATCTCTATTGAGTCGGTTGCCCTATGCACTTATATTTCATATTGTCCTTGAAACAGGCAGCTGTGTGAGTGTGGGCAAATGCATGTTGATAAAATGATCTTTTTGTTTCTCTTTTACAAACAGCCTGAAAAACCATCACAGTGGCTTTCCAAATAGTGGCTTCTTCATTCCCCTGCCCATGCCTACCTGGCCATTCAGCTGGCTCTATGACTAACAGAAGGCAGGTAAGTCTTGCTTCCAGTGAGTGAGCAGCAAGGCAGTAAGTATGGAACAAATACAACAGAACGCTGAGTCAGTATGGATGAAAACATAGCAACAGGTGTATGACTAACAAATTTCTTTAGTTACCCTCTTCTACCAGATACACACACACTGAACAGAAAGAATTCATTAGGTGTATTCTCACATTTTATATTGCTATAAGAAGATAATGGAGAGCCATTAGATATGTAAGGCACTCAACTCTTCAGTGCACATAACAAATTGAAGGGCACTGGACCAACAGGATCATCAGGCCATGACACTTTTCTTTTGCTTGTTTTGCAAAACCAACAGGGCAAAATCCAGGATCTGCAACTGTCCCAGTCCCAGTAGGCCTTGGTTTTATTTTTGAGGCATCATGTCGTCGGAGCTAAGATTGCAGCTATTTGGAGCCATCGTCAAGACTGAAGCCAGCTTTCCATATTTCTTTTGAGTAAGCTCCTTGTACAGTGAAGACATTGTTTTAAAAGACCCGCCCCCAAAATTTATTTGCGGTGATATTTTATTAGTGTTGGTTTCATGTTTTTGAATTACAAGGGATAACTGGATCCAAACATCTAAGCTCCTGCTTCAGGAGTGAAACAAGTAGAAGTTCAAAGGAGTGAACAGTAATTTAACCACCCTAACACGAAACTGTTCTTCAGCTATTGTAATTTACAGATAAAGTGTTCTCCGTTTACAGTCAGCTTATAGAACATTTATAGCACCTGTCCCAGATTTGGTAAATAACTAGAACAAGACAGTTTTAAATAAGAACTGTACCTATACCTCAGATATTACATGGCAAGTTATTTACTTGTACAGGTAGAATACAAGAATTCCCAGATCTGTCACAGCTAAATTCTAAAGGCAGTTCAAAAATAAAAAGCAGGGGAGTGGGATTCTAAATAAGATCTGTAGAGCTGATGGTGTGCAAAAAGTCAAAGCAACATGGCTCTCTGACAAGAGGTTGATCTTGACTCCTTTGAAGATTCAAATCTCTAAGTGACACATTTCAGCAGATCTATCTGACCAGGACAGAGGCGTTTGTATCAAATACTGCTGTTTGATTTTCATGGGTCTGCATTTGAAAATGTGGATGGGGTTGGCAGATATGCATTTCTGTCAAACTGGCTAGTGTCTGAAGTTACTTCACATTTTTATTTCCAGTGACCCTCATTCTGGCTGACCAATATATAACTGGCTTTCTTTACCAGATGTAACATAGACCTCTGATTGGTTTATGCTCATGCACCTCTAATGAAAAATAAACAGTCATCTATTGAAACTGCAGGCTACGCTGAGCTTAGGCAACATATTGTACTTAAGGTCAAAAGTTGCAGGAGACAAACTAAACATGAGTTCAATTTTTAATCTGGTATTCTGCCTTGGGGCCCTGGTTCCAAACCCAAAGAGTGAAATTTAAATAAGTAATTTAGTCACCAAAACTCCAAGATGGACTTTTAGCCTTCGTATTTCAAATACCGCCATGGTTAAGCTGGATTTATCTATCTATCTATCTATCTATATATATATCTATCATGAATGTGAATTCTAGATTCAGGCAACTGCCTCCTTCTTCCACTCTTTATTCCTCTGCACTTCACGCCTTCCCCCGAGAGAGAGGATCTCACTGCTTTTCACATAGTTTAAGGTTAATTCAGATGATTCATGGCTGGGAAATCACACTCAGAGTTATGAAGCTTGGGGGGGGGTTACATTCATTGTCCTTAACACTAGAGACCCATGAATTTATTACACACCCAAGCTGTCCTTTTCAACATTTTGTACTAGGGTGGGTGGCATTTCATGGCATGAGGCAGATCATATGCCAACTTTTCAACTACAACATAATATCTAAATAGTAACATTCATTTCACAGAGTCACAAAATCCCGCAAACTCCCAACTCCTTATAGAAGTGTAGTTCGCTAGCCTATCAGGCCAGACACACCCAGCAGGAAATTCACCTGCTAGCTAAAGGAAATACAGTAACACAACTACTACCCTTTGCCAGGGAAGGGAAGCCTTAATAGCAATCCAGCCACCACTAAGTGCCTTCAAATACACAGTCCATTTCCCAGTGCACCTTGTGGGCCACATCAGTGGGCTTTAGGCCCACCAGCAAAGCTCACATCAGTGTGGAGTGTGGCTGAGACAGGATAGTGTATGATCTAACTAGCAGGACAGATCTCACCGTTTGTCAACAAAGTGCATACAATGAGGATTTCCACAGTGTACTATCAAGTTCTGCTTAACATGCAGAAGGGCCTGGGTTCAATTCCCAGGGGGTTGGACTCGATGATCTCATGAGGTCCCTTCCAGCCCTATGATTTGATTTGATTGATTGATTGAAAAGTTATGCATTAGTTGGTCCGTGTAGACCCTGACGATGTGTGAAGGTTCTCCAATGACACTTTAACATAGTGTTGCTTCAAACAACACTATGTTAATGCACCTCAACAGGGTCTTCAAGGGCCAGTTCATGTTCAGTTCGTTAGTGCTCATTAGAAAACACAGCCCCGTGGAGCACATTACCCCACTGTATCAAGAGGCCCTAAGAAACTAGAGCCCCTGTTCAGCAAGGTACACTAACACATACATAACTTTAAGGACTTAAGTAATCCCATTGAAGTTAATGGGTCTATTCACATGCTAAAATCTATACATGGGTTTATGTACCTTGCTGTCTAAGGGCTTAAGTTAGATGAGAATTTACTTAGTGTGCAGAACTTCATGAATACCAGTGAATACCTGCATTTCTTCCACTTATCCATCCCTATTGTAATGAATGTCCGGCAATTACATTAGGTATATTACTGTAACTGGATTACTGGTGAATACATAGAAAATAGAATGTTAACTTAAAAGAAAGGGTTCCAAAAGGGTTGTTTCATGTTCAGCAATGGATATTCACAACTTAATTGGCAGCTGCTACTCACCAAAATCCATGTGGGTCAAGGTGCTGGTCAGCTTGCCTTAGGTGAGCAAGATTTATAAACACTGATTCAAGGAAATGATTCTGCATCTTTGATCTAGTTGGATGCTATCAGGGGGGGACATTCCTGATACAATGCAGAGATCCAAAGCCGTTTTGGGAAGGCCTGAAAGACCTACGGAGAAGAACTAAGCAGATTCACCATCTCTGCTATCATTTTGAACTTACAAACTGACTCACCAGTTAGGAATTTTACCTGCTTTAACTTCCCAATCACTCGTTGCTTTTCCCTGGCTAATAAATCTTTAATTTACTGAAGAAATTGGCTTCAGCATTGCCTTTGGTGAAATCTGAAATATACTTTGACTTGGGGTAAGCGAACAGCCCCTTGTTGCTGAGGACAGGGCTGCATTAATAAAGAGGCCATAGGGACTGGAGCCCCAGGCCCCGGCCTGAAAGGGGGCTCCAGGCTCCAGCCCTTAGGGCTCCTGCCATATCCTCCCACTACACATACACCCTGCTAGAGCCCCTGCCCTGCCATCACTTGGGAGGCAGAGCCCTGAGCCAGACCCTTTCCCACCCTGCCCCTGAGTGGGCCAGTCCACCCCAGGGGTGGGGCAGACCAGCCCTGTCTACCCCACTGTGTTCCAGGGGCGGGACTGGCTGGCATTCAGTATGGCCTCTGGTGCATCCCTCCAGGGCCCTGACTGTGGAAAGCCAAATTAGAGCTGCACTGCACACCAACTGGCCTTTACCCCCAACCCCAGAGCAAAGTGGAGCAAACAGGACTGGCTTTCCCTGCCCCCAAGGGGTGGAGCAGCCAGCCCAGGGCCGGGACAGGAGCAAGGTCCCTGCCCCCCCCCCAGCACTGACCCAAGTGGGGCCCCCCAGTAGGGGGGGCTGGGGGCTGGCAGAGCCCCAGGGCAGGATGGGTGGCGGGAGGGGAAGACATGGAGAGGGCAGCCCAGGGCCCCAAGGGCACTTAATCTAGGCCTGATTGGGGGTAACCAAATGTGTGTTGATTTTTCATTTTAATAGTCTTTCATCACTAAGTTCAGTTTGTCTGGATGGTAAAGAAGTTTGGGGTGTGTAAGGGGACTGTATGTGGCTCTATGGTAAAATAGTATATTGATCCAAGAGTATATATTTGTTGCTTCCTTGATTAGATTTAATTATAGAGTACGCTGCCAGTTTGGGTGTGTTTACCCTGTTTTCTTACAGTCTGACCAGAGATTGGCACTCGTAGTTATGAGTCACTGGGCACCATGACAATGCCATACTCCAGTTGAGGACTTATCAGCACAGAGTAGAGTGCATAGACTCATAGAGTATGTCTACAGTTGCAAGTTAGTTTGAATTAAGGACACTTAATTCAAACAAACTTAGTACGTGTCTACACTAGGCTTTCATTAGTCCAAATTAAGGAATTCCTTAATTCAAACTAATGAAAGCTTAGTTTGAATTAGTAAGAGTTGCCAGTTAGTTTGAACTAAGCCCTTAGTTCGGTCCTTACTTTGAACTAAGGACTGTGTAGACTAGGATTAACCCTTAGTTCGAATTTAAAAAGTTTGAATTAAGGGCAGTTAGTTTGAATTAACAAAGTGGACTAATTTGACTTAACATTAAGTTGAATTAGTCCACTTTGTTAATTCGAACTAGTAACTTTGAGTTTAGTTCGAACTAAACTTGAACTTAATAGTTCGAATTAACAAATTCAAACTAACTTTTCCTAGTGCAGACGTAGCCATAGACTCTGAGGTCAAAAGGAACCAATTATTTCTTGTGTCTTTCTTACAACACTCCTGCTGAGGCATCCCAGAATGTTTTCTTTTTTTCCAACAGTGTTACCTTGTTGAATCATAACTAACTTGTGATCCACTTGGACCTCTACATCCCTTTCCACAGTATTCTTTCCTAGGCAGTCATTCCCCCTTTTGTATTTGTGCTCTTGAATATTCTCTCCAAAGTGGAGTACTTTGCATTCATCCTGATTGAATTTTATACCATTTACTTCGAACCAGGGGTTCCCAACCTCTTTAAGGCTGACAACACCCTTCTAGTAAAAAAAAAAAAAAATTGCAGCCCCCCCCAGGGGTTGTTTGGCACTGCCACACAATGGCAGTGCTGCCATGCAGCCAGAATTGGGCCCACGCAGGTCTCCTCCCAGGGAGGTGGAGCCGCTGTGGCCATGGCCCCTTGCCCATGCCTGGAAAGCCGCCACAGCCATGGATCCTTCCCCCAGCTGGGAAGCTGCCATGGCCATGGCCTCCTGCCTGTCCCCAGGGAGCCGCTGGAGCCATTGATCCTTCCACCGGCCAGGGAGCCGCCACGGCCATGGCCGCTGCCTGTGCCTGGGGGGGCTGCAGCTGTGGCCCCCTATGTGGCCCAGTAACCTAGAAGTGGCCATGACTCCCTGCCCCCTCCCCACGTTTCCCGCATGCCTGGTTCCCCATCCCCAACCCCCCCCAGGCCCTTTCCTCCCCTTTACCTGGCCACCAACAGCACTGCTGCACCTGGCCACCCCCCAGACTGGTCTCCCTGAGCATGTTCTGCATGCTCAGGCAAGGGCAGGAGTTTTCAAAACTCCCTGCCTGGGGGAACTGGAAGCTTGGGTCTCAGTGGGAACCAGAGACCCCAGCGTTGTCCGGCCTCAGCTCCCAGCCTGTCCGCGGACCCCCTGGAGCCTCTCTGTGGCCCACCAAGGGTCCACGGACCACAGGTTGGGAACCACTGCTTTAGACCATTTTTCCAGTTTTGAATTTTAATCCTAACCTCCAAAGCACTTGCAGCCCTGCCCAGTGTGGTATCAGCTGCAAACTTTTAAACTGTACTCTCTATACCAGTATCAAAATATCAGTGATGACTTTTGATCAGAACTGGATCCAGGACTGATCTCTCTGGGCAAGGCCAGATTTAGAGGAAGGTGACCCAAATGATGTCCTGGTAAGCTGGCCTTGGGGGACACCAGAATTGGGGTGCTGAGTTTGTTGTTAGTGACAAAAGAAAAAATAGAAAGCTTGAAGTAAAATGTTTCAGACATTCCATATGTGAATTTATCTTTCCCTAACCTGGGAGTGCTGTCTTGACAGAGTAAGGCCAGTTTATGACAACCTGATGAATCTGGTGCAATCTGAGGTTTATGACAACCTGATGAATCTGATGCACTCAAGTAAAGCCATGACCAGAATCCAGAACGAGGTGCAAAGCCTGGCAAACTATATCACCAACTTCAAATTTCTGGTGTCAGTTGTGGTTTGGCACAATCTACTGTTTCAAGTAAATATTGTAAGCAAGGCATTAAAACTCAGTCTGTGGACATTGTAATTGTCACTACTTTGATGAGAAACTGCCCTGATTCAGTTGTATTCTATACAGACAACGGATCTGAAGATATTAATCACTGTTGCCAAAAAAATGGTGAAAAACTTAGGAGCTGAACCTGTCTTCAAGAAAACTCATATTAATTGGACCAGGGATGTGAAACTCATTCAGTGTGGGGGCCATACTGGAGGGCAGGACACCTGTTGCAGGCCATGTGTCCACACGGGCTCCCCATCTGTTTCTCCTTCCACGTTCAAAGTGGAATGAGCTCCCCTTTCCGCTCCCCTAACTGCGGGCTCTCCCACACCTTCCCTTTTCCCTACCCTCTGGGCTCCTCTTTGCAATGCTGGCTCCCTGACTCCCCCTCCTATTGTGCAGGTCTCAAATCCCATTTCCCCTGCTTGGTTGCTCCCAGACCCCTCATCTCTTTAGCTTTCCACTTCCCCTACCACGTGGTGATGGGCAAACAGTCTCAGTTACAGCCACAGGCAGGCTGGGCTCCTGCCTCCCTCCTCCCTGCCTCCTCACTGTCAGTCATTCAACATGGTGGCCTTTGGTTGGCTCAGTCCCAGCTGGTCTTTGATTGGCTCATTCCCACATGGGCCCCAGGTACTTCTTCCTTTTCTATTTGTGCTTTGTGCAATGTGCAGTCAATCAGATTAACCTGCCAACTGACTGACAGTTGGGGTGAGGTATGGTACAGTGGCTCTCTGGGAGCCGGCCCCGGATGCAGTGACTGAGACTCTGATTGGTTGGCAGACCACAGCAGAGCTGAGCTGGGATTGGCTGGAGTGCTTCCTTTTTTCCCCTGTGCTCTGACTCACTTACATGATCTGAGTCACAAGCATGCTTAACCCTGCTCTGCCGTGGCAGCCTGTGTTTGTCTTTTGTTGCTGCTGCAGAGAGCTCCTAGGTACAGCCCCACCAGCAGCTCTATGGGCTAGGTCAGTGCCCTTGGTGGGCCAATCTGGCCCATGGGCCATAAGCTGGACACCCATGAACTGGAAGAAGAGTCAAGTTTGGATACAAAGGCAAAAATAAGCAATGGGAAGCTTGGAAGGAAAATTCAAGAGAGTTTTTCAATCAATCGTTGACATTGCTCAAATGTCTATCAAAGAAAGATTCAGACAAATGAAGGACCATGAAAATACTTGGGGAGTTGGATGGGAGTATATGATCTTAGTAAGCTGCCAGTGACAGGAAAACAAACAAGGAGTCCTGTGGCACTTCAGAACTAACAAATTTATTTATTGCATGAGCCTTCATGGGAGAAAATCTCACTCCTTGTTTGTTTTGCTGAACTAGACTAACATGGCTGCCCCTTTTGGAAAGTGAACAGGAGAACAGTATTGAACAATTGTACAGACCTTCCCTGGACGCTAACATATGGGGAATGTTCAGATGTTGGTGATGAAGACTTCTAAGTCAAATTGAAAAACATCCGTCACATTTTGCCACACAGGAAAAGTTCAAGTTCTCCAATTCATTTGTGATGCAGAGCTCACTGACACTCTTCCTAATGTGTGGATAGGTTTGAGGATTCTGCTCACCCTGCCCATCACAGTCACAAGTGCTGAGCAGAGCTTTTCATAACTCAGCTTCATTAAAATCAGGCTCATGGTCAATGAAAGAATGACATTGCTTGCTATTTTATCACTTGAAAAATGCCATTGGCCAGTCTTTGAATCTCTCTGATGCTATGCTTCAGTTCATGAGGGCAAAGGGAAGAAAAGCGACATTTTAAAGTAAAAAACTAGGGTTGACACTGTAAGGCTGGCAGCTGCTGTAATACTATTTAATACTGCTCCATCCAATGTTGGTGCACGGTTCAATTTCTTGGTATTAGTACATTTCAGTTATTCTTACATTTAAAAAGTTTCTATAAATTTAGATGTCATAAATAAATACAGATTTATGGATCCTAGCATGCAAATTTATCATCTTACATGGCAAGGATAAATCATGAATGTAAATCATGCAATGCCATAATATGGACTACAAATTAAATAAAAAATATGGTGTGCCTTTTGGTCTACTGCTGGGCCTGCCTCTAGCATCTCACTTGATAAGCCTTCCAGTTTTGATTGTGAACCATAGCTAACTACTCTCTAGCAATGGTTTTCCAGCCAGTTACATACCCAACTTATAGTAGCTCCATTTAGGTCAGGGGTAGGCAACCCCTGGCACATGTGCTGACAGCGGTCCCCAAGCCCATTCAGAGTGGCATGCAGCCCTCCCTGCAGTACCACAAAAACTGCCACTCCTGCCACCAAAAGCCACTCTGAACAGCTCCCTTCAGGCACAGCTGGGACATAGGGGGTCCCCCCATGCCTATGCCTCCATGTGACACAGAAAAAAGCCGCCCAGAGTGTCTCTTCTTTGTAGTGTGATGCTCCCCAAAGGAGCTGCTCCAGGCAGCTTCTTTCTGCAGCATGCCTGGGAACCCCTAAAAGGAGGGGCTTCTTTTTGTGGCATGCCTGGGAAGCACTCCCACTCCAGCTATGACCGCTGCTGAATTTTCAGGCAGCCGCCACATTCTCTCAGCAGAGGGGGCCGCCAGCACCAGCTGAGGGTTGCAGAGGAAGGACTGGCCTCGGGATCCACAAAGGTTGCTGACCCCTGATCTAGGTGGTATTTCTAGTTAGTTTATGAAAGGTCATGTGAGACAATATCAAAAGCCCTACTAAAGGCAAGATATACCTCATCTACTGCTTCCTCACAACTACAAGGCTTGTTCCCTGTCAAAGAAAGTTATTAGGTTGATATGATTTGTTCCTGACAAATCTATGCTGACTGTTATTTCTCACTTTGTTATCTTCTAGGTGTTTGTAAATGGGTGTTTAATTATTTGCTCCACTTAATTATTCTGCTCCACTGTCTTTCCAGGTACTGAAGTTAAGCTGTTGGGTCTGTAATTCTCCAATGAAGACATCCTATTTCTACATTGTTCATGTGTATGTATTTTAGAACCATTCACAACAGCTAAAAGTCTACACTGAGTTTCTCAGGGTCTCAGACACCCACTATTAGCTTTACAGCTGTGAAATCCTGGCAGCAGGCCAAAAATGAGTGTTGAACCACAGTCAGAAATGAAATGAGAAGACCAGACTTCTGAGACGATAACTGATTTTTTAGATAACGGAAATGAAGTCGATCTAATCTACCTGGCTTTCAGTAAGTCATTTGATACAGCTATATGAGAGAAATCATAAAACTGAAGAAGATGGGGATTAATAGTGAACTGACAGATGAATAAGAAACTAATTAAAGCAGAGACACTACAGTGGGTCATACTGAAAGGTGAACTGTCTGACTAGAAGGAGGTTATTAGTGGAGTTCCTCAGGTGTCAGTCTTGGGATCAATCTTATTTAATATTTTTATTATTGACCTTGACAGAAAAAATGAGAGTGCACTAATAAAATTTGCAGATGATGCAAACTTCGGAGATATTGCCAAATTGGAGAAGGATCAGAATATCATATGAGAAAATCTGGATGACCATGTAAACTGGAATGGTAGAAATTAGATCAAATTTAATAATGCAAAGTCAGGCTTTTAAGGCATAACAACAAGAATTGTGCTATAATTTAGGGACATATCACTGGAAAGCGAAAAGAAGGAAATAAGACCTTGCGTATTGATTGATCACTGGATGACTTTGAGCCGTCAATATGATGTGGCTGTAAGAAAAGCTAATGAGGTCATAGGATGCATCAGACGAGGTATTTACAGTAGAGACAGGGAAGTACCATTATACAAGGGGCTGGTGAGACCTCAGCTTGAATACTGTGTGCACTTCTGGTCTCCTATTTTTAAGGAAGATTAATTGAAATTGGAATAGGTGCAGAGAAGGGCTACTAAGATGATCCTAGGAAGGGAAAACCTTTCTTATAGAGTCATGGAAACTGGAAGGAACCACGAGAAGTCATCAAGTCCAGTGCTTTGTACTCGTGGCAGGACCAAGTACCCTCTTAAGCTCTCCCTGATAAGTGTTTGTCAAACCTGCTCTTAAATACTTCCAGTGATGGAAATTCCACAACCTGCCTAGACAACTTATTCCAGTGGTTAATCACCCTGATAATTAGGAATTTGAGCACATCACTTCTTGTCCTATCATCAGTGGTTAAGGGAAACAATTTTTCCCCCTCCTCCTCGTAACAACCTTTTAGGTACTTGAAATATGTTATCATGTTCTGTCTCAGTCTCTTCTTTTCTAGACTAAACAAACCCAGCTCTTTCAATCTTCCCTCATAAGTCAAGTGTTCCAGACCTTCAAGTATTCTTGTTGCTCTTCTCTGGACTTTATCCAATTTGTCCTCATCTTTCCTGAAATGAGGTGCCCAGAACTGGACACAATACTCCAGCTGAGGACTAATCAGCGTAGAGTAGAGATAAAGAATTACTTCTCATGTCTTACAATACTCCTGTTAATGCACCCCATAATGGGGTTTGCTTTTTTTGCAACAGTGTTATGAGCTTTAGCTTGATTTGTTTAGCCTAAGCAAAAGACAGCTGAAGGGGGAGTTATGACTGCTGTCTATAAATATATTAAGGGATACATACCAGAGAGGGGGAGGAGTTATTTAAGTACCAATGCAAAAACAAGAACAAATTAATAGAAACTGGCCATTGATGAGTTTAGGCTCAAAATTAGGTAAAGGTTTCTAACCACCAGAAGATCAAAGTTCTGGAACAGCCATCTGAGGGGAACTGTGTGGGCAAAAAACCAAACTAGCTACAAGACTGAGCTTGCCGTTTATGGAGGAGATGGTATAATGGGACTAGTGGCAAGGGCATGTGGCTCTTTGGCCACTGCCACTAGCAAAAATCCCCAAAGGCTGGAGACAAGGCAGTAGCTGGTGAGAGCTTTGAGCTACTATTGGTATCTGTATCTCAGAGATCTACCTGATGAGTCTTGCTGAGCTACTCAGGGTCTAACCGATCGGTGTAGTTGGGGTCAGGAAGGAGGTCAATTTGGCAAAGACCCTGTGGTTTTTCCACCTTCCTCTGCAGCATGGGGTACAGCTCACTTTCAGGTTTAAACTAATGTAAATGGAGAATTCTCTGTACCTTGAAGTATTTAATGATGTTTTGAAGACTTCAGTTAACTCACACTGTGGCTATGGGTCTATTCCACAAGATGGTGGCTGAGGGTCTGTGGCCTGCACTGTGCAGGAGATTAAATCAGATGATCCAATGATCCATTCGGGCTTTAAAATCTATGAGATTTGAGAACTTTGGACTCAAACTATGTCTACACTAGCAAATTAGTCTGGATTAAGGAGGCTTAATCCGGACTAATTTGATCCCCGTCTACATTAGGCTTTGCCTAGTTTGAACTAAAAAAATTTTTTAAAGTAAAGCTTAGTTTGAACTAGTTAGTTTGAACTAACCGCATATTTGAAGGTTAGCTTGAATTTTAGTTTGACCTCGCACGATGTAGCCATGCTAGTTCAAACTAAATAAGTTTAAACTAAACAGTTAGTTCTAACTAACTGCATTTTTTAGTTCTAACTAACTTTTTAGTTAGTTTGAACTAACTCCACAGTTAGGTCAACTAACCTGCAGTTAGTTCAAACTAACTCCAAACTGCTTACTTAGGACTAAGCAAGTCTGAACTAATATATATATAGCATAGTGGTTAAGAGCACTGTAGTGATTCAGCATGATGCCCTTTGATACAGGAGACTGGGGTTCAAATCCTGGTGTGTACCTGCCTACCTTCCCAGTAGGGGTCCTTGGGCAAAAAGACTCTCTAATGCCTCACTTGCCTACCTTAAATATGAGAGTGACATGAACTAAGAGAGTCATGCTAGCCCTGATTAACAAGGTCCGTGCCAGATGTTGGGGAACAAGGACAATCTGACGATAAGTGGGCTACTAGAACAAACCATACCTGGATGAGGCAAGAGAACCTGGAATTGATGGAATGCGTTACTACAACAGTCAGACCTAATTAGAGGGGATATATGAAACGTATGAGGGAACTAGGGATGGACAAAAGACCTACATCCACACTAACTGAGAAACAGCTAGTTACCTAAGGCTTCAGCATAGTAAACAGAGAGCTGCTCTCACAACTTGAGATAGACCAACTCCACATTACATCCCGGACTCAAGAAGAAGACCCAGAAGAACAACTAGATGTGCAGCCAATACCTGAAGCTGGAACTTCACTACCACCCCCTCCATTACAGAGCACAGCAGCTGATATGAGGCATAAGATCATGGGTAAACTAGCTACAGTCGACACTTCTAGTATGCTAGAAGATGCCAATAGAGCCCTAATGACACTTCCTACTACCACCATAACTCAAACCAATGAACTGCTATACGCTACAGCCTCTGTAATCCTGGAGATGCTTGGCTACACGATCAAGAAAAACAGCAGTACATACCCCCCCTGGAAAATGAGGTTGGAGAATAAGATCAAGGCAACCCGGAGAGAAGTTAGTCAGCTGGTGGAACTACAGAAGGGTGTAGAGATTAAGGATAAGACTTGGCTACTGAAAAAATACAAGGGCCTGACTCCATCTGAAGCCCTAGAGACTGCTAAACAAAGGCTCACAGCACTGGCTACCAGGCTAAGGAGATAAACTAGAGAAGCAGAGGCCAAAAAAGATAAATGCCCTGTTCTCCGAAGAACCATCCAAGGTGTACTCCCAACTGCAGTGCAACAACACAATAACAGCAGAGCCACCAACAGCAGAAACTGAACAGTACTGGAAGAACATATGGGAGAAAGAGAAGACTCATAACACCAGTGCAAAGTGGCTGCAGGACCTGAGAACAGACCACAGCAATCTCCCAGAACAGGAACCAGTCACCATCATAGTAGCAGACATCCAACAGCGGGTCAAGAACATGAAGAGCTGGACAGCACCTGGCCCGGACATGATCCACACCTACTGGCTAAAGAAACTAACAGCAGCGCATGAACGTCTAGCAGCACAGATGAACCAGCTGCTAGCAGCAGGCTCCCACCCAGACTGGCTAGCACAAGGAAGGACAGTGCTGATCATGAAAGACCCCCACAAGGGAACAGCACTGTCCAAATACCGGCCAATAACCTGCCTCCCTACAACATGGAAAGTCCTATCAGGCATCATAGCCACCAAGCTACAGGACCACATGGGCCAGTACCTGAGCACAGCTCAGAAGGGCATTGGGAACAACACCAGAGGCTCAAAACACCAGTTGCTCATAGACAGAGCAGTCGCCCAAAACTCAAAGTCTAGACAGACCAATCTGAGCACAGCCTGGATTGACTACAGGAGAGCCTATGACTCAGTGCCACACACATGGATCTGTGAATATCTGGTGCTATACAAAGTCAACAGGACACTAAGGACCTTCCTCAAGAACTCAATGGGACTGTGGAAGACAACACTGGAAGTCAACTCAAGACAGCTTGCACAAGTGGCCATCAAGTGCGGCATATACCGAGGTGATGCGCTGCCCCTGCTGCTGTTCTGCATTGGCTTGAACCCCCTCAGCCAGATAATCACAAGGACTGGATACGGATACAAGTTCAAGAGTGGAACTACCATTAGCCACCTCCTCTACATGGATGACATCCAGCTGTATGCTAAGAATGAACGAGACATCGACTCGCTAATCCACCTGACACGGATCTACAGTGAGGATATTGGGATCTCATTCGGACTGGAGAAGTGTGGCCGGATGGTAGTAAAGAGAGGAAAGGTAGTCAAGACTGATGGGGTGGAACTACCAGCAGGCCACATAGGAGACATACAGACCAGCTACAAGTACCTTGGCATCCCACAGTCACATGGGAACCATGATGAGGAGGCAGGGAAGACAGCAACATCCAAGTACCACCAAAGGATAAGGCAGGTCCTGAAGAGCCAGCTCAATGGGAAGAACAAGATCCACGCCATCAACAGGTATGCCCTGCCAGTCATCAGATACCCGGCCGGTATAGTGAGCTGGCCAAAGGAGGACATGGAGGCTGCCAATGTGAAGACCCGGAAGCTCCTCACAATGTACGGAGGTTTCCACCCCAAGTCCAACACCCAGAGACTGTACGCCAGCCGGAAAGAAGGTGGGCGGGGTTTGGTGAGTGTCAAACCCACTGTCCTGGATGAAACCCAGAGCATCCAGGAGTATATCAGTAAGATGGCACCCAAAGATGAGCTGCTGAGAGAATGCCTGAGGCAGCAGCAGCAGACATGGGAAGAAGACCAAGCAGAAGAAGTGCCATGGCAAGAAAAGACCCTACATGGGATTTACCATCGACAGACAGCTGAGGTGGCTGACATTGGGAAATCCTACCAGTGGCTGGAAAGGGCTGGACTAAAAGACAGCCCTGAGGCACTGATCATAGCAGCACAAGAACAAGCACTGAGCACCAGATCCATTGAAGCAGGGGTCTACCACACTAGACAGGACCCAAGGTGCAGACTGTGCAGAGAGGCCTCAGAGACAGTCCAACACATAGTGGCAGGATGTAAGATGCAGGCAGGAACAGCATACACTGAACGGCATAACCAAGTAGCTGGCATTGTGTACAGGAACATCTGCACAGTGTATGGGCTAGACCCTCCCAAGACCAGATGGGAGATTCCACAGAAGGTCGTGGAGAATAACAGGGCTAAGATTCTGTGGGACTTCCAGATCCAGACGGACAGGCAGGTACTGGTCAATCAACCAGACATCGTGGTAATAGACAAGGACCAGAAGACAGCGGTGGTGATAGATGTAGCAGTGCCAAGTGACAGCAACATCAGGAAGAAGGAGTATGAGAAGCTGGAGAAGTATGAGGGCCTGAAAGAGGAACTAGAATGGATGTGGAAAGTGAAGGCCAAAGTGGTCCCAGTGGTGGTAGGAGCACTCGGGGCTGTGACTCCTAAGCTGGGAGAGTGGCTCCAACAGATCCCAGGAACGACGTCAGAGCTCTCTGTCCAGAAGAGTGCAGTGCTAGGAACAGCTTAGATACTGCGCAGAACCCTCAAACTCCCAGGCCTCTGGTAGAGGACCCGAGGTTGAGGAAGACACATACCACCCATAGGGGTGAGAGGAGAATTTTTATATATATCTATATCTATATCTATATCTATATAAATATAGATATAGATATATTCCCCTCCCAGCCTTCTTTCCGGCTGGTGTACAGTCTCTGGGTGTTGGACTTGGGGTGGAAACCTCCGTACATTGTGAGGAGCTTCCAGGTCTTCACACTGGCAGCCTCCATGTCCTCCTTTGGCCAGCTCACTATACCGGCACTGTATCTGATGACTGGCAGGGCATACCTGTTGATGGCGTGGATCTTGTTCTTCCCATTGAGCTGGCTCTTCAGGACCTGTCTTATCCTTTGGTGGTACTTGGATGTTGCTGTCTTCCTTGCCTCCTCTTTGTGCCTTGCCTCCTCATCGTGGTTCCCATGTGACTGTGGGATGCCAAGGTACTTGTAGCTGGTCTGTATGTCTCCTATGTGGCCTGCTGGTAGTTCCACCCCATCAGTCTTGACTACCTTTCCTCTCTTTACTGCCATCCGGCCACACTTCTCCAGTCCGAATGAGATCCCAATATCCTCACTGTAGATCCGTGTCAGGTGGCTTAACGAGTCGATGTCTCGTTCATTCTTAGCACACAGCTTGATGTCATCCATGTAGAGGAGGTGGCTAATGGTAGTTCCACTCTTGAACTTGTATCCGTATCCAGTCCTTGTGATTATCTGGCTGAGGGGGTTCAAGCCAATGCAGAACAGCAGCAGGGGCAGCGCATCACCTCGGTATATGCCGCACTTGATGGCCACTTGTGCAAGCTGTCTTGAGTTGACTTCCAGTGTTGTCTTCCACAGTCCCATTGAGTTCTTGAGGAAGGTCCTTAGTGTCCTGTTGACTTTGTGTAGCGCCAGACATTCACAGATCCATGTGTGTGGCATTGAGTCATAGGCTTTCCTGTAGTCAATCCAGGCTGTGCTCAGATTGGTCTGTCTAGACTTTGAGTTTTGGGCGACTGCTCTGTCTATGAGCAACTGGTGTTTTGAGCCTCTGGTGTTGTTCCCAATGCCCTTCTGAGCTGTGCTCAGGTACTGGCCCATGTGGTCCTGTAGCTTGGTGGCTATGATGCCTGATAGGACTTTCCATGTTGTAGGGAGGCAGGTTATTGGCCGGTATTTGGACAGTGCTGTTCCCTTGTGGGGGTCTTTCATGATCAGCACTGTCCTTCCTTGTGCTAGCCAGTCTGGGTGGGAGCCTGCTGCTAGCAGCTGGTTCATCTGTGCTGCTAGACGTTCATGCGCTGCTGTTAGTTTCTTTAGCCAGTAGGTGTGGATCATGTCTGGGCCAGGTGCTGTCCAGCTCTTCATGTTCTTGACCCGCTGTTGGATGTCTGCTACTATGATGGTGACTGGTTCCTGTTCTGGGAGATTGCTGTGGTCTGTTCTCAGGTCCTGCAGCCACTTTGCACTGGTGTTATGAGTCTTCTCTTTCTCCCATATGTTCTTCCAGTACTGTTCAGTTTCTGCTGTTGGTGGCTCTGCTGTTATTGTGTTGTTGCACTGCAGTTGGGAGTACACCTTGGATGGTTCTTCGGAGAACAGGGCATTTATCTTTTTTGGCCTCTGCTTCTCTAGTTTATCTCCTTAGCCTGGTAGCCAGTGCTGTGAGCCTTTGTTTAGCAGTCTCTAGGGCTTCAGATGGAGTCAGGCCCTTGTATTTTTTCAGTAGCCAAGTCTTATCCTTAATCTCTACACCCTTCTGTAGTTCCACCAGCTGACTAACTTCTCTCCGGGTTGCCTTGATCTTATTCTCCAACCTCATTTTCCAGGGGGGGTATGTACTGCTGTTTTTCTTGATCGTGTAGCCAAGCATCTCCAGGATTACAGAGGCTGTAGCGTATAGCAGTTCATTGGTTTGAGTTATGGTGGTAGTAGGAAGTGTCATTAGGGCTCTATTGGCATCTTCTAGCATACTAGAAGTGTTGACTGTAGCTAGTTTACCCATGATCTTATGCCTCATATCAGCTGCTGTGCTCTGTAAGGGAGGGGGTGGTAGTGAAGTTCCAGCTTCAGGTATTGGCTGCACATCTAGTTGTTCTTCTGGGTCTTCTTCTTGAGTCCGGGATGTAATGTGGAGTTGGTGTATCTCAAGTTGTGAAAGCAGCTTCCTCTTTACTATGTTGAAGCATTGGGTAACTAGCTGTTTCTCAGTTAGTGTGGATGTAGGTCTTTTGTCCATCCCTAGTTCCCTCATACGTTTCATATATCCCCTCTTATTAGGTCTGACTGCTGTAGTAGCATTCCATCAATTCCATCAATTCCAGGTTCTCTTGTCTCATCCATGTATGGTTTGTTCCAGTAGCCCACTTATCAGATTGTCCTGGTTCCCCAACACCTGGCGTGGACTTTGTTAATCCAGGCGACATCTGAGCGAGCATGGCTCTCCTAGTTCGTGTCACTCTCGTATTTGAGGTAGGGAAGTGAGGCATTAGGTGGTCTTTTGCCCAAGGACCCCTACTGGAGAGGTAGGTAGGTACCAACCAGGATGTGAATCCCAGTCTCTCATATCAAAGGGCAGCGTACTTAACCACTACGCTATCCAGTCACTCTATATATGTGTGTGTGTGTATGTATGTATGTGTGTGTGTATATATATATATATATACACATATCTACATATATCACACAATTGGTATTCAGTGGCTTTTGCAGACAAGCATGAGGACAAAGTGCCTCCCCTGAAGATTATAATCTAATGACTCAGTGCTAAAAACACCTACACTCATCCATAACTTTATGTATGAGCAGCCCCATCAATGCTAAGGAGTAAAGTTAAAACATGTGCTAAAGTGTTTGGAAGATCATGGCCAATACAGAAAACCTAGATGAGGAGCAGGACATGGGTTGCGGCAAAAAGCACATACTAGAGTTTTATTGGTTCCACAGTTTTGTTTGGAGCTTTTTGGCTGTCTGTTTTGCTGTTGGGGCAGTGTCAGATGTCTCTTTCAATAAGCAGCATTCACATACTGTGGCTAAAACTTTGTTTTAGAGTAAGAAAAAGAAGAATGAATGAATGCATTCTCCTTTACAGGGCACAGAGTGTGCCCAACCTCTGAAAAAAAAATACATCAACTCTGAAGATAAGAAAGTGATTTTCCTTCATAATGGGATTTAGAACGGGGAAAAGAACAAACAGAGAGTAGAATTTGATTGTTTTAATATAATGGAAAATGAATAGTAATGGGTGAAGGAAGACCACAAACATTAGATTGGGAGTTTTGCTATTTGTCAAGGTGTAGTATCTGTGTTCTAACTCAGGAGTAGTAAATGACTTGGAATAAAGTAGTTTTACCACTAAAACTGACAGCTTTATCTCATTCTAGAGACTTACCCCCATAACTCGCTCTAGGATTATGTATTCTCTTCCTTTGCACCAATTTTCTAAGAGAAAGAAAAAATAACCTTATCAAGATGTCCAATACCCTCAATCTCAGCCATTTAAACTTCCCTTGTTGCAACTGTTAGTGACTCCTTTGGCCTCCTAAGACTTTATGATATATTGCTCAGTCTACACGAGGAAGATGTTAATGGACTTGCCAGCTTTCCTTTGCAAAATTTTATTTTTTCCAATCAGTTCTAAATCTTCATATTTCACTGAGGACTGAACAGAGATGACACCCTCCCCTAGTTTAACCACATTTGGGAAGAGGATAACGTTGTTCAATATGTTGTTAACCAGTCTTTTGCTCAAGCATCAGCATTTTTCCCAAAACTCTCTATGTAGTTGCAGTATGAAAGGAAGGTTTATGGCCTGACCAAATTCCAATTCAAACTTCTTGTCCCTTATTTTGTGGAAGTTAACAAAACTCCGAAGATAGAGCATGATGAATGGCAAAGTTTTCTAAGTCACTCTGATATATTTTAATTTCTACACCACATCATCCCCACAAGAACTATGTTCATCCCTTCCTTCTATTTACAAGCTACAGGTTTTTCTGCTATTGCAAAAAGAAACCATCAGAAAGAAAGAGGACTATTAGCAACAGCAAGGTGTCTACAGTGAGGTGTTCCAGTGCAGAACAACAGTAAAGTACCTTTGATGATTTGGGTCTTAGTACCTAGGAAAGTGTTAGAGGAAGCAGCCTGGGTTTTTTCCCTTTGTTCAGAGTTCAGTTTTGAAGTCAGGTGTGGGCAAAGCAACCTCTTCCCTCAGCATCAAGATAAAATGATGAGAACACCCCCATATGCTGATCTTGAGTACAAATTCAAGAAATAGTTCTGCGTGGAATGGTGATCTCATTATCCAGAAACTTATCAATGTATTTCTATGTATAAAGATGCAATAACCACACTTATGTGGAAATGCTAGGCTTACACTATTTATTTCAATTATTAAAGAGTTCAATGGGATTTAAACTCAAATTTAGCAGTAAAATTTTGAGAAGCTAATGTTTCTCCTATCCTTAAAAAGAGAACTTGTAGAACTAAAAGCAATATTGTAACCAGTAATTGTCCTGACTTAATTCACTCGGAGATAGCTGAAGGTTTAGCAAAGGTTGGTGGTGCTCTGAAATCTTTGTAGTTAAGAATAATTTTTTTTCCTTTTTGGGTGGGGGGGGCATAGGGAGAGAGACAGACAGACAGACAGACAGAGAGCGAGCATAGGCCAGTCAAGAAAAGTTATCCACTTCAAGAGGGTATGGCTAGTCAGGAGCTAATATGAACAACTATAATGCAGTTCCCATATTTGCTTGGGAATTTTGGGCCTACTGTCTAGACACAGAATTTTTGGGTTTTTTTCCTTCAGGGCTTCATCTAGAGATCATATGATAGATAGATGAAGATACTGTGGTCCTCTTGGAAAACGGCATCTCTTTGTCTGACCTGACCTATTTGGTGTTTTTCCAGAGCATTGCATTATCTTCAATTATCACCTGATCTTTAGTGCTGCAGCATTATTTGGGAGGCAGCTGATGAATCACAGGACAGGGATAAACCCAAATTTCTTCCAACACCCACCCCCCTGAGAATGACACTTCATTTATATGATAAAATGTACAAATCTTACAGAGGTGTCCCATGAAATTCAGCCACAGGTTGGGCGAAATACATTAAATATCTAACAGCACATCACAATCCTACACAACAGGTTTGAAAGGAAGGAAAGAACACCTTCTCCAACTGAGAACACAAGGTGAAATGAGGCAGAATATGTACGTGAGTCAGAATTTTGTCAGGATTAACATTCCTATACCTGTGAAATACAACACAGAATCTTTAATGGCTATAAATAATGAGGATGTCAGCTTTATTGCCTCATGAAAGAGATGGCTCCTATAACACCATAGTAGCAAATCAGCAAGTTCAGAAGATTAAATCTACCACTGGAATCAACAGCAGTACAAAAGTGTTCTGAGTGCTACTTTAGATTAAGCCTTACTTAATTTGTGAAATTTGACAGCATCACAGCCCAAGGTACTGTGGCTGCAGCAGTGACATTAATCTGTAGAATGTAACAAATACTTAAAAGTAACCAAGATTAAGACATTCCAGTAGTATCCATCATTAAAAGGGTAATAAAATTTGGCTATAAGGTGGGAACTCCTCTCTCTTCTGGCAATGCTTAAAGATTTTGCTGCCAAAATTTCATCAGCGTACTATATGGTTTAGTTATTTGAGTCTCTATTAATGTGTCTGTTCTGGAACTAATTTTTTAGGTGGTTTACCCACAGGACTACCAGCCCATATGCTTGAAATAAAACTGGATTTTTCTTAATGGAAGTTAGAGCTTGCCTGTGTATGATTACATATTGTAAGAAACTTGTAAGCCTTTTTCTCAGTCACCTTATAAGAGAATGGCAAGTCCTGTGTTTTTATGAAAGATGCACACCCTGAAGTATCCTGACACAAAATAAGGTTCTGTGGCACTTGAAGACTAACAAAATTTATTTATTGCATGAGTTTTGTGGGAGAAAATCCCACTTTGTCAAACGCTTTGAAGATAGGGGAACTTCCCTGCATTTATTTCCTCCCATTCTGTAAGCTCCCCAATCTACAGAGCGTCTGACAAAGTGAATTTTCTCCCACGAAAGCTCATGCAATGAATAAATTTGTTAGCCTTTAAGTGCCACAGGACTCCTTGTTTGTTTGCAAAGATATATTTACAATCAAATTCAGATAAGCCTATGTAAGATTCTAATTCCAACAGGTAGATTTATTGCTGAAGTTCCACTGTCACCACTGTAGTACAGATTCTATACCATCATGATTTGAATTCAGTTGAAAATACTTGTACATAATATGACAGATTGTCACTTGTACTGGATTTGAAGATAAAAATAGATTGAACCCCCTACATGCCAAAGGGGGACTAAGGAGGCTTAGTTCAGACTAATTTAGCCTATGGCTACACTAGGCTTTCCCTAGTTTGAACTAAGAAATTTCTTAGTTCGAACTAAGGAATGCTTAATTCAAACTAGTTAGTACCGGCACTTAGTCTGGACTAACTGCCCTTGTTCAAACATTAGTTCAGACTAAATCCAGCCAAGAACAAGACTAATGCTTAGTTCAAACTTAAGTTTGAACTAAACTGGTTAGTTCGAACTAACCATACATTCTAGTTTAAGCTAAATGTTAGTTTGAACTAGAATGCATGGTTAGTTCAAACTAATAGGATCACAGTTAGTTCAAATTAACCCAAGATTAGATTGAACTAACCTTGAACTTCTTAGTTCAGACTAACAAGTCCAAACTTCCTGTGGCTGATGTAGACATAGCCACATAGACCTTATTTACTTCACTTCAGAATACTCTTGGTAGCTCCTCTGACACCCTTCTTAAAGTTTTCTATCCAACGGAAGGAATAGATGGATGACTTCCCTTTTTCTATTACAGTTGCCTGGGATGGGATGTTGAACAGGGCAGGTTTTAAGTTTCTAATGAGAATTCTTTCCCAAGTGCCCAGCTGGTGAATCTTGCCCTTGTGTTCAGGGTCTAGCTCAGGAGTGGCCAAACTTGTGTAACTTAAGAGCCACACAAGTTGATTATTAAACCTTCGAGAGCCACACTGAGGCATATAGCTATATGCTTTTACCTACTCCAAAATTACTAAGTTTAAAATTCATTGCACACTTTAATTTTATCATAAAAAGAAGGCAAATATTGATCCTACTAATGTCAGATTCTAAGAATTACTTACTGTTACCATGAAAACTAGGCCTATACAGTAAAAACTTAGCTGTCGCTCAATGTAGAAGACTGCAGACTAATGGCAGGTTTTTTAAAATCCAGCCCACACTTCTCCCCATCATCCTTGACCATGCCCTGTTTCTCCCCAGAATCCCCAACAATGCCGCCGCTTCTCCCCACCATTCTGAATCCAGGCTCTGACGCTGGCTTTCCCAGGCCCTTATGCTGGCTCCTTCGGGCATGCCCAGAGCAGGAGATTTAAAACTTCTAGGCTGGAGCTGCTTTCCTAAATTGATTTGCTGATGTTCTTCCAGGAGCCACACTTTTTCATTCAAGAGCCGCATGTGGCTCCTGAGCCACAGTTTGGCCACACCTGGTCCAGCTGATCACCACATTTGAGGGCATGAAAGAATTTTGTCTCAGGGCAGATTGGCAGAGGTCCAGGATTTTTTTTTCCCTTCCTCTGCAGCATGGGGAACAGGTCACTTGCTGATGGATTCTCTATACCCTGAAGTCTTTAAATCATTATTTGAGGACTTTAGTAATTCAGCCTTAAGTTAGGGATCTATTACAGGAGTGGGTGGTGAGGTTTGGTGGCTTGTGGTATACAGGAGGTCAGACTATATTAGCATAATGGTCCCTTCTGACCTTATATTCCATTAGTCTGTTGTTGTTCTGGTACTGCTTATATCACCTCTGTTAGAGGAGACAGGATTAAGGTGCTCAGAAATACTTCTGAAGAGACTTTTTGCCCTTTGGATGCAGCAACTCTGAGTATCAATTGTTTCCTAGGAAAGAAGCATCCATGAAAAAGGGGAGGAGGTCCTTCATCAAGTCCCCCTACAAATTACAGGAGTATAACGTTCTCCTGTACTCAGTGAGCCAGATCCTTCACTAGTATAAACCAACTTACCCCCATAGACATCAATGGACCTACACTGATTTACACTAGCTGAGGCGCTGTCTCTGTTCACTTTCCAAAAATATGAACATTTTCTTCAAAACGTAGTTTATTACAAATTGTTTAGTGAACAGTATATCCTGCTGCTTTGATTCTCTGGCTGTGACAAAGCAGTTGTATTTAAATGGAAATGGATTCTCCAGTACCTCCTTTGTCCAAACACATGCATCTCCTTAATGTGAAATTTATCACATGTTAAGAGAGAATATTTTTGTGAGAGCCCCTGGATAAATTATTGGCAGCACTCTGCTGCATTACCTGGTTTTGCTGCAATTATTTACTGTCATTTTAGCTGATCTTGCAGTTACTGGCCAGAGTAAGTTGATCTTTCTTTACTACAAAAGCTATATAAGTCATATTTTCAGCTGGTATGTATCAGTGCAGCTCAACTGAAAGCAATGGAGTTACAATGATTGACACCAGCTGAGAATCTGGGTCTTTTGTTTTTGAATAAATCATATTTTGCATTCTCTCATGCCACAAAATTGAGCAGTCAGTATAAACTGTTTTGCCTAAAGAACTGTGCTAATTAAAAAAACAATCAAATTGTCCTTACATCATTAGTTGCTATTGCTTGAATTTTATTTCTCTATGATTACATTTAAAATTTACTGTAATTGCTTAGTACTGAATACAGGTACCTAGAACTTAATCAGACTCCTACAATTTACAATTTGTGGGTTTTAACTGAGTTTTGCAAGACCCATTTAAATGCATAAGGGTCACTATTTTGTCCCATTGAGCCATGCATTTAAGTGCCACAAACATTAATAAGACTTGTGGGTATACATCCAGGGAGAATAAACCACTTAATCACCTCTTTTACTGTACCCATTTTGTTTTCTTAGAATTTTTCACCTCTTACAGCCAGGGCCAGCACAAGATTTCCTGGCATCCTAGGCCAGGTGATTTTGGGGCTCACCTCACCCCCCTAGCCGAGGACACAATGATCTGGCTGTGGGCGCTGGGATCCAGCTGCGGCAGGAGTCCAGCCTGGGCTGGGGATCTGGCTGCAGATGAGGAGCAGTGCTGAGTGGGAGACCAGCCTGGGTGGAGAGCAGTGGTGCAGTGGGCTGGGCTCCACACTCCCACCTCTCCCCTGAGCTGATCTCTCTGCCCCTGGAGGCGGAGTGGGCCCTTTGTTTGCTTTCCTGCCCAGACTCTGGGTTGGCCCTCCCCGCCCCCAGGCAGAGGGGCTGGGGGGCAGCACCACCAAGGGGAGCAGCGGTGCAGGCCCCACACTGTCCTGCTTATGGCAAGACAGCCTGGGGCCCATGGAACTGCAAGGCCAGGGACAATTGCCGCTCTGATCCCCTCCCCGGGAACCACCGAGGTCACCTGAATGGATGGAATGGACCTGCTCACGGCTATTTCATCTTCTCTATCTTTACAAATATGTATAGTACACATTTCTCACTCTTCTAATAGTCCTTCCATCACTCCTTTTATTAATAATTGTCAGTCTGTGATGCTTTTTCTTACTTTATTTTTTAGTTTTAGTGTGAAAATAAGAATATTTATTTTTTCTTTAAGAACTTATTTCTATTCAGAGACAGAAACTTTCTCTCCCATATCGCACCCCTGTGAAGGGACATTTGTCTCACACCATTCAATGTTATAAAACTTACAAAGATGGATTTATTTCTTTGAATTGTCTTTGAATAAACTTACATTTCTATAACAACTCTAATCCCAAAGGATCCCAAAGCACCAGGTGTGGTGCTGAGTAGTCCCACTGGGATAAAGAGTCCATTGTTGGTTCCCTTTGAATACAAGACTGAGTAAATGGCTGCAGGATCAGCCTTTGGGTATGCACAGTATCACTGTTATGTTGCCACTTCTAGGGTGGAGGGAGTTAACAACTGGCACAGAGCACTGCACTGGTTGGAGAGGAAATTTTCCCTGGAAACTTAATGGGCCAGTTTACGTAGGAATGGCACTCCATACATCAGAAATAACATACAATTGCTCTACACAAATGACCTGTTAGCTCTGTTTGCTGGCTGAGTTATATTTCCATCATCTAACAATGAGCTGTTTAATAAATAACTTCAAATTTAGTTGTAAGCTAAAGATTTTCTCCTGTAACAGCAAATCACTAACAAAATGAAGCAAAACAAGCAAGATGGAGTAGGGCAGAAGGTTGCTTATAATGCAGTTCAATAAAAAATGGATCTGGAGATATTTCAGATATAGTTTTAAAAACCCCAGACTGAATACAGCACATCCTAGCACGTACCTCAAGGTTTTGAGGAAATTGCAAGTTATAGTACTTGAATTTTGCTCTCTTGGTCGCTGTACGATATTTATAACATTTCACAGCTCACAACTGCCTGGTCAATATGTTAGACATAACATGTTACCCTCTACACTATTATCCAATGTGCATTTAATTTATATTATTACTATTCCATCTTTTCTACAACATTTGTCAAATATTATTTTTTATCTCAAGTGCCTGTGATTTGAATTTGCAACCACAGAGGGCCATTCAAAGATCACCGTTCTTAGCTAAGCAAAGATGTAGCAATAGCGGTAGTAGACAATGAAAGGAAAACAGTTAAAGAATACATCATCCCACCTGGAAACTTTATAGCAGGATAGGGTGAAATCAAGACCATATCATTCCACATAGCTTTAAAAAGTACGCACAATAAAATGATGCAACAAAAACCAGGACATAAAAAGCACTCTTCATTACTATGAATGCTCAGTGAGTTTGCAGTGTGACCAGAAATCAGTAGATTAAGTACCACAGAGGGTCCACATAAAGGAAGGGCATTGATACAGGAAAGTAGTCATGCTTATCTATATCACTCAACTTTGGTGTGAGAGAGATCCGCCTTATTATGCTAAGGCAAAGAAGCAAGTACCTCTAGCTTACAATAAAGACTGCATGATATTGGTGGAGTGGACGGACTTAGCATGGAAAACACTATTCACAGCTTGCATATCCTGAGCAAAAGATCATAATGACAGAAGCAAACTATGCTGTGGAAGCAAAGATCTGACTTATGTACAGAGTGTGGCAGTAGGTGCCTGAACGGATAGAAAATTTGTAACTACATCAGATCCGCAAACATGGTGCGTAGATACAAAATGGTTTCCTGCAGATTTTCAGGTCTCTGAACATGTGTGGGAAGGCTCCACCAATATACAGCAGTTGCTGGCAACACCACTCAGGCCTGATCTACATTCACTGTGTAGCAGTCAAACGGAGATACACAAGCTACGTGAAACAATTAACATCGACTCCCTTCAACTTTGTAAAGCCTGATTACCTACTGTGGTGTCTCCACTGTGCTGACTTGAAGAGAAATCATCTCCCTTCAACACAGGGCTACTCTTTTTCAGGGGGTGGACTTAATGTGTCTTCACTGACTGCTCAATCGATCTAGAAAGCTCAAACTGACAGTAGCAAATTTGTTGCTGTGTGTATAGTTTTGTTTTTCGCATGAGCTTTCATGGAAGAAAATCCCACTTCGTCAGATGCTTTGAAGATTCTGTAAGTTCACTCATCTTCGAAGCATCTGATGAAGTGGGATTTTCTTCCACGAAAGCTCATGTGAAGAATAAATCTGTTAGTCTTTCAGTGCCACATGGCTCCTTGGTTTTTTTGCTGGACTAGACTAACACAGCTACCCCTTTGGAAATTGTATAGATTTGGCCTCAGTAAACTCATGCCACTTTGGAGCAGAGCATTAATCTTGGATAGTGCTCAGCTATCTCGTCTCAAGAAAAGAAGAAGTCACACCAGCTTCATACAGGAGTATCAAATATATATTTAAATTCTGCACACACTAAAAAAAAAGACCGATGAAAATATCAGTCACTGCAGACAATATAGCTAAAGAACAGGAACCTTATACACATGGTAGGAGTTATTTTCTACTGGAACACTAAACTACAGAAATAATAACAAGGAGTTGTGTGGCACTTTAAGACTAACAGATTTTTTTTTTTAATTTTATTTATTTATTTATTTATTTATTTATTTATTTATTTTATTATACAGAAATAATACCACCAACTCATTACAGAAGACTTGCCAATACACAAACTAAATAGGTGCAAGTTTGTGGCTGAGCGCTCCAGGACCATAATTAGGGGTTCTGGCCCAATCTGGGACCCATCTATACAGTAGCTGGGAGGGGGGTTGTGACCCTTCCCTGCCACAGCCAGAGGTGGCAATGAGGGTCCATACCCTGCCACCACGGGGAGAAGGGACCTCCCCAATGCTGCCTCTGGCAGCAGCAGGGAAGCAATCCACTCTGCTGCCTCTGGCCACAGCAGGGGGAAGGGATCCCCCACCATGGCCAGAGCAAGTGGGGGGATCGTTTCCCTGCTGCAGCCAGAGATGGCACGGGGGATCGCTTCTTTGCCACAGCCAGAGGCGGCAGGGGCGATGGCTTCCCCATGGTGCCCTTTTAAATTGGTGTCTGGGGTAAAGCCCCTTTCGCCCTGCCATAGTTATGGCCCTGGAGCACTCATCAGTGTAAACCTAACATATATCAATTTAGTTTGTCCTGCATTAACTGAACAGGAACAAAGACTCCACATTCATTGCAAGAAGTCCACATGCAAACTTGCACAGGCTTACACTAGATTTGTGTCTGTAATACACTAGCATTGGTTAAACATGTGCAACCGTGTGTGTAGCCCAAGCTAACCCAGAATTGGCTAGCAGTTCTCTAAATCAGACAATGCCAGACAAATACAATTGGGAGAATGAAACTAGTCACACATGCAAATAGGCAGTGTTGTCCCAAAATTCACTCATTTAGTGGCACCATAATAGCCTTTGTATGTGGAGGGGAATGTTAGCATGATATTGCTTACTCCTTTTTTTAATGCTCGTTCCAAAGGGCTGCATAAAGCAGGAGGGATTTAGCCAGGGCTGTGCCAGGAGAAGAATGCACAAGGCATGAATAAACCATGGACGTTGTTATCCGCCCTCTCCATCCCTGCTTAGTGAGGGTAGCCTGATGGCATACTAGTTCTGCTATCTTACTCTCTTTTCAAATGATTACTCTGTTACATGCTGCTCACTTTCCTTCCACTGCTTGCTTAACATCACTACATAGCCAGCAGCTTGTAGGTTCAAAATTTAATACATAATCACATGTCATCATGATGTTCCTCCATGGCTGGGTGCACTGAAGTTAATGTTGCCAAGCCAACACTTACAGTGCACAGAATGATTTTATGTTTTTCTGAATGGCCCCCGGTCTGGAGTCAGGCAATTTAAGTGAGATGCTCAGCTTCCTTTTTAAAACAAAAACTTCCTAGCTCTTAGAGAAAGTTTGAAAAACAGGAACCCTACAGGCTCAGAAATGAGATGCCAAATAAAAAAAATCAGAATTTATTATTTTTTAGACTTGTGTGATTTATAAGTCAATTTCAAGATCGGGGGGGGGGGGACTGACTCATGCTTTTTGAATGTGTGCTGTTGGCAAAGCAAGCGTTTGCACTTTGATTTGCTCCCTCAGCTGCTGTTGTCTTAGACACATTTAATCACACAGCCAGGTTTTCTGGCATAACTGAAAATGTAGTGCAGATATGCTTGAGTTAGGCCTGTCAGTACATTATACAGAACCACATTGTAGCTGACCCTTAAGCAGAGGTGTGGGAGCATGGGCAGCTTTTGTGGGCAGCCTGCACAAAGTTCTGTCACAATTGCATTCCTTGTGTGCCTGGGAGCACAAGGAGTGCTCTCTAGTGCATCTGGGCTGTGCAGGGCTGGGAAAAGGCAGGGGTTAAAGTAAGGGGGAAGGTGCTGGAACACAGTTCTGGGCCCTCTATTTTTGGGTAGGCAGCATTCTGGCCCCCTAAAAATAGAGGAAGGGACTAGAACAGGGAGTTCCAGGGGTCCGCCTAAAAATAGCAGAAGTAGCCCAAATGCACTGTTCAGGCGGCTCCACCTTAAACCTGGCTCCACCTTAAGCCCAGCCAGCACAGAGCTGGGGCAGGCTGGGAGTGTGTGAATCTCCCCCAGCAGGGCATAGCAGCTCCTGCCAGGCAGCTTGCAAACAGCCCAGGTAAGGGCTTTGGCGGGGGGGGGGGGGCTGCTGGGGGTCAT
>ML681966.1:58551273-58575470 GCA_007922195.1 Podocnemis expansa | reverse complement strand
AAACAACTTGTTTCGAAATAACCATGTCTGTGTGAACACAGCCTATGTGCTGTTTCCCAGTGTTTGACTCTTAACTGCTCTGATTTGCTGTTACTGTATGACCTGATCCCATGTCTTACACTCCCTTGGATTTATTTTCTTCCCATTCTGTAAGGTCCCTCATCTTCAAAACATCTGACAAAGTGGGATTTTCTCCCACAAAAGCTCATGCAACAAATAAATCTGTTAGTCTTTACATGCAACGGTATTCCTTACTTCTTTTGCTGAATTAGACTAACACGGCTCCCCCTTTGAATGTTTCCTTTGGTCTCCTGTTGTCTGACTAAATAGCTTTATAGCTTAACTTAAAAAAGTTAATACTACAAATATTTCTTTCCACTTAGGTTTCCTGCTTTCATATGTGTCTGAGTTTCAGAAGGCCCTGATCCTGTGTACAACTGCACACTTTCTGAACAATGCTCATTGCACCCAATTCCCATGGACTTCAGTGGTAGTTGTGAATCTTCAGTCTTAGGTGGTCTTAGTGGGTGGGCAGCATAGACAGCTGCCCAGGGCCCTGCAGGAGGAGGGGACCTCATGCCTCATCTGTTTTAAGTATCCCAGCAGTAGAGCCCAAAGCAGCAGAATGGCAGGAACGGGGGCCAGGAGGTAGGGGACTGACATGGGCCCCAGGTGGGGGGCTGCTGGTGAAGGCTGGCATCAGGGCTGGGGGACCCAAACCAGGGCTGGGGCCCCAAGCAGGGGAGCCCATGGCAGAGCCAGCTGTGAGGACTGGGGGGCCACAGCAAGTCCATGGCTGGGGGCCCCAGTGAGGAAGGGAGGACAAAAGGCAAGGATTAGGCCCCACACACAGCATGGGGGGCCCTATCCTTGACTTTTGCCTCAGACCCCAGAATCCATAACACTGCCTGTACCTTCAGCAGTTCCCAGTTAGAGCTCAGCATCTTGCAGGACTAGGTTCTACTGGACTGAAATCTTGGCTCCACTGAAGTCAATAGCAGCCATTCCTATTAACTTCAGTAGGGCCAAGATTTCATCCTGGGTTCTTATGTCATTACCTTTACCAACTCAACACTGTGAATGGTTTCAGCTTTTGTTCAGACACTTTCCCATATAGCTGGATTTATTTGTAAGCATGAACAGTTAGGGCAGCACCTCAATGAGTAGGAAATACACAGACCATCACAAAAATACACATGGGATTCAAAAAACAAATATCATCCAAATGAAACATTTCATGTGGAGGAAGAATGTGGAGTGCCACCTTGCTGCGCCTTTTTAAGAGGTATGGACAGTACTTGCCCCAAAAGATCTACCCTTGAGTCACTGTCTCACCCAGAAATGGTCACCTCTGACCACCCATGGCAGCCACTCCCCTTGTGCTCAGATGGTGGAAGGCAAATTATGCTGGGGTCTACAGGGACAGACAATATGAGTAATGGGATACTCGCTTCCCTGTTGTACCCAGACAGAGTGACAATTTAGCTCACCACTGTATATCTAGTAGCACATGAAGTAATGTCTGCCAATATATAATCAGCTGATTTTTTCAAATGTATAACATGCCCAATTTTCTAAAGACTCTGCTAAACTATGCCTGAAAAATTTGTATGTACCACTAAGTTTTATTTGCACATGGAATTATTTCAGTTGCCTGCACAAATTACACCGGATGCTTTAAGAAGATCCCACCCAGACTGGTCCCCATGAAGTCTTGCTTAGCTAGTTCACAAAAAAGGTATTGGTTATGCTGCCTGGGAGTATAATGAGATAGTTCTTTTGACACCCAAATTCTAAAATGGAAATTGTTTGTATGACTTTTGCTTTGGCAATATTTCTCATCAAAAGATCTTTATTTCCATTTCACAGGTCCTGTTCACTATCTATTAATAGTCTAGCCTAATTTCACACCCAATACCTCACCCTAGATAAAGTGAGCTCAGATCTGGAGGTGCTCAGTATCTGCACCCAATATCGTTCTCCCTAGAAATTAAGAGTGCTCAGAATCTGTCAGGATCAGGATCTAAACACTATACTCAGACTGGGCCAAATATGGCTGTTGAATCCATAGTTAACAGAAGCTTCACCTGATGAGACTGAGCACCTGGCATGTCCCAGCTGAAATGTGGCGGCCTTGCATGATGTGCTGTTCACAGGGAGAGCAAAATAGTACATTCTTTCTGCCACAGGCATTCCAACAGAAGCAGAGAGGCTCTTGAGAGGCCAGCTGCTCCTAACTTTGCTGCTGCAAGAATGCAGCTGAATTTGAAAACTTGTCACCAAGCTGAATCCGTGATACACCTGTCCCTTTCGTCAGTCTCCTTCTGGAAAGTCTCACAGGGACTTAAAAACTAAAGCCATAAAAATGGGATTTAACCAGACTTATTCCAGAATGCAGTATGTAACATACATGCTCCATATGTCCCACAGCGGGAATGTCCTTTAAAGCAGGATATGTAAACAAGACAACAGCTGAGGAATGGTATGAGTTAAGCCACATTAACTTAGAGAAGGAGACTTAGATAAAGCTTTAGAGGAACATTCCTTTTTAATAAATGTATAGACACATGGCACCAGAAAACATGTTTGATCACAAACACCATCATCTACTTTTTATTTTAGTAAGTGGTAGAAGAAAGAGACACCATTTCAATGGGGCAACCATGATCAGTCATAAAAAATGGGAACAAAAATACTATGCTGCTCTCTCTGTCTCTCTCTCTCTCTCTCTCACACACACACACACACACACACACACACACACTCACTCACCCACCCTCGCTGGAACATTTTGACTCATGAAAATCCTGGCTTGCAGCTTAGGTAGGTGGCAAGTCAGTAAGGCCATGTGTATGCTACAAACTTCCATTGACAATTTACATTGGCTTACAGCCATTGAAGACCCCATATCGCTCATGAACGTGCATATGTGGCTCCTTGCACATATTCAGTAGGAGTACTTATGCTGATGTAAGGTATAATGTATCACAGGTAAGTATCCCAGAAAGCCATGCACCACTGTTTGGTGCACTGCCTTTTGGTATATTTTCACTTTGTTTCAGTGGCATAGCTATGGGTGGGTTGGGGCCCGCCTACGTGGAAAACTAGCCCACCCAATCAGCAGCTGCTGTAGCTCTGCTTGATGTGTCTAACAACCAGAGTATCTTGGGCTGGTAGCTTGCCTGAATGTCCTGCTTCCGGTCATGTGACCAGAAGTCAGATGTTCAGGAAGTGACTGGCCATAGAAAGCTGCCTGATGACACTCCAGTTGCTAGATAGTGCCAGCAGCAGCTGCACTTCGCTTTCACTTGCTTTTTGGCTGACAGAAGTTTGACTGGCCAAAAACCAAACAAAAGCATGGCTGCTGCTGACACTCTGATTCCACCTACTACCTATCACCTGTAACATCTGCAGCTTCACTTTCTGCTTCTGGTCACATGTCCAGAAGCAGCAAGTAGCTTGGGCCCATCCGAGTGATTCACAGGCTCAGCCAAAAAATGAGGTCTGGCTAAGTAATTTTGTGGCACAGTAATTTCTCAGAGCAAGGGGTCAAAATCCCCACATGCAGCTGTCTCCACCTTATCGTAACTTCCATATCCTATAATTTTTGCATTTTTTTCAAAAACTCCCATAAACCTGCACAACCCTTTATAGTGTCTGCCATTTCTCACAGAAGCATGGAGCTTGCAAAGTTCATCACTAGTTTCAGAAACATTGCAAATAAACAATCCATCATTCTACTGTATTTGCAAACCTTCATAATATACCCCGCCCACTAGGATCACAGTGAGAATACGAGTACTGTATATCTTTGAGGAAAGGTGATTAATGGAGAAACTGAAAAAAATTCCAGGTTTCTGGTGGCATTCATGGAGCAAACGCAGATAGCAGAATCCCCCTTTTAAGGCCTGAGAACAAGCACTGACTGGTGGGATTGCACTGTAGGGGAGGTTTGGGGCAATGGCTACAGAATTTCCTAATGAAAAGGTCACATTCCAGAACCTGTGTGCCAAGCTTGCCAAACCTTCTAGTGCAAAGACATCAGAATGGGATCTGCATTAATGGTGCAGAAGTATAGTGATCATGCTGAGAAGCTTGCAGTGTCAGATTGCTACTGCTCATTGCAAAATCATTTGGAGTTGGAAAATCCACAGTGAGAGACATTGTCATGCAAGCAGTAGTGCCATTACTTATCTCCCGCTACACAGAAATTTGATTCTTGGCGTCATTCAAGATATAGTAGATGGATTTTCAACTCTAGGGCTGTGTTCACACAGCATTTTTGTTTCGAAACAACGAGGTTGTTTCGAAACAAAAAAAAGCATGTTCACACGACGCACAGTTGTTTCGATACAATGGGAACCCATTGTTTCAAAACAACTGTGTTGTTTTGAAACAAGTTAAACCCCATTTGGGGGCGAAACAACCTTGTTTCGAAATCGTTGTGTCCCCTGGCCAGCAGAGCAGGGCTGCAGGCTCCGGCGGGGGTGAGCACAGCCCCGCCCGGAAGCCCGCCGATGGCTGCCGAGGGCAGCCCGCGGCGGGTTTGGGGGCAGCCTGGGCTTTAACCTGGCGGGGATCAGCGCTGGGCTGTGCTGAACCCCGAGGGTGCCTGCAGCCCCGCTCTACAGGCAACGGCGGGGATCAGCACTGGGCTGCGCTGAACCCCGCTGGTGCCTGCAGCACCCTCCCCAAGCGAAATAGCATGTTCACACTGTGAAATTGCTATTTCGTTTCCCACCTTTTTCCTTATTTCAAAGGAACTTTTTGCTAATTCGGTTTAAGTTATTTCGAAATAAGGTGTTTCGAAACAACTTATATCGAAATAAACCCCTGTGTGTGAACACAGCCTTAGAGGATCGTAGAGTATCTCCGTGAAAGTTTCACTGAAATCTTTCAGAGAATAAAAGATTCCTATTCACATAAACCAGGTGCCATACACAGTTCTGTCTTCCAGCCTAGCATGACAAGGGAATGAAAAACAAATGTGTCATCAATGCAGAAATTAATCTGCCTGGGGGAGTAATCCAGTAGCACAGCACAAGTGTTTGGATACAGATATTTCACACACATCCATAACTTGCAATACAAAAATGATAACCACACATGCAATATTACCATATTTAGCAAATCATAACCTTTCCAATGGTACTGACATGGCATATCTTGCAAGAATCACTGCAGTTTTGTCATATTGGTATTAAATGATGTAATAAATGGTCACGTCTGATCTGGAGAGTATCATAGTACAGTTCAGGAATTTGCTCTGAATTTACTTCCTAGCTTTTCATTTTCTCACAGTACATCTGTAAAATGATTAAAAGTGAGCCACTTTGTCTTGTACATTTGGGGATGGGCCAGGCACCATCTTTCAATGGTGGAAACATGGGGGAAAATGAGATGGAGGTAGGAAAAGCAAATAAAAACTTTGCAAGGAAACTTGTATGGACCCATTTATCTGAGCTCCCTTTCCTTTCATTAGCAGGCTTACTCACAGCCACCAAGCAAGACTCCTGTGGAATTTCAAAAAAAAAGTCTAGCTTGCTGTATGATTGGAGTCCCTCATCACGTCTCCCTGGCTCTTCTTCTCCTTGCTGTTCATGTCAGGAGTCTCCACATCAAGCTCTCTCAGATGTCCACAGTAGTCTGTATGACATGCAGTTTGCTCCAAGTAGAGCAGGTCTGCTGAACAACACCAGATTTCCTGGAGCTCTCTCTTGCCTTGTGGCATCCCTGGCAAAATTTCACCTTCTCATAGCTGTCAAGCCCTGTTGTGTCCATTTACCAGCATCATCTGTGCAATCTGCGCATAGATATTCACACATTTCTATGGTTGTTCTACAGCTATCCTTGCATGTACTGTTCTCTCCACAGGTCCAGGAAATCCAACACTTCCTGCCTGCTCCTCGAAGGGGCACATCTACTATATCTCCATGTGTTATGGCACCATGATGAATTGAATGAAAATGAGCTGCTAGGTGTGCTTCCTGAGGTGGGTAACCAGGAAAGGGCACTTCAGAAACACACAGAGTTTTTAAAGAAGGGAGAAGAGGTTGTTCCAGTCTCTGTGACCCCCCAGGCAGTGAATTTAAAATTGTAATCAGAGCAGTTACTGTCATGAGGAGTAGGATATTGTGAGATAATGACTGGAGGAATGTTAGGGTTGACATAAGTCGTGCAGTGTCCATTGTTGCACTGTCAACCAAAGTAGATTGACCATGGCTTTATGCCTGTCAGGGAGGTGGTTTTATTGTGTCCATGCTTATCTTAGCCATAGACAAATTTGAGTGCAAACACACTGATCAATAGATTGATCCAATGAGACCTACATCAGCCTAACTTTGTGGTATCCATGAAGCTTAAGTTTCCAATGATTGCTGCTTCAAAGGTCAGCAATATTGTAGCCTGCAGCTATACTTACTAATGACAGCACATATGTAAATGAGTCTAACCAGATGCTGCACTCAGTTGCAGTCACACAGTAGGTAAAGAGTTTGAGATTTTTTTTCCTAGACTTTTGAATCTATGTTAGCCCAGGAAGATGAGCTATTACACTTTATAAAGATTTGAAAGCCCTTACATTATGGCATGAGTTTTTAATATGCATTCACACTGAATGCTTTCCAGTATATTGACTTTTTTCAGTAAATACCAAGGTATGTTTCTTATCCCTTGAGGTAAATATAGACAATAGGTCAATATGAACTTGCAATATTGATGCTCATATTAACGGAAGTTAGCCTGCTTATATTTACTTACATTAAAAACAAAGCCCTGTCTAATAAACTAATAGGCTATGTCTACAATGCTTTCCTTTTTCAAGAAAAGCTCTATCAAAATAGCAAATTGACAGCTATTTTGAAATAGACTATTTCAAAATAGAGCATCCTTATGGGACACTTATTTCAAAATAAGGAGGACCTCAGGAAATCAAAATAGTGAGTCCACATTGGGCTTGCTGTGCCAAAAATAAAGGGGGCAGGGGTGAGTGAGGAGAGGTGCATTGTGGGAAGTGTGACATCCAGGCACAGCTGCCAGTCTCCCCTCCCCCAGCCAGCAGTATAAAAGAGGAAGAGTTCTGGCCTCTCCCCTGTGTGACTGGCAAGATGGAGGGAGAGCAGCTCATGGGACAGACCGCACTGCAGAACTTCCTGACTCATCGGCATGACAGCTGGCAGGGTCTAGGAAGGCTGTTTGGATTGTGGGGCAGATATCCCCGGCACACAGACCCTGTGGCACTACAGGGGGGCCTTCACCCTCTCCAGCAAACACAGAGGCTGCGAAGCTCACAGCAATGCGCTCCATGCCCCAACACGTTTGGGCACGTGATGCCAGCACTGATTGGTGGGACAGAGTTGTGCTCACTGACAGGCTCTGGCTGCAGAACTTCTGGGTGAGCAAGGGGACCTTCCTCATGCTGGTCCATGAGCTCACCCCAGTTTTGCAGCAAACCAACACCCAGCTGCAACTTCTCTGCCTGTGGAGAAGCATGTGGCCATGGCACTATGGAAGCTGGCAACCCTGGATTCATATCGGCCGGTTGCGCAGCAGTTCAGGGTCAGGAAGTCCACAGTGGGAGCAGCTGTCATTCACATCTGCAGGGCAATTACGCAGGTCCTGATGTGCCGCCTCATCACCAGGAAACCGCGAAGAGACCCTTGATGGCCTCCAAACACTTGGGTTCCCCAACTGTGTAGGGATCCTGGACCCCGCACATATCACCATCAGGGCCCCAGACCACCGTGCCCAGGACTACCTGAACAGGAAGGACTACCATTCCATTGTCCTCCAGGCCCTGGTTGACCACCATGGCATCTTTGAAGATATCTACGTGGGCTGGCCAGGGAGGGCACAGGATGCCCGCATTCTCCAAAATTCCTCCCTCTACCGGCGGAGGTAGGCAGGCATCCTGTTCCAAGAGCATAACATTGCCCTCAGGGATGTGCAAGTGCCCCTGCTAATTCTGGGGGACTCAGCCTACCCCTTGATGCTGTGGCTTATTCGGCCCTACCTGGGGCAGAGGTATGCCACAAAGGACCTTTTTAATCTGCAGCTTCACCGCTGCTGCTCAGGGCCTTTGGGCATCTGAAGGCCAGGTGGAGGGCTTTTCTAACCTGCCCGCAGCTTGGCGACCAAAACCTGGCACTGGTTATCAGTGCTTGCTGCACCCTTCACAATCTTTGTGAGCTGCGGGGGGAAAGGCTTCCCTGAATCTGGGAAGAGGAGGCACAGCAGCTCACTCAGGACTTTGAGCAACCAGATGAGGCCCTGCCCCGCACACAGTGGGGCCACCGCCAGGCCCAGATTATTCGTGATGCACTTCATTGAAGAGGACAATTGAAGGGACAGCCTCACAACACACTACTCCACTGAGAACTCCCCTCCTGCACCTGCCTATGCCCATCCCCACAACCCCTCCCACCACCCCAACATATCCCCCAGCATCCCCCACCAATAAAAGACACAGAACACACAAATGATGTACAGGTGTTTTATTTAAAGAGGGCAATGGAGTGGGGGGTGAGGGAGGGTTAGGGGTGAGGGTGGGGCCTTTCAGGGAAGGGGGAAGTTTGGACAGGGGCCATTTGGGATGGTAGAGATGGGACAGCTGCAGGGCCAGAGCTACTGGTGAGGATCTGGGGGGTCCCAGGCCTGCAGGCGGCCATCCTGAGTCCTGGCACTGGTTAGGGGGTCTGCTGGAGCAGAGTGCAGGGCGTGGGGTGCACTGCTGATGCTCCAGGCACTGGAGCGTCCGGTTTTGCTCCCGGAAGAGCTCTACCATGGTCTCCAGCAGCCTGTTCTGCACTGCCCACAACCCCTGCTTGACCCTGCAGTGCTCAAACTCCTGCTCCAGCCAAAGATCCATCCAGCAATCGGCACGGTCCCCAAGGTGGACAAGGTCCTCAAATTGCTCAGACCTCGAGCGTGGCACCCTCCTCCTCCTCCTCTGGGGCTGGGCCAGTGTTGCCCTGAAAGGGTCAGCGGGCATGGGTGGTGCAGGTGCTGGAGAAAGGTCAAGAAAAAAACCCTATGATTAGTTCTAGGGCTGTGCTGCATGGGGGAACTTGCTATCCCCTTGCCACCACTAAACCTTCTATGTGGGACAGAACCCCCTTGGTATGTGCTGCTGTGTTTCCTCCCACCTCCAGGTGGGGCATGGCAGGCACGGTGGCAGCAAGCAGGACGCCATGCCCTGGTGGTCAATCAGAGGGCATGTGCCAGCACTGCCAGTTGCATGCTGCCTCGCCTGCCAGCGCATCTCTGCACACAGTGCCAGTCTCCCCAGATTCATGTCGCCCTTGCACGTGGATGCCAGCCCATCCAGCCCCATGGGAGGTCCTTTGGATGCCTCTCCAACCTGTCCTATCCCTGTTCCACCTCCCCCTGCAAAACCTTCCACCACAGCCATACCCAGAAGTACCCACTGGGGTGGGGAGGGGCAGGGAATTCCCTAACAAACCCCACAGTTGTTAGCTGGTAACAGTGTTATACCAAATTACTGAGCACACTCTATATCCTCCCACGTCCCCTAAACACCCCCCCAATTCCAAGTCCTGGGGAGACTACTGGGGAGGGGGAACTCACCTGCAGGTGCTGTGGCTCCGTGGCCCATGTCCCCTCGATGGGACCTTCCTCCTCCTCCTCACTGGGAACACCCTCCTGCTCCTCCAACCTGGTGGTCTCTGGTACAGTAGCAGGGGCTGCCTCTGGGCTGGCTGCAGTGTGGAGGGCTGCCTCGGTGGCCTGTGGGTCCTCCTGGCTGCTCTGTGCCTCTGGCTTCCCGGGGGATGAGGGCTCCACTGAGTTGATGGCAGCTCCAGAGAAGCCGCTGGGCTCCTGGGCAAGGATGCTGTCGAGCTCCTGGAAATAGCGCAGGCACTGCTGGGGTCCCTCAACTCCCTGGCCCGCTGGTATGCCTGCCTCAGCTCCTTTCCTTTTGTCCTGACCTGCTCAGTGTCCCAGTTATGGTCCTTGGCTGCCATGTCCCAGGACATGCTGGCATACACCTCACAATTCCTGTGCCAGTCCCTGAGCGAGGTGTATGTGTCCTCTTGGCCACACACAGCCAGGAGGTCCAGGATTTCCTCATGTGTCCATAAGGGCACCCTGTTTCTCCTCTGGCTTCCTTGTGCTGCAATGCCTGCCTGCCTGTCTGTGGGCTGAGCTGGCCAGTTCTGGAAAGATCTGGCCAGGGCCTTGAATCCTGACCTTTCGTTAGCCAGGGCAGGCTCTTCCTCCTCCAGGAACCCTGGGAGGAAGGTCTGTCCCAGGAGAAGGTCACAGACGCAGAAAGAGACAGGAAGCAGAGTTATTTTGAAAAAAAACCCTATTCCGTGTCTGAAATAGTGCTTTTTTGAAATAGTCATTTTCGAAATAAGCACTTTTTTTGACAGACAAGCAGATTTAATGGAACCACTATAGCGGTTCCTTTTTTCAGTATACTGTGCATCTTATTGAAAAAAAGTGAAGTGCTTTCCTGGACATGGAATAGGTTTTTTTGAAATAAGCCTCCTTATTTTGAAAAAAGTTTGCAATGTAGACGTGGCCATAGAGATTACTAAGGCATAACAGTGTACTTATTTATCACGTTATTTACAGACCTCAAACACTCACAACCAGTTAATAATGTCAAATCTTGCAAAACTTTTCCTGTTGTGAGACTATAAATCAGTATCAGACGTGTGTCATCCCATTGAAATCCACATGCATGCTTTAAATGGGTATTTGGGAGGCTAAGTGATAATTTCAGAGACTGAATGGAAGATTAGGCAACCAACTTTGAAAACTAGGCAGAAGTATGAAAAGAGTAGGCCTACAACCATGAAACACATTTGCTGAGGCCACTTATGTTCAGTTCTTGGTAGCACTGGGGAAAAAAAGTATGTTTATTAGTGGAATTTCTTCCAGGCTGTGGACAGTTATCCAAAATACACATTGGCAAAGGTTTCAACAAGGAAATAAATGCAATCTGTCCTTCCTATAAAGCTTTCCATTACAAGGCATCAGGGCCAGACTGAGGGCAGTCTGTCTGCACCAGTCAATTACCCAGTTGTGGTGAAGAGAGAGATAGTGAGGCCAGGGTCACACCAGGTCAGATATCAGGAAGTCAGAGTTAGGCACTAAATTGAAGGTGGTTGGCAGCAATTGAGTACTGGAGCTGAGGTTGAGCTGGGTCAGATCACCAGAGTCTGGGCTAAACCTGGGTCAGAAGGAGCCTAGGATCCACAGCAAGGTATTGTCAGGAGCAGGAGCAAGTAGGCAAGTCTGTGTAGTGGCTCAAACAGCTCACTTTAGGCTTCCTAGTTTATATACCATCATGAGCCAATCACTAGGAGGCAGGGGGCCACTACTCAGACCTATTGGGTGCTACATTCTGCAGGGCCTAGCTTCACAGGGTCCTTCCGCCAAAAAACCCAGCCTAAGCTTCCAATGGTAAAGGAGCCTCAACAACCCAGCACCCCTGTAATCCCAGGTTCTAGTCCTTTTGATTCTTATGGAAGGGATTAGGGTGATATTCAATATGTGTGCCTTCTCCTAGCTCTCAGTCCCACTAAGAGTCATTCTTTATTACAACTTCATTCTAATACATGAGTAACTCTATTTGGAAGAGCAAGGAAAGTCCTTGTGGTACCTTAAAGACAAACAAATTTCTGCATCTGATGAAGTGGATTGCAGCCCACAAAAGCTTATGCCCAAAGAAATTTGTCAGTCTTTAAGGTGCCACAGGACTTCTGTTATTTTTGATGTATACAGACTAACACGGCTACCCTTCTGGAACTTAGCTGTCTGGAAGGAGGACGGTATTGTGAGCTTACACCTAATAAAGTTTTCACACTAGGATCTTAAAAGAATGTAAAGCTTTTTGTACTAATGCCCCCTTGTCAAAAGAGGTATACTATAGAAGCTAAAAGTGGGGCATGGATTTCATTCTTCTTTGCAAATCAAACTGTTGAAGAACAAACTTAAGGGACCCCCCCAGACCTTTCAGTTCGTTTCTCAAGTTTGAACATAAGCATTGCTCAGGACTATCATGAGCTTGAAATGCAATGTGCATTGGTATGCAAATGAGCATACCAAGCACACTCATTAGATAGCAACACAATAAAGAATTCAGATGAAAGAGGGGAGTGATGGACAGGGAAAAAGGGTTCCTGGGGGAGGGAGTCATATACAGAGCTAGAGAAGGCAATTCAGGGGTTAAAGCTGAACCATCAACAGTCTCTTTCCATTCTCACAATAAGGCATTGTTCATTCTTCTTTGTGGTGTCCTATATTAATAATGGTGTATTCATTTTGGTTAGACTGCCCCAGAAATTCCACTGCTCTACACTATACCAGAGGATGGAGTAAAACTCAGTTAATGTTTTTACTTTGCTACCTTGCATAGAAGCATATAGAATAAATAGCCCAGGAAAAATTCTTAATGTTCACACTCCAACTTGTCATAAAAAGGCCTGGAAATACAATAACTAAAATCAGAAGGCAAATATAATCTTAACTCAGAGGGCTTGGATCTTGGTCTTAATCTCAGCCCTTCTAACCACATTAACTGTACTGAAGGGAAAGTTCTGTGGTGCCAGGTGTTAGGGTTCCTTAGTATAAATGATATAGTTATATGCATTGTTTTAGTACCTAAAGCTTCAGCCAGCACAATGGAACCCAAGGTTCTAAATACAGGGGACACTGGCCCTGCCCTGAAGATCTTGCAGAATGTCTTAAGATCAACAACGCAGCATTACAAATGACAGAAAGGGAGAGAGGACTAAAGTAAAACAAATAGGATCACTTGGTCATCTAATTGAGTTTTGTGCAGAGCTGAACCATTTAGAAATGGTTTTTTAAAAGTGAACAAAAAGAAACCCCTCTTAAGCGACTAAATATTTACAGCTCTACCTGCCTGACACTCCACTTTGCCATTAGGTCGGTCTGATTGCTAACAACATTATCAATCATAGCACATGAGCTCACCTGGTGATAGGATTTGATAAAAGTTGTACGAGTTATGATGTCTGCCAGAGGCAGCCTTAGGCAATTGAGGGCCCTAGGTGAAGGCCCATTGTGGGGCCCCCTAAAAGGCCCACTTTCGGCCCCTACTGCTACCTTCCCTGTGGCCCCAGTCCCCCCTGCACCCTTAACTGCCCCATATCACCCCCCAGGACTCCTTGTTTGTTTTTGCTGAACCAAAATAATATGATTCTGCCTCTGGAACTCGTAAATTATTCTTGGGTATGGTATTTTTAAAGATCTTCCCATCATGAAGGTTGTAAGTTGATCATCTTTCACTTAGCTGATTTACGTTAATGCGGAACTACAAAGTTAAAGTGAACATTTAACATTTTTTTAAAAAGTATGAGCATGCATTAATAAATAAGTGGTAACATTAATGATGGCTCAAGAATAACTAAAATACCACATTTAAAATTTTGGCAGTCAAGTCTTACAAATTTTTCATATAGGCTTGGGTTTATGTGCACTAGAGACATTTAATACAAATAATTATAATAAGTAAAAAGGAGGTTTCTAGTGTGTAGGTATAAATGAAAAACACCAAATTTCACTGAAATTCTCTGAAGTACTCAAGTTTATAAGACTCTCCCCCCCCAAAAAATATTAAATAGTAAGTACAAAAGAAGCTAAAAAATTGCTTATCAAAAGAAAGACATACTGCACAAACATCAAACACAGGTGTAATGATTGCCTAAGGGAAGCACTGTATTTAGATATAGCAGCCTATGTGGACCTACCTGGTAACCTGAGCTAAAAAAAAGCCAAAGTAAAGGGTGTCACAGTGTTAAAGAAAAAGGCAAAAGAACATGTAAGAAAAGAAAAAGGCAGTATTTCACAAAATTAAAAAATGGAAAAATAAATGGCCACACTGAGGAATTAAAAGCTGAGGCCACTGGAGAAGTTCCTGCTGTTGTGCTGTCTATTGCTTGCTCCTGCTTTTTTACCATGTCAATGTGAAGGTGATGGGCAGAGAATGGTGAAATCTGCATTACAGATGAAGCACAGATCCTAATGAGAGCTTGCCTTGATGAGCCAAGAGTGAAAAGTGCCTAGGCTTCCAGCCCTACTAGCTCTGCTAGATGGGAACAATTTCTATATTTTTCTGTGTTTTCATTTCTGTCTACCAAATTGAAGACGGGCCCCCTTATGGCTTGGGGCCCTAGGCAGCCGCCTGCTTCACCTTAACCAAAAGCCGCCACTGCTGTCTGCAAAGCAGCAGCTCCAGTTCCAATTAATGGGTGGTTCTGCCCCTGAGAAAGCCATCAGCAGCGGTGGAAGGCTTTGATCAGGAGCATCAAACACGCAGCCCCTGAATCTCTTCTATATGGCCTGTGACTGTGCTCTACGGCTATGTCTATACTTACAAATTATTTTGAATTAAGTGCTTAATCTAAAGTAATTTATTCCCTGGCCAAGGAGGCATTTTTATTATATTGAATTAAGTGGTTCCTTAATTTGAAATAAGGAACCACTAATTCAATATAATAAAACCTCCTTTTACTTCAAAGTATCACTTACTTCAAAGTTATTAGTTTGAATTAAGCCATTTTAGGCTATGGAATAGGCTTAATTTGAACTAATTTCCATATTCTTTTGCCTGCCTTCTCGTATTTTGAATTAGAGAGTCTAGAGAAGACTCTTTACTTCGAATTAATAAAGTCCACTTAATTTCAAATTGGTCTTCACTGGACTCCTAATTCAAAATAATAACTTTGAAGTTGTGCTTATTTGAAATAATAACTTCAGTTTAAATTTGAAGTAGTTATTTCAAATTAACTACTCCAAATTAATTTTGTATGTGTAGACTTAGCTTATGGGACCACACTGTCCCTAACAGAGAGAGAGAGGTCTCATGCACCCAGTGTAACCAGAGACTTTTGTCTACTCATCTAAAATCTATGAGTAAAATTGCACAAGGCAATCTGACAAAATTTCTGATAGATAGTAGTGTAAGGAATTAGTTAGGTAATTTGAAATAAGCAGCATTTGAAATAACCCAAGATGGAGGTAGATTGTGCCTATACCTCTTTACTCCAAGAGATATATCTTTGGAAAAAAGAGCAATCCTAGAGATATATCTATAACTAAGGAAATAAGGTCAAGGTCCAACATAGCTGACCTTTAGATGAACCCACTCCCCCTCCCATCAGGTATCTGCCCATGCACTACACCTTCCCCCTCTCTTCTGAGCTTTGCACCTCCCCCAGAACTCTCCTCTCCACCCACCCACACCTCTCCTCTTCCTTCTGGCTAGAGTAAGTCATCTGACCTGCCAGAATGGGTGGAGTTGACCTTTAAAGTTGTATAAAAGGAGCAGCATTTGCAGTTAGAATTCAGAGATCTTCTCCTACTCCAAAGGGCACCCAAGCATCAGGTTTATCCTGGTGGCCTTGAGCTTAGCTCAAAAGTCCTGTGTGAGACACCACACTCCAGAGGGTACACCGAGTACCTGAGCAACACAGCTAACTGAGTCCTGCCTATATGCTCAGAGTCTCAGTGAAGGATGAATAGCTCAGACCACACAGTTAACTGAGTCCTGCCTTAAGATCTGAAACTCTAAGTCTCACCGCCTCTGGTAAGGCTGCATGAAGGTTTCATTCCAAAGGAGCTGTACCAATCAGCTAACTGAGTCCTGACTAGAGGCACAGTCTTCCCAAGAAAGTTCGATCTGTTGCATGAAGGTATAGTTCTGAAGGGGGCCGCACCATTCGGCTAACTGAGTCCCAACTTGAAGTGCTGGTTCTGGAGGAAGCCCAAGACGAAGGGTTTAGACCACACAGCTAACTGAGTTCTGCCTAAAGGTCTGAAACTCTGACTATCAACACTCTGACCCTGCACGCATGCTGGAGGGTCTGAAGCCTGATCCTGACTGAGTTCCACCTTTAAGGCTCAGATTCCTGAAGCTCTAACACTGCATTCATGCTGTTAAACCCTCTTACAGGCTAGTGCAGCAGAGATCCCTGCAGTACCTAGGTAGTGCTTAAATAGAGCCCTGTAGCTGTGAGTACCTGAAGCTCTAACACGCAATTAATACTGCACTCATGCTGTTAAACTCCCATTCAGGCTAGCCAGCACTTTGGAGATCTCTGTTGGACCAAAGCGGCACTTAGAGACAACGCTGTAGCTGTAAGTACTATTGAGCTAACAGAGACATCGTAGCTCTGTTGCTGAGAAGGTCACGGAGGGAAAGCAGCAAAGAACAGAGAGAAAGAGTGAGGCAGTTTAAAAAAAAAAGGCTTTCTATCTATTCCAGGTAAGAAGAGGGTCTTAGAAGAGTAGCTAAGTTATTTTAGAAAGAAAGATACCAACAGGAATATAGCCATTCAAGAAAGCAGTGCACCATCCAGAAGAACAGCAGAGACAGCCTGACCAGAGAAGCAGGCCACCTGAAGCCCAACCCAGATTGAGCCAGCATTTTATATCTGTTCAAAGAACAGTAAGGTCTCCCCCTTCCACAAGTGACTGGCCCCCACTTGTGGTAGGTCATAGTTTGTTAAGTATTTAGATAATTGTTAAGAAGTTGTGATGTTTTAATGTGTTTGTTTAGTGTATGTGTGTGTGTAATTATGTGCATATAACTTTAAGTATAAGAACCCAGTAAAGCAGCAGTCTATTGTAACTGTCAGCATTCCATTGTAATTGTCATTCTATGTGGTCCTTACTGTGATCTAAAATATAACTGTTAAGATCCATCATTTTCAGCTTGTGAATCTGTTAAGATTTAAATAAATTCCAAGATCTGGTTTCAAGGAATTCATTGCTGCAAGCCTCTTTATTGCTCTAGATCTGTTCTTGATCAGTGGGCTGTAGCCATATTTTCTACTAGGGGTTTTTACATGTTTAGGCAGCACTGGTCCCACCCTCTTTATCCCAGGGTTGTTAAATATCAGGAAAAGACTGCTAGTCAGTCAAGATTTTAAATTCTGGGGTAACACCAGCACTCCACAAGTAATGTTCCCTGTAAGCTGCACGGCCGCATGACTGTGCAGCCCCCCACTGCTGCCCAGCACAGGGAAAACTGCCAGCCACACACAGCCGGCAGTTGCAGATCCTGCCCAGCCAGAAGACAGAGTCTTCCAGCTGGCTGACAGCTGCTCCAAGTGGGGAGCTTTTAAAACTCCTGCTTGGAGTAAGCTCTCACTGAGCATGCACAGAGCCTCTGCACATGCTCAATGAGAGCTTCTCAGCCAGAGGAGCGACAGATGGCAAGTCCATGCTGCTCCAGCAGCTGGGTAAGGGGTTAGGGGGGTTTGATTGGGGACAGGGTAGGATCAGGCCGGTGGGGGGGAAGCCCTGTGCAGTGAGCAACAAAGATAGCTCAGCTGCCTTAGGGGCTTAGAGGGAACATTGTCAAGCATCAGACCTTGCAACATTACAGAGCACTGGGTGTGCAAGACTGCGCTCCACAAGACCACACTCTCTCCCTAACAAACCGAGAGAGATAGAGAGAGAGAGGTATCACAGAGTGCAGTTTTGCATACACAGTGCTCCATGATGCCTCAAGAGTGCTGTAGTATTTTGACCAATGGTACGTATTGTCCATTTGAAGTACATTTAAGTCAAATGTGTCCTGTCATATCAAATGAGTTTGACACCCCTGGCTGACTTAGATGCAATTTAGACCAAGGGGTCAATCAATGTTAGCCGTGTGTTCTAATAGCCGCCTCCTGCTCACTGTTCCCTCTAAGCTGTGTGCATGTGCGCGCGCACACAGGTCGTGAAAACTGTGCACACAACAAAATAAAGTGTGCACAAAAAAATTCAATAGTGCTAATATTTGTGGTCACAAAGAAATGTTCTTGCGCACACAAAGAAATTGTTTGCACGCACAGTCTATGAGTAATTAGAGGGAACACTGCTCCTGCTGACTGCTAGGATCATGATGGTACTGTGAAAACAGAAACAGGTACAACAAATTTAATAGAACTCCCTTTGCCCATAGGGTAGAAAATGCATGTGAAGAGGCCAACAACTGACTATCAAAAAAAAGCAGAAGATACTTCTGTGAACATATTAAGAAGTTAGACATTTGAAAGAAAGTTCCAGTATGAAATATACATGCAAGGTAATTAGATAGATAGAGGAACAGTGTATCTCCTCCCTCTGTCCTCAAGGGTTATAGTACAGGGTTACAGACAGACTTTAGCAAACTCACGGATTTGGCATGTAAGATCCTATGGCAAGCAAGTTACAGTGGGAGGAAAGAGATCAAGAGATTTGTCCAGTTTTTAAAGAGATGTTATTAATAAAGACAACAGCAAACTATCTGACTATATAAGAAATACAGGAAACACGGTAAGAGACCACCCTGGCTTAACCAGGATATCTTCAAGGACCTGAAACTCAAAAATGTCACATAAAATGTGAAAACAAGGGCAAATTACAAAGGATGACTATGACTATAAAATATAAAACAAGCATTCAGGGACAAAATTAGAAAGATCAAAGCACTAAATGAGATCCAGCTATCTCAGAATATAAAGAGTAACAAGAAAATATTTTACAAAATACATAAGAAGCAAGAAGAAGACCAAGGACAGAGTAGGCCCATTACTCAATGAGGTGGGGAAGACAACTATGGAAAATGCAACAGTAGTTGAAGTGTAAATGCCTTTTTCTGTTCCAGTTTTTACCACAAGAAAATTAACAGTGATCAGATGAGATGACTAATATAGTGGATATCAGCATAAATAGGACAGGATCTAAGGCTAAAATAGGGAAATCAGTGAAGAATTATTTAACAAGTTCAATGTCTATGAGTTCACAGGGTCTGATTAAATACATCCTGAAATACTTAGAGAAATGATTGAAGAGGACTGGAAAAGGGATAAATATGGTACATACTGATAAAAGGAGGGTGAAGGGGATGACAACCCAGGGAACTTCAGGATGGTCAGCTTAACTTCAGTATCCAGGAAGATAATGGAGCAAGTCAATTTGAAAATAATCAACAGCAGTCAACATGAATTTGTCTCTAACAAATCAAGTCGAACCAACCCAATATCACTGACAGATTAACAAGCCTTGTGAATGGGGGAAGCAGTAGATACAATATCTCTCAACTTTAGCAAGGCTTTTGGTACTGTCTCACATGCCCTTCTCGAACAAGTTAGAGAAATATAGCCTAGACAAACTCCTCAAAGCGAGTGCCCCGCTAGCTGGAAACCAGTAATGAGTACTTACCAGTGGTTCACAATTATCCTGGAAGGGCATACCTGTAAAGCCCTGCAAATGTGCAGATATGCATGGATATCTGCATTCTATCCACATCCACAGATACAACACGGATATCCATGGATCATTTCTTGCAGATGCAGATTGGATACAGGGCCACATATTTTTATCTTCACAGAGCTAGAGCCCTGCAAATATGCGGATATCCATTGATATCCACATTATATCCACATCTGCAGATACAACACAGATATCGGATATGGATCCATGAATTTGTATCAGTGCAAGCTCTACATATCTGCTCCAGATCTATCCAATATCTTCACAAATAATTTAGATAATGGCAGTGCACAGTTAAAAGTTTGTGTATGATACCAAGGAATTGTGATCACTTTGGAAAACAGGATTTGAATTCAGAACGATCTTGACAAACTGAGAAATGTTTAGAATTAAATAAAATAAATTTCAGTAAGAACAAATGCAGAGTACTACATTTAGGGAGGAATAATCAATTGCTCAAATGCAAAATGGGAAATGACTTCCTAGGAAGGAATTCTGCAGAAAATGATCTGGGGAGTAACAAGGGATTACAAACTAAATATTTAGGCAACAATGTTTTACTGGTGCTGCAAGAAAAGCATTACAGTCGGACACATTATCAGGAATATTATAAGTAAGACATGAGAAGTACTTCTCTTCGTAGCACTGATAAGGCCTCAGCTGAAGTATTCTATCTAGTTCTAGTATTACACTCTGGTAAACTGTGAACAAATTGGAGAAAATCCAAAAGGAGAGCATAAAAATGATCGAAAGTCTAAAAATCATGACCTGCAAGGAAAGGGTTTTTTTAAAGGCGTATGTATAATCTTGAGGAAAAAAGGCTGCGGATGATTACACCAGTCTTTGAGTTGCTACATAGAAGAGTGTGATAATTTTTTCTTTGTAACCACTGAGGTTGAGATAAGAAGAAACTGACTGAGCTGCAGCAAGGGAGATTTAGGTTAGACATTAGGAGGGCTTTCTAATTGTCATGGTGGTTAAACTCTGGAACAAGTTACCAAGGACAGTTTTGTGGAATATCTGTCAATGGAGGTTTTTAAGAATAGGTTATACAAATACCTGTGAGGGATGGTCTGGATAATAGTCTGCCTCGATGCAGGGCACTGGACTAGATGACGTATTGAGATCCTTTCCAATTCTATATTTCAGTAATTCTATTGATAAATTTAAACCTGCTGGTCACCTTATGATCATCATAATCTTAATTTTCTCCATCAGCAAACCTCATGTGAAGCAGATTGGCCTTGAGGTTGTTTCAAAATGCTCACCACTGATGTAATATGGGAACAACTATGTCTGTCTTGCCCTTCATGGCTGAGAGGACCGTATTTATTAAATTGATATAAAGGCATGAACCAGCTAAAAGAACAGGGAAAGGATTTTTGAAGTTTTGGATATTTATAGTAGAAAATTGATGACAGACATCCAAAAAGCATGAATTGTAGTGCTTAACTGAAACAAATAGATCAGTTTTTTTCTGATTTAGTTGGGTTTTTCCAGATGAAAGTATGGGTTTTAAAACAACTCTATCTAAGGAATCTTTGAATTCAGTATATTATAAGGAACACTTTGGATACATATTTACCTGTGTCATGTATAGGTAGATCTCAAACCACTTTGCAAAGATAAGCAAGGTCCATTTGCAATTGAGAAAACAGACGTGCAGTGAAAAGACTTGTCCAAGGTCACGCAGTACTTTTCAGCAGAGCTGGAAGGAGAACATGGGACTCCTGATTCCCAGGCCTCCCTCCTATTCACTAGAAATCTAAGCTTCATTGTATCGGGTATTTGTGCTATGTGAGGGGCAAGGCAACAAAGGTAATGCAGAGTATGAACCTGTCAAAACAAGTAGAAAGTTCTCATCTTATACATGGTGCTATGATTTTGCCACCTCATGTTGCTTTGATCCACTTTTTTCTAAGAAGCTGTTGGTTTCTTCTCTTCCATGTTCTTTTCCTTGAAATGGAGATAGTACAGTTGAGGTTACAGACAGGAAGCTCTTTAGAACTCCTTTCCCAACCAGTCAGATATAAAAGAGCTGGCATCAAAAACTCCTGAATGTGAATCTGAATTCAAACTCTGTTGCTCAGGCAAAGGCACACAGACACACATGCCAAGTGAAGTATCCCTTTAGTGCATGTCTCAGATGCGTCATTTCAAAATTGAGGCTCCAAAAAGTCAGTCACTTTTGAAAAACCTTTAGCTTCAGACCTTATCTTTCACACCCTTACTAACATTGCACAGTCCATTAATCACTTGGAAGTCGGACTTTTAAAAGCCTTAAAGGTGGCAAAATCTGGCTCTAAAGGGACAGATTTTTTTTTAAATTGAAAGGCTAAACATGCAGAGTTGGCATTTCCATAATGCCAATAACGTTCTATGAACAATGCAAACAAGTGAACCTTCATTCCATTACTGATAACAGAATTTATCACTCATTATTCCAAACTAGCTTCATAAATAACAAATGTTTAGTGACATTTCAGAGTTTGTTGAATAGCATGCTAAGTTATATTACATTGCCTTATGTTATGTGCTCATATAATGAAATATCTTATTGGATCAGTACAGAGGGAACATTAACTCAGTTATTCCACTTGGGTGAATTTAAGTCTCTACCTTACAGTTGCATTAAAGTTTTGCATAAATGCAAAATAGAGATGCTTAAAATAACAATTTGTACTGGCCCACATGAATGTAATCTCATTACCTCTTGTGAAAGCAGAAAGAAAGCATGTTGCTGTATCTGTAAAAGATTAGATGCATCTCAGACATTCACCCCAATCAATACTCTACATTTCACATACCCATAATAATCCACCAGTAAATCTATCTGGCATGAAACACCCAAAAACATTTGGTTTGGTTGTAGTATGATCAATTTATGCAAGTAAGATGCTCAGTGTAGATTTGAAAGGGATAGTTGTTTTCAAACTGGATGCCTACTATCTACTCATATAGGAAACATCTGTACCATGAATATTGTAAAAACAGTTAAATAACTAAATTACTGCATCTTTATCCTTCTTCCCCCAAGCAGCTTGTGCTGCAGCTTGCCAACCATTTAAAACCTAATGTTCTTCCATCATTTCCAATCTTGAAACAAACCATAATATTGCTCAACATGCTGACATTTCTAATCCTTTTCATCTAAGGAGAAGAAGTCTGCTGATTTCTTTTCAGCTCAGACAAGAACGGCATGAAGTGAGTGATTTCTTCAGCATTCGAAGGTAGGCAATTCATTCAGGCAGTGAATGATTCTGTATTATAGGATCACATTTGCAATAGTATCGTTACATGGCTGAGTTGCAGTTTTCATTATAAGCCCCATTTTCACAGGTTTGGAACTCATCCATAACTTGCTATTAAAGCTGTCAGCCCAGGAACAAATGTTATTGCAAAACTTTGTTAGAGTGGGGTTAGTTTTCTTTTTGTTTTAAAAAAGAGCTCAAGCATAAAAAAAGATATTGATGCTCTTTTGGCAGCCTGCATGCTTAGCTATGTGAAACTTCAAGGTACATTTTCAGCAAGAAAAAACAGCAGGGACTAAGCTATGGAACTTGCTGTAGCTTAAATGAACGTCTTTCCACATCTTAGGTGCTAAACAGTTTAACTACTGACCATCCCACCCCCATGCAAGACACTGCAGGTTAGCTTCCTTCACTCCCCATTTCTGCCTTCTTGCAAGGCTTTGTCCCAGCTATGATTAATTTAATAACCTTTTTTTCAAAAGGAAGGAAGTCACTATCTGAAAGCTCTATGCAACTAAAAGAAACACAAAATGAATTATGCACACATGGCATTGTGGTGAACTCTGCCCTCTACCTACTGTCCTCTGAACCGTTTGCTAGTCACTCAGTCACCCTCCCTGTGGAAAATCCCAAGGAGAAAATACTCTAGGAGGGATACTCTACAAGTTTATGGATTTTTTTCTATTTTTTTCATGGGGAGGGCAACATTTGTTATCCTTTGGAACAGTCAGTGTTCCTCCTTCAAAACTCATGGATGCTCCAAGAGCCATGGGATTTCTGTGGGTTTTTGCAGGAGACTGTACAGAGGTTCTATAAAACTGCACTGGTTGTGTGGGATTCTGTCTCCCCTCAAGCTCACAGACAATATTTTTCCAAAGGAACTGCACTGTTGGGACTTGAGCCACTGCTGGCTGCCTCTCGAACATTGGGGAACATTAATTAGCACCTGAACTCACATGCAGCTCCCTCCAGCCCTGGAACTCCCTCCACAGGGGACAGGATATGGTGATGTATATGTGGCTAACCTGTCCACCATGCTTTGGGAGTAGATTTGCAAATATAGTTCCCTCCCAATTTAGTTCTAAGTGGCATAATTTGGTTGTTAGGTTGCAAACCCCCCAAGACAGGCACATGCTTCTGTCTATGAAATATCCTTCACCTTTGTGATGGTGTAGACCAGGGGTCTCAAACTCAAATCACCATGAGAGTCACATAAGGACTAGTATGTTAGCCCAAGGGCCACACCATTGTAACCTTTCCATACAATGATACTGCAAATATCGTTAACAATGGTGTCATTGTGGGCCGCAGAAAATAGCTTTAGGGGCTGCATGCAGCCCACAAGCTGTGTGTTTGAGACCCCTGGTGTAGGCCAGAAATAGCTAGTTTCAAATGTCCAAGAGCCAAAACTGGTAAATTAACAACCTTGAAATCACACCAGGAAGAGTAGAACTCATAGAATCATGTAGCAATGGACAAGTTTGGTCATCTCTCCATTTTCCTGCCATGATTAGAGGATTTTTGCCTAACTCAGCACCATTTGTTCCTTCGGTCACTTTCAAGACCAATGCACATGGTACTAGTTTTCTTCAGAAATGGGTTTTCCTCCACCGTTCTCGTAGGTTCCAAAGGGGCAGTCGTGTTAGTCTAGTTCAGTAAAAGAAACAAGGAGTCCTGTGGCACTTGAAGACTAACAAATTTATT
>ML681966.1:58521487-58550873 GCA_007922195.1 Podocnemis expansa | reverse complement strand
AATAAATTTGTTAGTCTTCAAGTGCCACAGGACTCCTTGGTTGTTCTCGCAAGATTATTCCATATTATAAGTCATAGTCTAAGGAAGGTTTTTTTGTTTTCATATTATGTTTTCCCCTCCCCACCTAATATTTAACTTGCCTGCTAGCTTTTCTTAGCTTAATGTCTTTGGCTAGGTCTACACTTAAGAAGTTAGTTTGAATTAACTTAGTTTGAATTAACTAACTAATAATTTGAACTAAGTTAAGTCAAACTAACTTGGCCCCACTAGAAACCCAAATCGAACTAGCATGTCCATGGACAGGACTTGCTAGTTCAATTTAGGAAGGGGGCACCATGGGAAGTGTGGCAACATGGCACCCAAGAAGGGCCATGCCCCCACCCAGTACACAGAAAGAGGAAGGCACCCTGGGACGAAGGAGGTCAAATTGCATTAATTTGAACTAATGGTTAATTTGAACTAATGCTGCTCCATTGGGTTAATTCAAAGTAATAAATTCAAATTAACCATTACTTTGAAGTTAAGTGAGGTTTTATAAATTTGAAGTAAACATTCATTACCTCAAACTAACTTAGTTCGAGGTAATGAAAGTCAGTGTAGCCATGCATTAATTTAGTTTGAATTAATCATCATTAATTCAAACTAAATTATAAGTTTAGACATACTCTTTATCTGTGGTTGTACGCACTAGCATCATACTAAACAACTACATTAGATATTTCCATCTGTTGAGTGGTTGTGGAGGATTGCATCATATGACCTGTTATACATACAGCATGGCTAAGCAATGTCTTATAAACGACATAAGAATTGTTGTAACACCTGATCATACTTGTTGCTTTTCACTAAATTCCTTTCAGTTTGTTCAATAACTATTTTTGGTGAGAATGGGTCCAGAGATGGGTGTTATAGTCCAGGTACAATCAGACAAAATGTACAGATAGAGGGGTTATCTCCCTGCTTTTGCACATGTAGAACTTAATCTCAGTGATTTAAGTACACTCCAGTAAAAGTACAATAGGAAGACTGGAACTTTCCAAAAAAAAAACCTGTTCTGTGGTTTGCATGTGCTCTCTGAACTTTTTGGCATTACTTTTTGCTCTCATCCTTTTTAAAAGCAACTATTGAAACATAATTAGATACTGATGTCCATTTCAGCATTTTAATCAAATGTTCTGTGGGTCAAATTTATATCATTACTAAATCTAAAATTAAGTGTTGGCAAAATTACAGCATAGTTCTGGAATTTCTAAAATGTAAACAAAATAGCCAGACATATTGTCTCATTATTAATTGACACCTACCCAAAGTGTTTGGGGATAGAAGGTTAACAGTACTGATTCATGTTTTGACATTTATCCTCAACTCAGGAGAAGCCCAACAGTTTGCAATATGGCTCCATTATGAGGGGGATTAAGTTAATTTTGACCAAGATTATATGTAAAAGATACATATGAGTCACATACAAACGAGAAAGCAGAAAAAAAAAACTACTGTAAAATCATCTTTCCAAGCTGTAATGGGTCAAATTCAGGCTTAGTATAAGAAGCAGCAACTCTATTGGACATGACATATATACAACCCCTGAAACCAGGTCTGCACTTGGCCCACCTTTGCATTTTCATCATCATTTTAGTTTGAGGAGGAGTACATGCTAGAAATAAATCTACTTAAGGGAAATTATGGGGGATGGGGAAGCAATTATATGTCTAACAACAGAAAAACTGAATACTAATCAGACATCGATTTCTGTCTAGAAGGAAGAATTAGTATTGAAATGGTTCAGTCAGAATGCTTTTACTTCTTTGGGTTTATGCCGTTCAGTAATCTTTCACTATTTTCAAACCTGGTAGCAGGGCCTCCTTATTCGGTATTAGCCAACTGTGTACTTTAAACTATTTTCTGAACCCAAACCACACTCCCCTGCAATGAGGAAAAAATGGTATGATCCTTGCATTTTAATTCATTATGAGTGAGTCTGACTATCTCTTATTCTCTTAGTAATTCTTGAATTCCATAAGTTTGACTTGTGCTCAAACAGTCTAATTTAGCAAAGGCAGAAAAAAGCACCTGTAGATTAAATGCTTTCTGAACTCAGTGAAAGCTATCAGCTCACTTCATACAAATGATGTTCCCTTTCTACTCTGCCACTATTTTATTTTGGTGTACACTTGTGGCATGTTGGCAGTGTCATTCTGCGATCAGCAGGCTCGCTACAAAGAAAGCCCCATAAAGCATAGCTGGCCCTTTCTAAACTTGCTCAATTTAAATGACAAGGCAAAGACTCATAAGTATCACAAGGACATAACTTCAGCTTGAGCTGAGCTATTCAAGCATTTGATCATCCTTACCAGTCTCAAAGGATGAGAGAGGTTCCTTGCAGATTAGGTTTTACCAGGATCAATATCTAGTAAGTCTGTAAAATGGTCTGGTTGGATGTTTAGACTGTGGCCCCACTGTCAGTCTTATCATTAAACTGCTGAAGCTTTTGGCACTGCATGATCACTGACTGTGTAGCTACACTCTTCAATAAGTGCCCTTTGTAATTCGTCGTTTTCATCCCACTATATCTGCACAAGAAAGCCGTCAAACACCCAATACAGGAGTGATCAAAAGGATATTGTGAATTGCATGTCAGAGGCAAGCCAGCTACAAAATCACATGTACAGTACATAATAAAATAGATTGATTCGCACAGATTTGGTGTTAAATGGATGTGCAAAAGCAATGCATCTTACATACTTAGGAGCAGAAGTGTCAAAACACTTAACGAGAGGGGACTGTGCATGGACTAGTGAGGCTATTTTCCTTTACACCTATATGCTAAATGCTTTTCCTGTTACATTCATCCCACCCTTTTGACATGCACTCAATGACAAATCTGGTGTGAAAGATAGTTTTATCACTTATACCCACGTTCTGATCACTTTACACCTGACATGCTATTTACATCAATATTGAAGTTAACTTTTATCAGTAAATATTTTCATGGTTATCAGTCACTAATATAGTCCTAAAACCACAGTGACCACTCAAAAAACAAAAGTCAGCCATAATAGTAGTGCTGAGCTCTATTGTCATGGAGTTTGGATTTGCTGATTCTTTGCTCATAAACTAGGGATGAACAAAATTGGATTACAGCTAGGTGCTAACAGTTTTAATTTTGATCACCAGAGGGCACGCCTCCATTGCATTTCTGCAAAACTGGTCACCGTGGTGGTCAGAAACATGGATTTGTGGAGACCCGTCATAAACTTTAACTGTGATACCAACATTAACATTAAGAAGGCTAGGTCAGTGGTTCTTAACCTTTCCCTGTCAAGTTCTGTCAAGGATTCTCCACTCATGTAGCAATATGGGAAAGGCTGGGTGGGGACCCTGACACCCACCTCTCTTGGACACTTGTGCATAAGCCTGTAGTGTAGGGGTTATCTCCAAATAAGATCTGCTGGAGGGACAGGATAGCAATTATATTCTAAGCCAGCATACTAATGCTAGACAGCATCATTCCAGGTCTTGGTAAAGTCTCAGGAAACTGGAACACTATAAACATTCTCAGCATGTAACACTTTCAGAAACATCTGTGCTAAATGCTATTTGGCTGATTCCTTATGAGAATTCAGTGTTCAATATTCCTTTTGTTTGTTGAAAGAGAGTGGCCAACTTTTGGCATTTTTTGCTGTTATATAAAATTTAAACATCCTCTAAACGGATATTTTTCTTTCCACTGCCAACAAGGTGGAATCTCTAGTTAATGGCATATACCACCTGGCCCTTATATAGGTGCCTATTCACAATGAGGCATTTTGTAGACTGTGCAAAGAGCATGGGTGACCTAAAGCTATGGGAGAGAGATTCTGTAAGGGACTGAAGTAATGTTATTTACCAAGTAGCTTTGCCTTTGTCTGCCTAAGCTCTTCAGAATACAGAACCTAAGAACCGTTGTTCAAAGGTCCAAACAGTAGTTAAAGTTGCTTTAAGAATAAAGTTATAAGCAACTTTAATGGTTCCTGAAAACTTGTTTGCATATTCTCAGAGTGCTCTTTCCTATTGCATCAGGACATTCCTGTTCAAGAGAAAGATCGGTGGAGGAAATGGTGTAGGTGTCAGCAATGGCCAAGTATTTCAGCGTGACCTACTTTTCTGATGTGAGTCCAAGATTTTCAAAGGGGAATGGCCAAAGTTAGGTGCATAAGTCCTGTTATTCATCTGTAGAACCCAAATTGCCACTTCAGACATTGAGATACTCAAAAGCTCCACACAGATGCTGCCTAACAGTGTTGGTGCATAACTTTCCACTAGTGCGCTTATACAATGCCAGCGAAGCCCCGACACCACTTAGCAGCTCAGCACAGTAGTTCACACTTAAATCCTGGTAGGATTATCAAAATGGGCTTCCCCCATGCTTGTCTAGACATAGTGCCTGATCTGATAAGTTTGCTTGAAGCATGTCTACTCGTTCATGCCCCACCCCCAAATCCAAGGCAGCTGGAGATGACATGATCATCAGGGGTTAAAGTAAGCTGGAACGCACAGGAATGGCATTCTAGGGCCCACTATTTTTAGGGGTTCAGTGTTCTCAGGCCCCTAAAGATAGAAAATGGAGCCAGAATGCTGAATCCTAGGGCCCACCATTTAAAAATAGCGGGCTCCAGAACACAATGTTCTGGCTCCATTTTTTATTTTTAGGGGTCTCCAATGCTGAGCCTCTAAAAATAGCAGCCCCAGAATACCGTTTCTGTGCGTTCTGGGAGGCAGAGAGCTGTCCCGGCCTGGGCTGAGGCTCCAGCCTGAGCCTCCTCTCATTGAGCATGCTCAGTCACAGCAGGCTCAGGCCAGAGCCTCAGCCCAGTCTGGGGCCGCTCCACGGTGACATGGTGGTCAGGTAAGAGGGTCCTGTGGCAGGGTAGAGTTTGGGAACAGGCAAGTTGGCCCAGTGGGAAAGGGCACAGAGGAGGGGGTTGGCCTCGGGCAGCAAGGGAAAATGGCGTGGCATGGCGGGGGTTGGCAGACCAGCAGCATTATGGGGCTGAAGGCAGTAGCTGGGGGGGGGGTAGGTGTGTGGGGGGTAGGCATTTGGGGGGCAGTAGCTGAGGTGGAGGGTAGGTGTTTGGGGAGCAGTAGCTGGGATGCATGAGGGATGCCTGGACTGGCATGAGGGGGCCCGCACCAATACAAGGGGGACCCAGACTGGTATGAGCAGGTCCGCCAATTTAGGAGGGTTCTAGGGCCTGCCAAATTATACTTTAACCCCGACAATCAGCAGTTTTGGGGTGGTAATAGTGGGGATATTTCCCTTAACACCTACTAATCCATGGTTAAAGCTTTCTCCTAGGATACATTATATTTGTTTGCATATCTCTACTCTGCCTTATTTGGAGCAGCAACTAGAACTGGAGCCTCCCACATTCCAGGAGTGCCCCCAAAACAAGAGTGTTATTGGGTATTCATGTAATAATGGGTTTCTCACTCAATCCCTCCTGTTGAAGTTGTGCCACTTTGCAGAAATTAAGTTTATTGGGCCAGAAACAGAATGAGATTAATATGTTAGGTCCCTGCTCCAATGTACATTTCTTTATTTATTTATACAATGTGGAACAGCTTCAACAGGAGAGACAGAGACTCTCCCTGATGGATACAATATGGGAGATCCTCCTCCATATTCAGGCAGAGTGGGAATCTGAAAACATGCTTCCCACTTCCCAGCTGAATTCCCTTAACCACTAGCCAACTTGCTATAAAGGGATGGATTTCTCTCACTTTTCCAGAGAAAGGGATGATTTGATTTGGGCACCTAACTCCAGAAGAGGGATGCTGGCTGTGAATCCCAGGCAGATATCCCAGGCACCTAACAATCTTTGAGGAGCAGGGCTTAGGTCTTGTCCTTCTCTTCAGCATTTTTTAGTGGACCACCTTGGGCTGTTCCCCATTTGGCTTGCTGGCTTTTGTGAATCCCATTCTTAAGCACCTAACTCTCCCCAGGCACTGAACAGGGAGCCTGGGCACCTAACTCAGTGTTGAGGATTCCACTGGATGGCAAGACACCCAAAAGTTAGGCATCCCAGCTCTGAGCACTGCAGAAATCACTTTGTGGATTTAGCCCTGAAGTCTGTAATTAGGCACCTAAATTAGTCACCTGAATTTTAAAAAATAAAAGAAAGTGTCAAGAACACAGTCATTCAGCTTCTATTGAACTTGAAAGTCATTCCATTTATTTAGGTGCTTAAACGTTTTGACAATCCTAACAGTTTTTAACTGACAGTTGTGCTGACTCTGTAAGTCAACAATTCTTTAATCTTTTCCCATGCAGAAGGAATGGGTGCACCATAAGTATCAACTTGTAAAAAGTTAAATACTATAAAATGGCATCTGGAAACAGAATGACCAGACCAGGAACAACTGCCAATGTTCCCACTTCATAGATATCTGCATGCCAAGATTAAAACACCTGTTTTAACCCTTTATAAAGTTCTGGTACAAAGCACTTTATTAGCTTTACTTTGTACTATCGTGTTGTTGGGAGACCCTGCCAAGAAGTGAGTATACAGAATAGAATAGCAAAAGAGAGACTTAAGGATCAGAAACACAAGTGGCGATATCACAGTGGGATAACATTGAAGAAGCTGGCACAAGACCAAAGAGTTGCTTGTGGTAATAAAGGGTAAGTTACTACAAACCCTTGTCCTCATTCCTCTAGAGCAGTTGGTAGCTGTTAGCTACAAAAAATCTATGAAAGGGGAATGAGAAGTGGTCACATTCTACTGGAAGAAGAATGAATAAAATGCATTAGGTCTCAGGCACATGAAGAATTGGAAAGCTATACAAATAAACTATTTTTGCAACAGGCACAGTGCCAGCAGCAACATTGTTTTAACAGCTAGAATCCTACATGAGAGCAATGAGAAATGACAGCTACTCAAAAGACATCTTATAATAATAACAAAAAGCCCACAAGAATCTGTATGTCACTCAGTATCTGATTTTTCCAACAACGGAACTACTGTGTTCACAGATAGATCAGTTTTCTTTGAGGAAATGAAGGAACCAACTTTATGAAGTGATTTAAAAGGGGAAGTGGATCCCCCAAAGTCCACACTCAGCCTGTCTGGTTTTAACAGTGCACATCTTAGTTTCCTCATCTTTTTTAACTGGGATAGTCTGTATTTCCTAATTTCCCTAATTTCCAGGTAAGGACCTGATTCTTCTCTCACTTGCACTAGTATAAATCACAAGTAACCCACTGAACAGAGTGGTTCAATGTAGACACTGTCATAGAAAAGGGCTGCATTTTACCTCCACTGTTTGAGAGAGTCAGACTGGATAATGAAGTGCATTAACAACACAAATATTGGTATAGTGTGGTTTGATGGCAAATGCCTAGAAGAGCTAGATTTTGCTACCGAATGACACGCCCAAAAAGTTAAAAGACAATCTAGCAACAACAGTAGGCCAAACAGGGCTCAAAATAGTTATGCTAAAACAAATGTCTTTGAAACTCACACATTAAGCAGAACATCAGATTAGGAGGATGGGGGAAGAGGGAGGAGAGGGAAGACCAAGAAAGTAGAACAGTTCACTTAGTGGCACAGCACCATATTAAGGACTGGTTTGTTACAGGAGCTTCAGGGGCTGAAGCCCCAGGCCCTGGCCAAAAAGGGGCCCCTAGGGTCCAACCGCTAAAACTCCTATCTGCCTCCTCCCCGCCCTGCTCAGGATTAGGAGGGCTGCGCTCCTGCTCTGCCTGCACTGGAGGGGGAGTACCCTGTGGCCAGAGGCCAGACTGCAGTCCCACCCCACCCCTGGGAAGGCTGGTCTGCCCCTTGGGCGGGCTACTACCAGTTTGATCTGCCCAGAGGTTGGGGCTGTCTAGCTCGCAGTGAGGCCTCCTCTGCTCTGGTGTGGCCTCTGGTGTGGGCTTTAAGTAAGTTCCTGAAAAGTATCTGGGATATTGGTTGCAGAGACTCCCATACCAACTAAGAGATTGGGTAAGTCACCAGCCAGCAACTCATTTCCACAAGAATCAGAAGGAAGTACTGGACCTATCTGGAGCACATATTGCAGATGCCAACACACAGATTCTCATATGAAGCTATCAAGTGGAAACTAAGTGGTTTGAGGAAACAAGGGCATCCATGAAAAACCTTAAGAAGAATCCTTTAGCAAGGAGGACACAACAGTCGATCAACAGTATAGATCAGATGCAGCAGCAAGTGACAGAGAATGAAGAGGCCTATTTTTCCTATATGCCATGTTATGCAATAACCCACTGAAGTCAATTAGTGTGAACCTGATCTAAGATCAGAATGAGAGAGAAAGATTTTCAAAGCAGTTTAAGAGATTCTAGATATACTTCTGCCATTAGTTTTAAAAGCAGATATGCTTCCAGATCCTCTAGGGGGTCTACTGGCTCATGTGCTTAGCCTACTGTTGAAAACCACACCGCATTGAAAGAAAGAGAGGGTACTTCTGAAAATTCACAGCAAAGGCATCTGAGCTTTGTAGCATGGTTCAATTAATGTAGACAGTGAAGAAAGGTAGAACAAGAAAGAATACGTTTGGCCAGATCCTCCAATTAATTGTTCCAATCCATCCTACCTCATGCTTCGTTTCAAACTTTTCAATATTTTCTCTTCTACAAATCACTAGAGAAATGAAAAAAGAAAAAGACAAATCCATACTTTTTGGTGCACTGAAGTATCATAGAATCATAGGGTTGGAAGGGACCTCATGAGGTCATCTAGTCCAACCCCCTGCCAGAAAAAGCAGGACCACTCCCACTAAATTATTCCAGCTAGAGTTTTGTCCACCCAGGCCTTAAACATCTCCAAAGACGGAGATTCCACCACCTCCCTAGGTAGCTCATTCCAGTGCTTTACCACCCTCCTAGTAAGAAAGTTTTTCCTAATATCCAGCCTCGACCTCCCCAGCTGCAACTTGAAACCATTGCTCCTTGTTCTAGCCTCTGTTGCTACTGAGAACAGCCGAGCTCCATCCTCCTTGGAGCATCCCTTCAAGTAGCTGAAGGTTGCTATCAAATTCCCCCACAGTCTTCTCCTCTGCAGGCTTAATAAGCCTAGTTCCTTCAGTCTTTCTTCACAGGGCTTGTGCTCCAGCCCCTTGATCAATTTTGTTGCCCTCCGCTGGATTCTTTCTAATTTGTCCACATTCTTCTTGTAGTGGAGAGCCCAAAACTGGACACAGTATTCCAGATGCAGCCTCACCAGTGCCAAATAGAGGGGAATGATCACATCCCTCGATCTGCTGGCAATGCTTCTTCTGATGCAGCGCAGTATGCCATTGGCCTTTTTGGCAGCAAGAGCACACTGCTGACTCATATCCAGCTTCCCATCCACCAGGACCCCCAGGTCCCTTTCTACGGTGCTGCTACTTAGCTGACTGCTCCCCAGCCTCTAGCAGTGCACGGGGTTTTTCCGTCCCAAGTGCAGGACTTTGCACTTGTCCTTGTTGAACCTCATGAGATTTCTGTTGGCCCACTGCTCCAATTTGTCAAGGTCTTCCTGAATCTTCTCCCTGCCCTCCAGTGTGTTTACTGTTCCCCCAAGCTTGGTGTCATCCACATACTTACTGAGTGTGCAATCTATCCCATCATCCAGATCATTAATGAAAATATTGAAAAGAACTGGCCCCAGGACTGACCCCTGGCGCACACCACTTGTTACTGGTTGTCAAGTAGACACGAAGCCATCGATTCCTACACACTGAAATTGTTGATCTAGCCAGTTCTCTATCCACCTTACAGTCCACACATCCAACCCATACTTCCTTAACTTGCTGACAAGAATGCTGTGGGAAACCGTATCAAAAGCCTTGCTAAAGTCAAGGTATATCACATCAACAGCTCTTCCCACATCCACAAATCCAGTCATCTCATCATAGAAGGCGATGAGGTTGGTCAGGCACGATTTACCCTTGGTGAATCCGTGCTGACTGTTCCTGATCACTCTGTTTTCCTCCAAGTGTTTCAGGATGGATTCTTTCAGAATCTGCTCGATGATTTTTCCAGGGATTGAGGTGAGGCTGACAGGTCTGTAATTCCCTGGATCCTCCTTTTTGTCTTTCTTGAAGATAAGCACTATATTTGCTTTTTTCCAGTCCTCCGGCACCTCTCCCATTCTCCACGAGTTTTCAAAGATAATGGCCAGCGGTACTGCTACCTCATTGGCCAACTCCCTCACCATCCTCGGATGCAGGTTCTCCGGCCACATGGACTTGTGGACATCCAGCTTCTTTAGGTAGTCCCTAACCTGACCTTCTGTCACCAAGGGCCTCTCTTCTTCTCTCCAATCTGCCATGCCCGGTGTAGTGGGCTGGGAGCTGGCCCTCCCTGTGAAAACTGAAGTAAAAAAAAGCATTGAACACTTCAGCCTTTTCCTCATCCTTCATCACGAGGATACCTGCGCTATTCAGTAAGGGACCTACACCAGCCCTGATCCTCTTCTTGTTATTGACATACTTGCAGAACCCCTTCCTGTTATCCTTCACATCCCTTGCTAGCCTCAACTCCAATTGTGCTTTGGCCTTTCTGATTTTATCCCTGCAGTCTCGAGCAATATCTTTATATGCCTCCTTAGTCATCTGTCCAAGCTTCCACTTCCTGTAAGCTTCCTTTTTATGCTTTAGCTCAGTGCAGAGTTCTCTGTTAAGCCACACTGGGTGCTTTCCACATTTGCTGTTCTTCCTGCTCATCTTCCTGCTGGTGCACTCTTGTTAGGGGGAAGAGCTAAAATGGCAGCTCCGACAAACACCTTATTGTACACTGGAAAACTGGCAGTTTCTCAGAGACAATATGAAAGGCACAACTGTAAGCTACCCCAATGCAGAGGAAAGAGGAAGACTAATAACAAGTCACTATAGCTCCCTCAGGACCTATTTAATAACCTACAAATCAAAAAGGAATCCTACAAAAAGAGGAAACATGGATCAATGCTTATGAGGAGCAGAAAATATTGCATATGTTTTTGAGAATATAAATAAAAATATGTAGGTTCTCTACTTAGCAGGGAAGGAGAAAACTGATGACATCAAGAAGGTGTTTAATGTCTATTTTACTTCATCTGTTCCCTGATAAGATTAATGGAGATCAGATACAACTATTAATTGGGCATCACTGGTGCCGGGCTTATGGGGCTTCAGCCCCAAATCCCAGGTCCCAAGCCCTGGGTCTTTTCCTGGGCCAGGGGTGCTCCTGCTATTAATATTAACAAATACAAGCCAAGTGATGGAATGAATCTTTAGATAAGTTACATGTATTCAAGTTGGCAGGTCCAGATGAAATTCAACTTAAGGTGCTTAAGAAACAAGTTGAAGAAATCTTGGAACTCTTAGCAACTGTCTTTGTGAACTCATGAAGGACAGGCGAGGTCCCAGAGGGCTGGTAAAAACAAATACAGGTATTATCTTTAAAAATGGGAACAAGGAGGACATCTGGAATTACAGGTCAATCAGCCTAACATTGATACCTGGAAATATACTGAAGCAAATTATCAAACAATAAATTTGTAAGCACCTAGAAGATATCAGGATTGGAAAGAATAACTGCCATGAATTTGTCAAGAACAAATCATGCCAAGTCAACCTAATTACTGTCTTTAACAGTGTTACTGGACTAACATATGGGGTGCAGAGGGGAACAGTAGACAGCATGTATCTTGATTTTAGTAAGACTTTTGTCACCACCCAGCACAACAGTCTCATAAGCAAATTAGTGAAACATGGTCTAGGTGAAATTACTATAAGGTGGACATAACAAATTAGAGAATTGGTCTGAAATCAGTAAGACGAAATTAAATTATGACAAATGCAAAGTAGTACACTTAGGAGGGGGAAAAATTAATGCTCAACTACAAATATACAGATTAACTAGATAGGTGTTGATACTACTGAAAAGGATCTAGGAGTTATAGTGGACCACACATGGAACATGAGTCAAGGATGTGATCAGTTGTGAAAAAGGCTAATATCTTTTTAGAAACAAGGAGTCTGGTGGCACTTTTAAAGACTAACAAATTTATTTATCATATGAGCTTTTGTGAGAGAAAATCCCACTCCAGATGCCTGAAGATGGGGAACCAGACTCATTGTTTGTTTTGCTGAACTAGATTACCATGACCACCTCTTTGAATCTTTCTGGGAATTCCATATGTAAGACATGGGTGATAATTGCTGCACTCTACTTGACTTTGGCAAGACCTCAGCTGGAGTATTGTATCCAGTTCTAGATGCTGCACCTTCAGAAAGATAGGCTATGTCTATACTGGGAATTTAGTTCGAATTAAGGAGGATTAATTTGAACTAACTTAGTGCATGTCCATATTGGCTTTCATCAGTTCGAATTAAGGAATTCCTTAGCTCAAACTAAGAAAAGCTTACTTTGAAATAATAGAACCTGCCTTTAATTCGAACTAATGGTTAGTTCAAACTTATTAGTTCAAACTAACCCAACATAGATGCGTTACTTTGAACTAACCATTAGTTCGAATTAAACACAGTTCGATCTTCTGCCTCCCAGTGTGCATGGCACCAGGGAGGAAGTGCCTTCCTCTTTTTATGGGATTGGGTGGGGGGATGATCCTTCTCGGGTGCCATGTTGCCACATTTCTCATTGTGCCCCCCTCCTGAGCTGAACTAGCAAGTCCTGGGCATGGACGTGCTAGTTCAATTTAAGTTTCTAGTGTGGACATGACAGTTCAAACTAAGTTAGTTTGAATTAAGACAAATTAGTTCGCACTAATTAATTTGAACTAACTTAGTTCGAACTACTGTTCTTAAGTATAGACATAGCCATACAGACCAACTGCAAAGAGTCCAGAGGAGAGCAACAAAAGTGAAAAAAGGTTGAGAAAATCTGAGCTATGAGGAAAAGTTAAAAAAACTGGCCTTTACTCTTGAGAAAAGATGACTGTTGGGTACCTGATAACAGTCTTCCAATGTATTGAATACTATTATAAAGAGGATATGGATCAATTATTCTTAGTGTCTGCAGAATACAAGATAAGAAGTAATGTGTCTAATCTGTAGCAAGGGAAATTTAGATAAGATATTAGGGAAAAAAAATCTAACTATAAAGGTATTTAAGCTCTGGAACAGGCTTCCAGGGGACAGTGTGGAATCTTCATCATTGGTGTTTAAGAATAGATAAGACAAACTGCTGCCATGGATGGTCTAGGTTTACTTGGTCCTGCCTCAGCACAGGGAGCCTGGACTTGGTAACCTCTCAAAGTTCCTTCCAATCCTGCATTTTTGTGATTCTGTGAGACTTCTGAGTCCTGTCCAGTCATTTATGGATAAAACCTAAACATTTCTCATATGCCAAGCTTCCTTCATTTCCTCCTTCAAATCCCTTCTTAAATGCATTTTCTTTCCGTGACAATCTCTACCAACAACATCTGTACTTGCTTTTTGTTGAACTAGCATGCAGTGTCTTGTGTCTGAAGTCTACTAAGTTTCTTAAGATAGGGTTAGTCTTGTGTGTGTTTGCAAAGCATATTTATGGTGCTATACAACTAAACTAAAACCTCCACCAAGTCCTATAAACAGGATTTCTAGTCAGCTTCTAGCAGAAAAGTTTCTGCAGAGAGCACCCTAAATCAGCATTCAATTTCTTAGAAATGGTGAAGACATTTGTCCAGGGGACATTTGTCATTTGCCAACTGACTCTACATTGGTATGTGGTGAAACCATCCATCCACTTCACTCCCACCACATACATCAGAAAGGTAACAACAGTTAAAATATCTTACGTCAGCTCTCCCTGCCACATGACATCGTTCTTGAAGTTTTTTTGCTTCATCTCCATAGATAATGTACATTTATTTGGTGTTTAAAATTGAGCAGCTACATCTATATTTAGTCCATGGGTACTCAGCACCTCCAGAAGTTAAGCTATTTACTAGGCTCTATGCTAGGCACTTAAATCTATGTTTAGGCCGTTTATGTAGGTGCCTAATTTTCAGAGAGAATAAGTATTCTTAGGTCTGATTTACTAAACATGGAAACAATGCTTGTTTTTAGGCACCCAAATCTCAAAATGTCAACCCTGTCAGATACGACAAGGTTGTCTGTTACTGTCAAGGTCAACCTTGTTGCTGTCAAGGTTGCTGCTTCTTGTGCCTGATTTACATGTCCAAAGGATTCGTATTAAAAACCCCCAAGAGCCATACTGAGATTTGTACAGTGGCAAAGAAAGCATTGTTTGACATTAAGAGTCGTCATGTATAAGCAGTAACTTAGGTTGACAACATAAACATTGTGTTTTGCCAAAGGAATGTTCTAGTAGTATTTGCAAGTAATTTTCTGGCATGGGCGATAAAGGGACAGCAGAAGACAATATCTGGTTGATGAAGGAATATTCTGAGCACTGCTGCTGTCGCAAGCTGCTGACTAGACCATTAAGGCCTCTGAAGTTTTGTGGCAAAGACAAGTAAATACAGATCCATAATGAAGTTAACCCCTCCACTGGCTCCATGAACAGCTTTTCAGTTACCCAAGTTTCAAACTGAAATCACTAAAACTGTAAGGTTTCAGCCCCAACATTGAAAATGTCATTACTTACATTCTCCAGTGTATTTCTAGCTTCCTAGTTTAAATAACATCCCCCAAAAGTAATTCTATTTTAGCCAAGAAAGTTTTTCAGGCATGTCAAAGCCACACTGCTGACCAGACCTATTCCATCCATTATGCATGTCTTTTTACAACACTCTCAGTAGTTCCTATTCTAATTCTAGATTGGAAAAACATATAATTGCCTAAGTAATTTATAGTAAATCTCAAATGTTTGCTTTTAAGTGTTAAAATATTCCTTCTCCCAATTACTAAAAATTGAGGGTTTCTGTTCCAGTCACTGTGTCTGACTGACATTTCTTTCTCTCTCATTTAAATACCTATTGAGAACATGTCATGTTAGATAGAAAGAGAAGGCAGATGAGGTAATTTCTTTTATTGGACCAACTTCTCGTGTGAGACAGAAACAAGCTTGTGTGAGCTAAAAGTATTTCTTCTTTCTGTCCTTCACCTGTGCACCTTCATTGTATTCCATGTACAGCAGCATCTCCTAGTGGATGAACTATATTACTGCATAGTGGATGGAAATAGAACATAGCCATGCATTGAAAGTAAATGACAGAATTTTTCCTTTTACACATAAATTTACATCATTTGTGTCTGATTTATTCTTATCCTAAAAATGCCAACACTAACTATAGACAATATTCACTCCTAGAACTTAGCTGAAGCTAAGCTTCCAGAGAATTCAAGGGAGAGGGTGGGTGTACAAGTTCACCACCCAGTCCTAGGTTTTAAAAAATAGTCTACTTTTTGAGGAAAGGATTGTGACTGGCCGTTATTCAGTTGCATGGAGGTGGAGGGAAGTAGAAGTAAGGAAGCTTCCCTCCTGGCACTCCCATATATAGACCAGTTAAAATTATATCCCCTTACAGTTGAGATAGCACAGGCATGGCCCCTAAGAAGGACTTACCTGAAAGGATTAAGAGGAAGAAAACCCATGACTACATCCCAGTGTGGGCTGGGAATGGCTGGCTGTGCGGTGCACCGCATAAAAATGGTCATAGATCGCACTATCCTCTTTCTCTCTGAATCACAATACCTCCCCATTGCTTCCTAAGCCGGGGGGGGGGCATGTGCCTACATCTCTAATGTGGGACATAGGCCAAAGATCAGACCATGCTATGCAACAGAAGAGCAAGGAACTACCTTCACATTGTTTAAGATGGATTTTTAAAGCAGAAAGATTGGACCAAAAATATCCTGGCTTTAGCATGAGTCTCTTATTAGAAGGTTATTCAAAAACCAGTTTGAACTGAGCTGGCTATTTATTGCTGAGAAGCTACTGAGCATATGAACAGTTTACTTTCACAACTTTTTGTTATGAGGTCCTGGGGCAGGTTAAGTGTTTTTACTGGACAACTAAAAATATTTACTGATCTGATTCCCTTCCAGGTGAATTGGGAGATGGGTGTTATACACTTTTATTTCAGTGAAAGTTCACCAAAAAGCCTACTTCTGTTCCATGGGAAACAAAATTAAATTGGGGGGGAAACAACAGGAAAGGAGCCAGTGACTTCACTTCACCCCTCCCACACCACATAGCATAAAGATGCAAGTTAATATGCTTACAACCTACGCCCAAGTTACAATCAGAATTTAGAAAACTAATTCATTATCCTACAAATCTGAGCTTACAACTGAAAATCAGCTTTGAAATAAAGTTGCTCTGTTTATGCTGTTTAGATTTTACTTGAAGTATGTAAATAGAGGCTGTATGGTTATGTTTGTGGCTTCTACACTGTCATCATTCTAAGTGCAACATCTAGAAATCTACACTTTTTCAAGAGCTAAATTCTGCCACCCTTCCTGCCACACAAATAGTACTTCCCTCCCCAGTTTGTCCCACTGAAACACAATAGGACTACTCAGTGCAAAATTAGACCAATTTTGGTGGCGTAGAACTGCAATTATGTCCTCTTATGAGCTAACTGTCAATGTCTTACTGTATATGCATCACTTTTAAATAGGAAAATATTTACCACATTTATACAGTACACCACAATACAGAAATATTGTCATGTCAAGCAAGACCAGTTCTGTCTATTTCAGTATACTGCTCCAAGAGCAGCCAGTCATAGATATGTCAGTGGAACTTGCACAGTCCCTAAAACAATAATTTATGTAATAACATGCTTGGGGGTGAAGCTTTTTCTAATGCCAGGAGATAGTTCTACGCATCTTATTTCCCAGTTTTTTGCACTGAAGTCAAGAGATTACTCAGTGGAGAATCCACCCCTGGTCAATTCCATTCCATAATGTTTATCAACATGACAAGCTATCCAAGTTTTGCCAAAGAGTCTTGTGAAAGGAATTTTTCAATCCATTTGAGGACAGAAGTCTGTTCACATAAATATTTGGCTGGTTTCAGCTTCCTAAGTTATTCAGAAAGTACTTCACACAGAACATCAGAGTTTCTAAATTATGACTGAAGAAGCCTTGAAGTTTATAGTTCCCATTGAACTGTTAATCCACAGCATGGTCCTTTTGAGCTTTAATTGTGCTTCAGTGGCTTAATTCTCTTATATTTCAGTTTTTGAATGATTTGATGTCTATAATTCACAAGAGCCCAGTCATGCTGCCCTCACTCACATGAGAAATCCCTTTGACACCAACTAGGCTATCATGTGAGTGAGCTCTTCAGATCCTGTGCTTACAGCATACGAAAATAATAAAGTACATGTGTTTGTAGGGTTCTAATCCACAAAAAAAAGTTGAACTGTTTTATTTCTGGTGAAGAGTTTGTTATATGCTGCCAAAGTGAAGCAATGGAGGGGGTCAATGCCTTTGGGAGATCCTGCTAGTCTGACTACAGTTTCACTGATTTTTACTACTCAGTTCTTTAAGAACAAACAACAGAGTTAGCTTTAAAGGGCAAAAAGGACATCTGGAGTCACATGAAAGAAAGCGGGGGTTCCATTGGATTAGAGAGTCAGGGCCCTTTTTTAATAGAAACGTATAAAATGTCAAACTATAAAAAGTCTTCCAATGGCTTCTTAGTTTTACAGAGCTCATTAAAAATTACTAGAAGAACAAACCCATCCTTGTTTAGAACTGAAATATTTCATAAATGTAAGCTCAAACTGTTTTGATCAATAGAGACATAGGTTTGGATCTCAAAGGGTACAAAGAAAACTGATCAAATTATCTGGGTCTCACTAGTGGCCTAGTATCATGCTTTTGTATCCATCACAGCTGATGAACACATTTCTTGATAGAGGTCTCCTATTCCTATTGCCAGCTTTTCTTGCCATTAGTCACTTCTTACTTTTCCAGTTACCAAAAGACCTGATTAAGACCCTGAACCACTAAATACTTACACATGTGAACAGTCCTGTAATATTCAATGGTACTATTTACATGCACGTTTGCTGTATGGGAGCATGCATGCTAGAGGAGGTGGGTTAAAGGTTAGCATTATCAATATATACTCTTTTTAGACTTAAAAAAGGTGATTTGCAACAGTTTCAAAAAATTGGAGCCTGAAAGCCTTGTGGCCCCTTTATACCAGTTTATCATGCACAAAGGGGCTGTGGGACAGGCCTAAGCCTGATAGATGTAGGGGAACTTCATGCACATGAAGACACCAGTTTTGCACTAACTTTACAACAATTCAAAGCAGCAAGCCATCTGGGATAAATAGAGATGGGATGGATATGGAATGGGATGGATTAAAGTAGGCAGCAGGTATTTCAAGGATAGCAAGGAGCATAGGTGGACAACTCCACCAGCCTCCAAAGACCATTGAAGGCCTCAGAAATGCCCTAGTCCAGTGGTTCCTAACATTTTCTCTGCCATGGCACATCTTGCTACCTTTAATTAATTTGAGGCACACCATCCTATAGCTTTCAAATGAACTCATGAATATTTATGAGCCAATCCAGAGCTGTGTGTGTAGTTTTTCAAAAAAAATTTGTGGCACACCTGCTCAGACCTGACAGCACACCTGTGTGCCATGGCACACTGGTTGGGAAACACTGCGCTAGTCTATGCTGAGGGCCTCACTGCCTTCTTCCTTACCACATCTTATTAAAAGGAAGTGCAGAAACTTCCTCTCTTTTGTCGCTATGTGCCAGATTTTGTACCCATTTTCCAATGCTTAAAGTGACCTTTTTCTTGCATGTGTTTTTCCTTTGAATCATCAGGAGTTGTGCCATCTAAAATTCCCAGTTTTTGGAGATGAATTCATAGATGCCTCATAGTATGTTTACTGTGACCTCTCAAACCTTACTGAAGGTGAAAAGTTACTGAAACTTCAACAGAGAGGTCCTTTACCCAAACTGTAGTTCCTGATATTAAATACCATAAGTCCTAAGAACACCGCAAAATTTTAAATGGCTACACTAAAAATCTATTCTTTGTTGTTAACTTTTATTCTCTCAACTCTTATGATATCATTTCACTAATTCCCTAGTGAGACTTTTCAGAGCAGACAAGATCTAAATTACTAATGTAAAAAACAAGCAGAAAAAAGGTTTAAGACATAGAGGCTGCCTTTATACATTAAAGAAGCAAAAAAAAAAGGAACTTGTTTCAAAAGGGTAACCATGTTAGTCTAGTCCAGCAAAAAACAAAACAAAACAAAACAAAACAAAAAAACCCAAAAACAAAACAAGGTGCCCTGTGGTACTTTTAAGGACTGACAAATTCATTTATCACATGGGCTTTTATGGAAGAAAATTCCATTTCATCAGACAATCTCTTTCTTCTCCTTTCTTCCTTTTGCAGGTCAATTCTAACTGAAATAATAGCGTATTGTCCCCCTTCTGAGCTCCAGATGTCAGTGTCAGTTCTTCTGTTATCTTCAAATTTGACGAAAAAAAGGCAAACAGGTGAAATCTTATTCCCAATATTTTCTTCACATACTTATGACGTGTAATTTTATTAACTATGTAACTAAAGCCCTGATCCCGCAGGCACATGTTCAGCTTTACTCTTAGGAGTAGTCTTATGGAAGTCTATGTGACTATTTATGTACTTAAAGTTAGGCAAGTGCTTAAGTGTACACAGAAGCAGGGCCTAAATTTGCTATTTTTTCCAAAGTCGTAGAGTCTCTGGGTTCAGCAGGTGGCACTGGAAGCCAAAACAAGTATCTCCCACCTGGAACTCATCTTTTTTAACAGAGTTCTTTAATATGAAGACTAGCATCAGCACTTCAAACACTAACGCTGTCACATCTAAATGAGCACACTTACTTTACAGATATAGATCCTCCTCCTATAAAAACAGTGCTTCCAACCCAGAAGGTCAAAAATCATGAGTCAGACCCATCCCAAAAATCATGACATTAACCCTTTAAAAAAATCACAAGATTCAAGGTGAACATTCAATATCATTTTTGGGCTGTCATCTGATACTTGAACTCCTTCAACCCACCCCAATAGGAGTGTGACAGTTACACTGTTGCCAGCATTCACAAATAATACAGCAAATAAGGTATATTTGGCTCCTGTTGCACCAGCTCTCACTAAAGGACTGATAGAGTGTCCATTTGTGGTTGAGTACAGGGTTACAGTCCTGTTTTCCATTATGTGCCTTTAAAACTTCACCACAAGTTCTCTTTTGGGTCCAACATTATCCCTGCTTAGGGCCCATTTCTTATCTGACACACTACAAGTATTCCTTAACCGTCCAAAACACAATACAGTTGTCCCACACACAGCATACATAGTCCACAACAGCCCCAAAACACAGTCCTACAAGACATTTCCAATCTCCATTCTTGTACCTAAGCCAGGGAGAAGACTTGGAATGACTCTGACTGTAATGGCTGTTTTGATAAAAGTACAAGTAGGGACTGAAAGAGTCTGTGGATGGGGCATTAGGTACAAGTGTGGGACACATGGATTGTGTTTTGGATTTTTAAAGAATACTTGTAGTGTGCCAGATAATAAATTGGCCAGGAGTAGTAATAATGTTGGACCCAAGAGAACCTGTGGCGAAGTTTAAAAGTGTTAGTGAGGACAAGCCACTGGGCAAAATCACCCATGCATTCCTGTCAGTTAAACAAACTGTCTGCCACATCCTGTTCTTGAGAGATAACATTAACTACAATGATCAATAAAAATGAAACAGTAAAAAAAATTAACTGAACATCTGCATTCACTTCTAAATGCAATGTTTGCCAATATGAAGTTGTTCAATGAATTACTGCAGAGTCCTTACACCAATTTTTATACAGCTATGTACATTGTTTTTATTCCCATATGGATGATATGTATTACATCCTAAGCCACAACAGACAACTGGAAGATGAGGAGTAATCAATATGAAGGAAAATATACTGCTATCCTCGTATGGAGCAGCTCAAACAAGAAGACACAACATGCACATTCAGACTCCAAGATTTTGGTTTCTATTCTAACCTCTGGCAGCATACATATAGCACAGCCAAATGTAGCAATGTGCCTGTTCAGGTTCATCTGTGGGGACCAAACCTGAGACCTCTAGAGGTAAAAAGTACAAGTTGCTACCCCTTGAATCAATGTACCAGAGATCTTGTAAGAGATTAAGTAGCAGTCAAACCTATACATGAGCTGACTGTTAAAAAGTGACAGAGCCAATTTACATTAATGTGGGTAACAGAAATGCCTGATTTGGTATGCTGCTTCTTCAGGAAACTCTGGAAACCAGAAGGGACTGAGGTATCACTTTGGTGCGCTAGGTTTCTGTTCCTGTCTCTGCCTAAACTGACCTTGTGTGCGCCCTGTTTTCTGATCTGTGAAATGAATGAATAATAAGTCACCCACAATGCAGTATTATGATAATTGATAAGGGCTGTGAATGGACAGAAACATTAACAGGAGTCAGTGGAAGAGCAGAGAACTCACTCATGGCCTCTGGGCTTGTAAACATAACACACCTTCCATGGGGCTACAGGGCAGTGAGGAATGAAGCAATTTGCTCACATCTTTTGCTGTACCAAACCGATGTGAGACCTGGCACTGTTCACATCATTGTGAGACTGCGTTATTGCCAACAAAAATCACCACAAGTGGCAGTGTGGCAAACACCCCAAGGTGTGTACTCATGGAAGTAAGCAGCATAGTTTATGCTTGCCAGATCAGGTCATTAAAAATCACAGTAGTAGACTATGCTGCATTAAAACATATTTTTTTCAAAATAATTCTCTGACAAAGAAACTTTAGAGGATTGACTGTTTTTACTAACAATACTATCTGCATTCGCAGGAGTTAAAAGATACAAAGGAAACTGAACCTTATGCAGGAGTTCAAGTAAGAGGGAATGCACCGGAACACCATTCTGGGGTCCAACAATTTTGGGGCACAGCGTTCCAGGGCCCCTAAAAATAGAAAAAGCAGCCAGAATGCAGAATTCTGGTGAGTTCCCCCTCACCAGCAACCATGGCCCCCCTCCAGCCAGAAGACAGTCTTCCAGCCAACAGGGAACTTTCCCCAGGCAGGGGCGGAAATGAGTATGCTTAGAGCAGGCTGAGGGTGGGAGCTTAAGCCTGTGCCATGGCCGCTCTGCTCCGGTGGCCAAGTAAGGGGGATGGGGGGTCCGGGGTCGGGGATGGGTGAGCCAGTGGCAGGCAGGCTGGTTAGGGTGGGCTGGGGAGGCATTGGGTTGGGGTGGGGGGATGGAGCAGACTGTGTGGCGGCCCCAGCAAGACCTGGAAGCCCTGTTGGGGGGGTCTTCAGCTGCGGCCTCAGAGCTGCACAGCCTCGGGCCTGGCAACGGGACAGTGGGGGGCAGGCACTTGGGAAGTCAGTAACTGGGGTGGGGGGCAGGCGTTTGGGGGCAGTAGCTTGGGTAGGGGTAGACATTTGAGTGCAGTAGCTGGGGTGGGTGGCAGTGGCTTGGGTGGGGAGCAGGCATTTGGGGGACAATAGCTGGGGTGGGGGGCAGGCATTTGGCGGGAAAGTGGCTGGGATGGGTGAAGGGGGCCCGGGCATTCATGAAGGGGGCCTGGAAATTTAGGAGGGTTCCAGGGCCTGATAAATTATACTTTAACCACTGTGCTTATGTATCAGGGAATAAGATCGCTGACAACTAGGGTCTGGAAATAAATTTTTCCATAGTACTGCACAAATGGATAACTGCATTAGTGTCACTTTTTCTCTTCCACACAATCACCAAGACTGTTACTGCGTGAAGCAGGATACTCAGCTAGATGGACAACTGGTCTGCCTTAATAAGCCAACTCAGATGTTCCTGGTTACATGGTAGCATTAACTTCTTACAGATTTAATATCCAACCCTTGCTAATGCATCCTCATTCATAATGAATCTGAAAATTAATGTATTTGGGCTTATGATGGAATGTCATCGGGGGCCAGTGTGTTAACTGCTAATACAGCTGGATTTGCTAGCAAGGCATGGATTTAATCACAGTGAAAATTCAATACATGGAAGACAATTCACTAAACTTTGTAAAACAATATTCAGAATAATTAAACAAACATCCCAAATTACATTCTTTTACTTTAGCATTGTAATTTTATAATGGAGGCAGTTTTCCAATATATCAGACTGAAAACTCAAGGGCTTTTAACCTCTCACATACTTTCTATAATGTCTTATAATAGTTGCTAAATAGTAAACATGTGTCTTGAAAGAAAGATTTTTTTCCTTGCAACTTGCCCTCCTTTTGTGGTTTGTATTACAGAGAGCCATTAAATACCACTTTTGATGTCACAATAATTTCCATAGCAATAGACTAATGTAATAACTACAGGATTCAAAGGGGTAGCCATGTAAGTCTTGTTCAGCAAAACAAACAAGGAGTCCTGTGGCACTTTTAAAGTCTAACAAGTTTATTTACCACATGAGCTTTTGTGGAAGAAAAATCCCATTTCATCAGGTGCTTGAAGATAGGGAACTTACAGAATGGCAGGAAAATAAAGTCAGGGAAATGCAGGTCATGGGATCAGGTCAGACTGTTAGAGCAAATCACCGCAGTTTTTTAGATTCAAACAGTGGAGCATATATATAGAGGGAGGTGAGGTCAAATCACTTCTTGTAACAAGATAAAAACCTGAGATCCCTATTTAACCCTAAGGCAACAGTGTCAAATCTGTATATGAATTCCAATTCTGGAGTTTCTCTTTGAAGCTCTCATTTGTAATCCATTTGTTTAAATATGATTAACAAAGCATCAACAGACTGAGCAGAGAGATTGAAATGTTCTCTTATTGGTTTTCAAATGTTATTTCTGTTGTCAAATTTGTTTCCATTTATTCTTTTGTGAAGAGACTGTCCTGTTTGTCCAAAGTATAAGACAGAGGGGCATTGCTGGCACATGATGGCATAAATCACATTGGTGGATGAGCAGATGAATGAGCCCTTGATGGAATAGCTGTTTAGATTTAGTTGACTTCTGGGTACACATCTGGCTCTGTCAATCTGTTTCTTCACTTCTTCAGGTGTATACTCTAGTTTTAAGAATACCTGATAGAGATCTTGAAGGTGTCTCTGTGTCTGAAGAATCAGAGATCCGCTTTCGGGACACTACAGTTCAAATTAGTGATGGACACAAACACCACCCTGTACGAAAACCCACTGACTATTGTAGTTATCTACATCCCTCAGGCTTTCATCTAGGACATGCCGTATGATCCATTGTCTACAGCCAAACCGTAAGATATAAGCACATTTGCTCCCTTCTCAATCTCCCTGCTCACCCCAGGTGTGTTGCTGGGGGGGCGAGGGACCCGGGGCACAGGCCCGGGCCCAGGCCCCACCCCTGCCCCCAGCCTGCAGGTCCCCCCCGGGCAGATAGGGCCGCACGCTGCCATGCCGCCGCAGGTGGCAGGCCCTGCATCCCTGGCAGGGGAGCAGGCCGCCGTGGCCGCTGGCAGCCAGGCCGGGGACTGGGCTGTCACAGCCACCGGTGGCTGGGCCACAGATCTCTGGCCTGAGTTTTTTCTTATAACAACAACTGATTTGACCTCACCTTCCTCTATGCTCTAATCCCCAGGGTTTGAATCTAAACAACTGCTCTTATGACTTGCACTTCCCTGCCTTTATTTTCCTTCCAGCTTGTAAGTTCCCCATCTTCTAGCATCTGACAAAGTGGGATTTTCTTCCATGAAAGCTCATGAAATAAAACTATAGGACTGTGATCTTATTGCTGGATGGATATACAAGAAAAAGAAAATGTATTAAAACACACACACATACACATTCTATGAAAGAAACAAAAAATCTCTGCAAAAATCTAGCAGTAATGCAACACTGAAGTTCAGAAATCAAGTACTCCAGAACAGAGTTAAATATGAAAAAGTTCAAAAAAATCAATGATTGTCCTTTATTCTCTATGTCATGTTTGAGTTAAACTTAAAGATACACCAATGCATAGTTTGGGATTTAGTTGTTTTTCTTGCTCTGAATGTCCTTGTTTCGTTAAACAAAAGGAGTAAGAATTGATCATAGAAGTTGTCCATGCTATCCTCAGTGGTTTTCAACCAGTGTGTCACTGCACACGTGTGCTGGGGGAACTGTCCAAGCATGCCATGAAATTTTGTACAGAGGTAATGAAAAATCACTGTAAAACAAATGTTGTTTCATCTTAAACAATATTCTATCCAACCAAAATTCCAAGTTATAACACTCATGAAAATGAAACATCCAATTAAAAGTGAGGTATTAGTCTATTGATTCTAAAACATGAATATTCGAAATGCAGGTGGCAAAAGGACAGAATTGAGATGGCTTATATTTTTTTCTGATGGATTTGAAACATTAATGCATTTGATCCTACTTTAGTTTGTTGTATATGCTATAGTGCAAACCCCTCTAGTAAAATCATAACCATAGTAAATGTAAGTAAATATGATGTTTATGAGCAATCAATTCAGCTGAAAAATTGGGTATGCCATGGAATTCTTCGTCCCATTGAAGTGTGCCATGTTACTAAAAAGGTTGGGAACAGGGCTGTAACTAGAAAAGTTGCTGCTGGGGGCAAGCAGCCCCTGACATGCCCTCTCCTCCCACCCAAGGTCCAATCCAGCCCCCAGCCAGTCGGCTTTCCTGGCAGCCAGCCAGCTTCTTCACTGGGGCACCTTTCCTACCAGCTAGCAGGGTCCCCCAGCAGGGTGCTTTCCCTACCAGCCAGCAGGGTCCCCCAGCAGGGCACCTTCCTGCCCTTGGCTGGCTTCCCCACCATCCAGGTTCCCTGGTGGGGCACCTTCTGCAGCACCCTCTAAAATTCAGTGCCTGGGGCTTTTCCCCTGTTGCCCCACCATAGTTACAGCCCTGGCTGGGAACCACTAGCTAGAGCAAGGGTCTCAAATTTGCAATCCACAGGCCACATGCAGCCCCTAAAGTTATTTCCTGTGGTCCACAATGACACTATCATTATCAATATTTGCTATAACATTGTATGAAAAGGTTTCAGTGGTGTGGCCCTCAGGCTATCATACTAGTCCTCATGCAGCCCTTGTAGTGATCTGAGTTTGGGCCCCCTGATCTAGTGCATGTACCACAGCTGCATGCAAGCCACACACATTGTTTTAAAGCACAATATGAAAAGAATCCATTATCTCTTCAATGAATAAAATAATAAAGGTAGTTCACCACTGATGTCAATTTATATGGGCCACAGGCAATCTTAAGCATGTTCTGCACTAAATTTTATTGCTCTAACTACTTCACTAAGGGTATGACTCAAGTGAGATAATTATGTTAGTCATAAGCCTAGAAAAATCCCTCTAGTGTTAATGCAGTTATACCATTCTAAAGGTGATGTACATAGTTATTCCTCTTTCCATACAGGAATACCATCACAGTGTACAGCTCTCTAATGTGGATAAGCTGCCTCACAGTCATTGGACTGGAACTATCGGGCTTTCTGTGTTTCTGCCTTCGATGGAAGCCTTCTGAGCTCCCAGGAAACATACCCCTTACTTATTCAGTCTGCAAATTATACATAGCTTAGAATTTCACATCTCTTTAATACCCAGTTAAATGCCACCTACCTACTTTGCAATAGTTAATTTACCTCCATTAAGTATAATTTGTTATAGCAGTTCAGACTGAGACTCCACGGAGTAAAAAACGTACTGTTTAACAGATGCTTTAAAACTTCTGTATTGAAAAAGACTCATTAGAATAACATATATATAGATAGATATACATATATAAAGTAAATTTTGAGTACTATGTGCATATGTCATGGTGGTTTGACAAAAATTGGATTGATATGAGAAAAATGTAAGTTCCAAAATGATTCCTTTCGTTAAGATTTTTGTGGGAGGATTCTCTTTTTTGGACACCTTGCACAAGAATTCTATGTTTTACTCCACATGTGCTGAATAATACAAGATCCATTATAATTGGCTAGTCTTTGTGCAATGATTTTTCTTTTTTGTTGTGGAGAAAGAGTTAAATATAGTCCTGCTTAAAAGTTCATTCATATTAGTGGATTGGGAGGTACCCCCAAAGCTACAGAAGAATCACCCATTGAGTTTAAATATCAGTTAGGAAACTAGATATTTAAGCAAGTCCAATGTTACATGTAGTTGACAGCAAATAGAACAACTTTGAAACAAGCTCTCAAGAATTATGACTACAAGAAAAATAAATGTAGTGTTACATGAAATTTAAACTGGTTTTAGATTATTCTAAAGTCTTAAAGTTATGGCACAAAGAAAAGCAGTGCTGCAGTCTATTTCACATGGTAACTCACAGACAGAGTTACAGAAAGTCTATTATGTGTAGTCTATCCCCTGGAACCAATAAAGGATTGTTCTTACATAGTACTTTTAGTACTTTGCTTAGCTTACTTTTAAAGACTAATTTACACATGTTTTCATATTAGTCATTAGAGTCAGTTCTTTTGTGCTATTTTTCTACATTTCAGCTTTCTGACTGCATATTTGCAAAGAGCTTGAAATAAAATTTTACAGCTATAGGATTAGAATACTGTCTCCAGCTTAGCTGAAGAAAATAAAAAAAGGAAAAAAAAAAAAACTTTCTCCTCCCAGTTCATTCTCATTTTCAAATACTGCAATGTAGACTTCCCCTGATTTTGGTTCTTTACCAGAGCCCTATTTCTTCTCAGACCACTTCTGACACAGCCTCTTAAGGTTCTGTCCAGACCTTTTCCTTACTCACTCAGACTATCTCACAGACCTTCCTACTTGAAGAACTTTTCTTTTTACTCTGAACTTATTACCTAAATCTCACTGCAGTAACTCCTCCAAGCAGGCTTTATTGCTCCTGAAGCCTGGCTTCCCCTTCATTATTAGCATCACCTGGTGGTGACTGATGATTTCCTTCAAGTGGGGCTCATGCTGTAATCAGTTTGTCCTGGCTTTCCAGCCACCCTGTTACAATTACCCTCTGCTAGCACACAGAGATATTATTAACAAAACAAACAAGGAGTCTCGTTATTTGTTTTGCTTAACAAGGTTAACATGGCCACCCCTGTGGAACTTGATATTACTACATTATATATATATATAGAGAGAGAGAGAGAGAGAGAGATAGAGAGAGATATCTATATAGATATATAGATATATATAATTCCCCTCTCACCCCTATGGGTGGTATGTGTCTTCCTCAACCTCAGGTCCTCTACCAGAGGCCTGGGAGTTTGAGGGTTCTGCGCAGTATCTTAGCTGTTCCTAGCACTGCACTCTTCTGGAGAGAGAGCTCTGATGTTGTTCCTGGGATCTGTTGGAGCCACTCTCCCAGCTTAGGAGTCACAGCCCTGAGTGCTCCTACCACCACTGGGACCACTTTGGCCTTTACTTTCCACATCCTCTCTAGTTCCTCTTTCAGGCCCTGGATGAGATAAGAGAGAAGATTATATATATATATATATATATATATACACACACACACACACACACACACAGGAGACCGGGGTTCAAATCCCGGGGGGTTCCTATCTACCTTCCCAGTAGGGGTCCTTGGGCAAAAGACCCCCTAACGCCTCATTTGCCTACCTCCAATATGAGAGTGACACGAACTAGGAGAGTCATGCCGGCTCGGACGTCGCCCGGATTAACAAGGTCCGTGACAGATGTTGGGGAACCAGGACAATCTGACGATAAGTGGGCTACTGGAACAAACCATGCATGGACGAGACAAGAGAACCTGGAATTGATGGAATGCTACTACAACAGCAGACCTAATGAGAGGGGATATATGAAACGTATGAGGGAACTATGGATGGACAAAAGACCTACATCCACACTAACTGAGAAACAGCTAGTTACCCAACGCTTCAACATAGTAAAGAGGCAGCTGCTCTCACAACTGGAGATAGACCAACTGCACGTTACCTCCCACACTCAAGAAGAAGCCCCAGAAGAACAACTAGATGTGCAGCCAACACCTGAAGCTGGAACTTCACTGCCACCCCCTCCATTACAGAACACAGCAGCTGATATGAGGCATAAGATCATGGATAAACTAGCTACAGTCAACCCTCGAGACCGATTACCAAGGCTCATGGGAGAAGTACCATCAGATAGTATGCTAGAAGATGCCAATAGAGCCCTAATGACAATTCCTACTACCACCATCACTGAAACCAATGAACTGGTATATGCGACAGCCTCTGTAATCCTGGAGATGCTTGGCTACATGATCAAGAAGAACAGCAATACATACCCTCCCTGGAAAATGAGGTTGGAGGATAAGATCAAGGCAACCCGGAGAGAAGTTAGCCGGCTGGTGGAACTACAGAAGGGTGTAGAGATTAAGGATAAGACTTGGCTACTGAGAAAATACAAGGGCCTGACTCCATCTGAAGCCCTAGAGACTGCTAAGCAAAGGCTCACAGCACTGGCCACCAGGCTAAGGAGATACACTAGAGAAGCAGAGGCCAAAAAGA